>JAAWXA010000057.1:212780-525029 GCA_038090715.1 Florisuga fusca
GAGAAGAGAGGAGAGGAGAGGAGAAGAGAAGAGAAGAGAAGAGAAGAGAAGAGAAGAGAAGAGAAGAGAAGAATCCTGGGATGGGAGGAGAGCTGCTCCTCTCCTCTCCTCTCCTCCCCTCTGACATCCTTTCTCAGATGTGGACACCACAATCTGATGATGTCCCTGGTCAGGTCTTTTGAAAACAGAGGAGATGGCATCTTCCTTCTCGTTGCTTGGCTACACACCCAGGGACTGACTGGGGTCTCCTTGGCTGGGACCTCCAGTGTCTTGGGATTTGAGGCTCTCTGGGGATGGACTGGCTGGATGTGATCAACTTCCCTTGTTCCTGAAACAGAATCCCTGGAGAAAGCCCCATGGCTGGGGCAGAGAAGCAGAGCCTGAAGGGAGCCAGGTTCTGCCCAGGGAGGTGTCCCCATGGGTTAGCACCCAGGTTTCAGCTTTGGGGCAGCCAGGAAGTTCTGGAGGTGCCTCCTAGCCCAGGTTGGAGCAACCTCATCAACTGCCTCCTTCCTTGGGTGCATGAGAAGGGTGACCAGAACACAACAGAGCTGCTGGTGAGAAGGAAAGGGGAGCTGCTACCTGGGTACTGGGTTAAGCTGCAAGAAACCTCCTTCTGTATAAACAGAACACACCAGGAGAACAGCAGCATCTCTTTTTCACTCTGTTCTGTCTCATCCTTACCACCGATAATCTCGTATTTTCTTTTCCCTCAGTGATAAAACTGTTGAGTGAGCTGAGCTGAGGAGCAGGTTCCCTTTGGAGGCCACAGCAGAAGTGTGTGCTGAGGGATTTTTTGTCCTTTGCAGGATTCTGGCTGGGGAGAGCTCGCCCAGCTGGTGGTGGTGGTTGTGCTCAGGCAGAACCAGAGCCACAACCAGCGCTCTGCAGGCACAAGCTGCACATCAGTGCTCTTGGCTTTTGGTCCTCCTTGTGGTTCTGTAAGAAAACAGTGTGTCTACACATCAAAGGTTATCTACTAGGCAACAGCTGATATTACATGTAATTAATATGATGGATCTCTGCAGGTCTGACCAGACTTGTGGCCCAGCAGCCTGTTCAATGTCCTGATTTATGCTCTGTTCTCTCCTGCTCACAGAGGGGCTGGGGAATAGCAGGAGAAAGGGAAAAGGCTATTGTTCAGCTATTGCTGTCTAGGGGGTAGTTGAGGGAATTGTAAATTATTATAATTACATATTTAAATGTTTTCAAGGTTGCCTAAAACCGCAGCTTCAGAAGAATAGAGCTGGGTAATAATTCTGGTGAGAGTTAAATCTATCCGGAAAAAAATGCTGGTTTGGAACTCAGTAGAATTATTTCAGGTGGAAAGAAGAGATGGGAGGAAAGAAAGAAAATGAAAAAGCTAAAAGGTCTTTATCTTTTCCAAGGGCAAGTGGATCTCTAAGACTTTTTTTAAATTTAATTTTTTTTTTTTTTTAAGGCAAAATAACCTGAGAAGACCACAGGATTTTGAGCCAACTTATGATTGTACTTTCAGAGAGCAAAGTGAAATTGTGTTTTCTGCAGTGTCTGGCAGAGCCAAGGGGATGCACATTGCTGGCTGGGCAGAGGTCACAGCAGCTTCTACAAAAATTCTTCTGAGGTTGCAGCTGATGCTCACAGGCTTTTTCCCTCTGCTGGCTGAGCACCCATGATCCACCTGAGTTTACTTCAAGTTCTCTATCAGCTCCTCTGACTGCTGGCTTGTTGAATGACCCTGGGACATGAGACTTCCCTGCTCTTTTCCAAACCAACTCACTGGAAGCTCTTTTGATTTTTGCCTTGGCCTAGTGAAAATCTTTGGGATAATTCTAGTATAAAGCAGGCACATTTTTGGGTGATTGAAAAACTAAACTCTGCTTTCAGCGCCATCCACTGGAGAGGAAAAAAACCAAACCCACAAGAGCTGTCACCTCCTCTCCTCCTCCATTCCAGACCAGAGCATGTCTTCACTCTTGGTGGGGAAGTAATCACAACAGAGACAACCCTCATTCTTTCCTGAAAGGCCCATGATGCCCAGGCCAGAGCGATAGCTTTATGGGCTCCGAGGATTTGATCCAGTGAGTGGTTACACCCCCATACATTCTGCATCCCTTTTCTTTGGGGTAATGCCTTTGTGCAGCCGGACAGGTGCATCATATTTCCAACATATTTTTTCCATTATCTGCTGGGGTAGCTTCAACTTATCACTGAGATTTGTAGGAACTGGATGGCTTTTGCAAGGGAGTTTCTGGATGGAATGCATTAACTGCAGACTGGGGTGACTGCCAGTGGCCTCCCCATGAACTTGTAATCCTGGCCTTTGAGTAACAACTGTGAAAAATCAATGACGAGCACTTCCATTTTTCTTGCCGCTGCTTCTGGCTTGTAAGGACTGTTTTGGGGTTGGTTTTTTTTTTTCCCCCCTTTTTTCCTCCCCTCCCTTTTCCCCTTTTTGTTTTCTCCATGGCAAAGGAAGAAATGAGGCTCAGGACTTGGGCAGCAAAAGCCACTGAAGAGACACACAGCTGGGGTTCCCCTTAGGAGGCTGAGGTTGGCATCACCCTGAGCTGAAGATTTCCTGCTGCAGGATGAGCTCACTCAGCAGCCAGGGAAGTTTGGAAGACCAAATTGGGACTGATCTGCTGTCATCTAGATGGGAAGGTGATGGAATTGGTTTATGACTCCTGAAGAATGAGCTGAATTTGGGATGCTCAGTTGAGTTTTTGCCCAGGTCAGCTGGTGATGTGTCACCACCCCATGCAATTCCAGCTGTGGCATCTTTACTGTGTCCTCTGGGTCTCCTTGCACTCTCCTGCAGAGCTCAGTGTGGGCCCCTGGGATTTTTTGTTTTGCTCTTCCAGATGAGTTACTTGCTCCTGTCCCACCTTTTCCAACTTATGCTCCAGAGGTAATAAAAATCCTGTTTGCTGTGGCAGCTGCCACCAGCAACTGCCTATGAACCCACAGGAGGTCCATCCTGCTTTGTAGATTTCTGACCTGCAGAACCAGACCCAGCAGATGTTGAACGTTTTAGACTGAGAGAGTTGGGGGTGTTCAGCCTGGAGAAGAGAAGGATCCAATGGGGAGACCTTAGAGCACCTTTCAGTGCCTGAAGGGGCTCCAGGAAAGCTGGGGAGGGACTGGGGACAAGGGATGGAGGGATGGGATGAGGGGGAAGGGTTTCCAGCTGCAAGAGGGGAGATGGAGAGGAGATCTTGGGGAGGGAGAAATTCTTTGGGGTGAGGGTGCTGAGCCCCTGGGTGCCCAGGTTGCCCCCAGAAGCTGTGGCTGCCCCATCCAACCTTCAACACTGCCAGGGATGGGGCAGCCACAGCTTCTGGGGGCAACCTGGGCACCCAGGGGCTCAGCACCCTCACCCCAAAGGATTTCTCCCTCCCCAAGATCTCCTCTCCATCTCCCCTCCTGCAGCTCCAGACCTTCCCCCTCACCCTCTCAGCTTCCCACAAACCAAACTGTTGATTTTCTTCCCTGCAGTGCAGGGGCCCCAGGAGCTGGGGACATTCTGGTGGCACCCAGAGGGCAGGGGGGGCTCCTCCTCCCACCTGGCTCATGTTTTCTTTTTGGTTTCTCAACAGAGTGGAAACAGCTTCCATGTCTTTGACCAGGGGCAGTTTGCCAAGGAGGTGCTTCCAAAGTACTTCAAACACAACAACATGGCCAGCTTTGTCAGGCAGCTCAACATGTGTGAGTAGTGTGGGGCCAGGGGCTCCTCCTGCAGGCAGGGGCTTGGGGGGCCTGGGGGGACCTCTGGGGATGGAGCAGAGCTGGATCAGCCAGACAGGAACACATCCAGGGGGGTTGGAAGGCAGCAGAGAAGGAGAGGAACCTCATCTGGAGGTTGGGGTGGTTCAGGAGGGGTTTGGAAGGCAGCAGAGAAGGAGAGGAACCTCATCTGGAGGTTGGGGTGGTTCAGGAGGGGTTTGGAAGGCAGCAGAGAAGGAGANGCTGTGGCAGCTGCCACCAGCAACTGCCTATGAACCCACAGGAGGTCCATCCTGCTTTGTAGATTTCTGACCTGCAGAACCAGCCCCAGCAGATGTTGAAAGTTTTAGGCTGAGAGAGTTGGGGGTGTTCAGCCTGGAGAAGAGAAGGATCCAATGGGGAGACCTTAGAGCACCTTCCAGTGCCTGAAGGGGCTCCAGGAAAGCTGGGGAGGGACTTGGGACAAGGGGATGGAGGGATGGAATGAGGGGGGAGGGTTTCCAGCTGCAAGAGGGGAGATGGAGAGGAGATCTTGGGGAGGGAGAAATTCTTTGGGGTGAGGGTGCTGAGCCCCTGGTTGCCCCCAGAAGCTGTGGCTGCCCCATCCCTGGCAGTGTTGAAGGTTGGATGGGGCTTGGAGCAACCTGGGCTGGGGGAGGTGTCCCTGCCCATGGCAGGGGGTTGGAACTTCCACTCTGTGAGTCTATGGACATGGGTGTGAGCTGAAACCTTTGTTCTGAAGCACCTCAACACTGGGCAAGCCCTAGAATCATAGAGTCAGCTGAGTTGGAAAGGAGCTCTGAGCCCCCCAAGTCCAACCCTGATGTGATGTGAGATGAGTGTAACACAGGACACCCAGAAAGCAGCTCAGATAGGTGAGGAGCTGGAAGATCTTAAAACACATCTATACAAAAACTGTATTTAAAATTAATGTCTGCTGTTTTAGTAAGAAGGAAATACCTCTTCTTGGAGGCCACTGGCAATGTCAGAAGTCTCTCAGTGGACCATTGATGGAGCAGCTCTTGGGTACTGCTTTGATCCTTGACGTTTCTACAGCCCTGGATGCATGAAAGGTATCTTGCTCCCACCACTTCATGATCTCTTCCCTTCTTTGCCAAATTCCAAGCAAAATTGTTGATGTGTTTCAGCCCTTAGAGATGATTGAGGGACTGGCACACAGATTATAGACCCATAAAATGAGATCATCCCATGAGCATTTTCTGTGGTTCAGAAAAGTTCAATTAACTTCTCTTGCTCAGTCTTCCCCTTTCCTCCCTCCCCCATCCCCTTTTGTGGCTGCTTTGGTGTTTCCTGGCTCCAGCTGAGATCAAAAGCAGAGGAGCAGGGGATTGTAAGGAGGGATATTTCAGCAGAACCACCGGGTCTGCGGAGAACAGAACGGGGAAAAACGGGCTCGGTTTGGTTTTGTAAATATCAGTCAATCCTCTCCCCCCACTAAATCAAAACCAGGGATGTTTTTGAGCAAGTGATCCTTCGAATCAACTGTTGTTTTGGGAAGTGTCCAGAAATGCAACCAAGCCACAGTGGTCATTGATGAACTTGTACTAAATGGGGGAGATTGTCTTAATCAGTTCCAGACTAATTTAAATAACTTACCCACAGGATTCAGTTCTCTTTGTTCCAGAGGTACTGAGAGATCCATGGGGTCCTGCCCTGATTTAGATGTATAATCTTGAAAGAAAAGGGGGAAGATTTTCAAGCAGGGATGGGACACCCCCCCAGTAATGGCAAAACCCACTCTGCTCTCAGCAGGCAATTGGAAGATCATCACTCCAGAGACAGCCTGGAAGATGAGGATGAAGTTTTGGGCCATGACAGAGAAAATGAACACTTCTACTTACCTTTGATCTCTGTGTGGGATGTACAACTGAAATGGCAGGGATGCCATCCTGGATCTCCTAGTCCCAGTGCTGGACTCCAGGTGATGGTACTGAGATGGTAATGGTGAGGTGGCTTCCTGATCTGTTCAGACTGAGCTATTTCCCCCTCTCCAAACCTTTTTTGGGGCTGTTTTTTGGTTGTGGGTTTTTTTCCCCTCTTTTTACTCCATCTTTCTCTCCCTTCTCTGGGTCATTCAGCACCTTGGGCTGGGCCAGGAAGCTCCAGAACCACCTCCAGCCTTGGCTGCTCTCTGAGTGCTCACAGCTTCTTGAGTCAGCAATCTCTGCTCTGCTTCAGGGAGATGTCTTCAGCTCCAGAGTTTCCTCTCTCCTGGATTCTCACTTACTCTGTCCCTTGCTGGACCAGGCAGCAGGAAAAGCCTTCGCCAGGGTGGGGCTGTCCCTGGAGGAAGAGGTGGGTAGGAGGACTTGGAAAGCCATGAATGGGAAGCACATGAGCCAAAGCTAACAACATTTCCAGGGATGCAAGGGCTGGGGCCTGGGAGCCCAACCCCATCTTCATCACATGCTCCTTGGAGAGCTGATCCCTGAGATTCCCCATGGCAGGGAGGGATGGTTGTAGCCTGGTCCCAGAATCCAGTCCCTCTCCTGCCTGCACGGGGCATCCAAAGCAGCTCCTACAAATAGCAACACAGAGAATCTCACAAGAGGGATGGAGCAGGTTAATTTGTAGGTTAGTAAGTGAATAGTATTGATGTGTGATGGCCTCTGAGATCCAGAACCCTTTCCAGAACCCTGGAATGAAAAACCCCCACAACTCAGGAGTATTTAGCATCTCTACCCAGCCTTGATGTTCTTTTGACTCACATCCAGCATCTAGATAATTTTTTTTTTTTGATTTCTCTAAATTCCTGCCTGTTGCAACACGTGGTGATGAGTTCCACCACCTGGTAATGCTTCAAGTGTGGAGAGAACCTTTTCCTGAAGTTTTGGTTCAGCCTCTTCAGCTTCTCTCTCTTCTGCTATACTCCCTGGTACTTCATCCAGTCCCAGGATGGCTTGGGATGAAGGGACCCCAAGGATCATCTAACTCCAACCCCCTGCATGGCCACTGCTTCTTAGGATTCCTGTTTTGTAGGACTGACCCTCCTCTCATTGATGCTGTGATGGGGTGCAGGTGGGTTGGGGTGACTCCTGAGGCTCTATTTTCACAAGTTCTTCTGTAGGACTCTTCTGTGACCTGCCCAAGGGCATAAAGGAAGATTTTGGTGGAGCAGAAACACATCCTGAGCATTCCAGAGACTCATTCTACCTCGGCCTTCCCCAAGAAAGCACCCTCAGAAAGGGCAGGATGCTTCTGATCTCTTTCCACAGACCCTCAGAGGGATTGTGGAGAATCCCCAGGATTTGGGGTAGCAGGTCTGCTGCCAGCTGTGACTTTCTGTGTCTAGCTGATTAGGAAAGGTAGAGGGAAATATTTGAGTGTAGGTTCCATGAGCTGTCAGGGGTGAAACCAAATCACGTGCCCCAGCTGGGAGACATTACCTCTTTGATTCTCCATCCACATTAATTAGGAGTCCCTTACATGACCTTGCAGATGATGCTTTTCCCCCCTTCCAAACTGTATTTCATGAAAAAGCCTGGCTTGCCAGGTGGGTGACTTTTCCCAGGATCTCACAGCACTCAGATTCTCTCTGATGAAAACCTCTTCAGCTTCAGGAGAATTTAGATCCAAGCAGCTTTTTTTTTTTTTTTTTTTTTTTTTTTTCCCCTCTCTCTGTAATTTCCCACAGTTTTCCATCCCAAGAATTACCCTTCAGAACATATTTATTCCAGCTTGTGCAGTTCAAAGGCCCAGAGTTTGACACAACCCCTTCTACCTTCCAGATGCTTGTCAGAAAGGGGCTGCTCTGCCCCTCCTGAGGGCTGTTCCCCAGGCTGGGAGTCAATGGAAATCAGCAGGAAAGAGGGGAGACTGCAAGAGCTGAATCTACCAAGGCAGAGGGAGAGGTTTTGCCCTTTGCTTTCTGAAATGAGACTTTTTCCCCATCAGCCCTTGCCTGAGTACTCACTCTTTCTCCATGGAGTGGCCAGATTTGGGGGAAGAAGGAGAAAATTGAATGATAGGTGGAGTCTCCACAGAGGATGAATGTTCCCAGACAGAAATTCCAGCTCTGTGCCCTCTAAGAGTTTCATTTGGATCCCTTCTTCCTTCTTCTTGAAGGTGGGCATCACTGCTGCTCCAGGGCCCTGAGCTGCCAGGGAACAGCAGAACTGGGTCTCTGGGACTCCTTGGGCTGCTCTGAGGAACCAGACCACAACCCCCCCCCAAGCACTGCAGCTGCTCCTCTGAACCAAAAAAAAAGTACAAAATGTGAGCTGAGAAGGTTTGGGCTTCTGATTGCAGATCAGCATCACTTCTGCATCCAGAAACAAGAAAGCTCCTTGACCTGTGGGACTGGGGTGCCAAGGGCTGAGGACAGAGAGGAGTGCTGGAGCGGGGGGTGGGTAACCAGGGGCACCCAGCTTTGAGCAGCTCCATGGTGGTGTCTGCTGTCATCTGTGCTCTGGGGAGTGGAAACCCTGCAGGAGGATGTGGGGAGCTCAGGATTTTACCCAGCAGAGTATTTTACCCCAGTGGGAAAACTTTTAGCAGGAGGAGGAGGAGGAGGAGGTGGTGTGAGCGTGGCAGGATGTTAACACCTTTCCCCTGGAAAGAAAACCCAAGCCAAGCAGGAGTGTGCCAGAGCCTCCTGAGCTGGGACAATGCCTTTTTCTGTCCTCAGCAGCACAGCACCCTCTGCCACGGTGAGGACCATCCAGCAGGAGATGGAATCCTGCCACCCATTGAGTCACCCACACCACCTCCCACCTCGCTCTCCATCGGGGCTCCTAATTACCCAATAAATCCACAAGAGCTTTTCTGTCATCCCAGGGCTGCTCCAGCAGCAGGCTGGTGCTGGGAAGGGTTCAGCTGTGTCTCTATGGGAGGGGTTGGCCCCTGCCAGGCTCCTGGGGCTCGGGGTGGCTGAGGGCACCCAGCCAAGAGCACAGAAAGGGCTTCAGTGAAAAAAGAATCTGCTCTGAGCAGGAGCAAATTGGTGTGTTCCACCTGGGCTGGGATTAACCACTGCTGGGGTGGAGGCTCCCAGAGCCCAGCACCTCGGTCCTGGAAAAAGGAGGGGGTTTGAGTGAAAGGGGCTTCAACCCCCATGGTGCACAAATGCTGCACGATGCTGAGCCCCAGGCACTTCATACCTGGTTTTCTGTGGGTATCCAGGCTGTCCTGGGAGCTGCTCTGGGGTTTGTACCTCGAACAGGGACAGAAAAACCAGGCTGGAGCTTCTCTCCAGCCCTGCCTCTTGCTGCCTGGTGACTAAGGCAAGTTCTGCCTTGCAGGAATCCTTCTCCAGCCTGCCAAAAAGACACTCAGTGCTCCGAGGTTGTTGTAACTCAGCTGTAGTACACATAGTTGGAGGCTCCTGTCATAGAATACTGGTTGGAAGGGGCTTTAAAGGTCATCTCCTCCACCCTGCTTGCAGTGACCAGGGACATCCTCCGTGTTGCTCAGAGCCCCATCAGACCTCATCCTGAACGTTTCCAGGGATGGGGCTTCCACCACCTCTCTGGGCAGCCTGGGCCAGCATTTCATCACCCTCATCCTTAAATGTTTCCTCCTAAAGTCTAAAGTACAAAGGTCACAGGAGAGCTGTGACTGCCAGCAGGTTGTCCCCTGATGGATTAAAGTACCTGAGGAGCAAAGGCAGCACCCAGATGGTGTGAGACCTTTAGAGCTGAAAGGTCCTGGAGAGCACAAGGCACCGTGGCAGAGTGGAATTGCAGCTGGGGGGACAAAGTCTCCATCACAATAACCAGGGGATAGTGTCAGGAGAAGACTTGTTCATCATGTCTGGTCGTTTGACAGACATCCCCCCGTGGAGATGGGCAGGATGTGGTGCTGATGCTGCCATGCCCTGCCCTGCCCTGTCTACTCTGTGCCCTTCTTCTCACTAAACTCCACCTCTAGCTGGTTTCCTGGGGCAGGATCCCTCTGCTCTGTGCAGAACCAGAGGACCAGGAGCTAGAAACTGAAGTGGCACCATGGGGAGCAGCCCTGAGGCCTGAGGGTTGTCCCTTGGTAAGGTCCTGAGTCTGAACCAGCTGGCAGAGACACGTTTGCATCTCCACGAGGAGGAGACCAGGGATCTGGAGCCAGGAGCTGGGTTGGAGCAGCAGGAGGGATCCAGACGTGTCTGTGCCCATTTTCCACCCACAGGTCTCATCCTGGTGGATGAACATTGCTGAGCAGCCCCTAGGAAGCTACAACTCCAAGTGGCATCACCCAGGGTGAGGACTGGACTGTTCTGATCCACCCCAAGAGGAGGTGGGCTGGAAAGATCTGGATGTGCTGGGTGAAGATCCCAGCCCCTGGTGCTAAAGGCTTTCTGGAGCCAGATGCCAGACACTCCCTGGCAAGGAGAGCGTGGCCTTCCCCTCCTCTGACACTTTGATTTCATCTGAGGGCATTTATAGCAGGAACATTTCTTTTTATAAACTCTTCCCTCAGCCGGATGTGGCTCTGGGGACATGTTGACACATCAGATCAGGCTGTGGTTTGGGTGGCGGCTGCCGTGTGCCCGAGGTGGAGAGGTGGGAAGGGAAGGAGGAAAGCTGCATGGGAAGGAGGAAGGCTGCATGGGAAGGAGGAAAGCTGCATGGGAAGGAGGAAGGCTGCATGGGAAGGAGGAAAGCTGCATGGGAAGGAGGAAGGCTGCATGGGAAGGAGGAAAGCTGCATGGGAAGGAGGAAGGCTCCTCACGGCTCCTCACGGCTGCAAACCTGTGGTCAGGAGCTGGCTCTCAGCAAAACCACCTTCATCAGAGCCTGAGCCATCCCTGCTGGGATCCTCACACTCTGCACGTCCCCGTTGTCCCTTGAGGAGGGCGGTGGGGACGTTCAGAGGTGGCCCCGTGCTTCAGCCCACGTCTGTTCCTGCCCTGATCTGTCTTTCTGGGCACTCTGAGACATTTGCTCCCTTCTCTCCTTTCCCTCCAATTTTCTTTTTTATTTTTTTGGTGTCTCCGTGGTTCCCCGTTCTGGCTGGAAACACTGGAATCCCTGCCAGGAAAGGCTGTTCTCATGGCATCTTGCAACTGGCTGACCCAACCCTGTGAGATTCCCTCCTCCATCCAAGAGTTTGTCCTTCTTCCAGGCCAGGAGATCCCTCAGGGTGTGCAATGCCTTGGGGCTCAGTGCAGCTCCCATCTCTCTGCTTGTGGGGTGCCCAGGAATTCCCAGTAATTCCTCTCTTCCTCTGCTCCCCAGCTCCTCTCCAGGTGCTCAGTGTGTCCTCAGCCGGGACAGAGCTGACAGTGCTGGTGCTGAGCTGCACAAGGAGGGGGAGGAACCAGCACTCTGGCTTGGTGTAGAATGAAGTTTCCTGACTTTCAGACAGATCATGGACCCATCCACCTGGATCATGTCCCCTGCTCCTCTTCTCAACCCAGTTTTCCAGCTTTTTTTCTACTCTTGAAGCCAAGGAGCAGCTCCGTGGCGTGCAGAGTGGTGATGCTGGAGGGTCCTAGTGTGGCACTATGGTGCTTGACTCCCCCCCAACCCATCCCTCGTGGGAACCCCCTGGGGTAAAGCTGTGTCCAGCCCTGGGGTCCCCATCAGCAGGACACGGAGGTGTTGGAGCCAGTCCAGAGGAGGCCCTGGAGCTGCTGGGAGGGCTGGAGCAGCTCTGGAGCCAGGGGGAGAGAGTTGGGGGTGTTCAGCCTAGAGAAGAGAAGGATCCCATGGGGAGACCTTAGAGCAAAGTGGTGAAAAGGACTTTGAGCTGACACTGACACCAGAGATGTTGTCCTCTGCCTGTCAAGAATGGGCTCCAAAAAAAGAGAAAAATAAATCTGAAATGGAGAGACAGATGAAAGGAATCCTGCTGGACATTAATCACTTGAAATGCAGCCTTTCAAGAGGGGAAAAGCATCCAGCTCCTGTAGCAAAGTGTAGATGCATCGAATGTAAGACAAGAAAGGATCTCTGCCCTCCCACACAGCCCCCTGCCTGCCCCCCACTTTCTGGGCTGTCACTCACACAGGAGCTCACGCACGTGTTTTAGAAAGACAGTCTTGATTTCAAAGGGGGACCCACACCAGCCTTAGGTAAGTTGTTCCTGTAGTTAATTATTGGATTGAAAGGGAGAGAAGTGTGCTTCATTCCAGAGTGAATTTCTCTGGCTTTGGTTTCCAGCCATTGGATCGTGTTAAGCTGTTGTCTGCTAGATTAAAGAGCCCTCTGCTGATTACAGACAAATTGGCAATCTAGAAACAAGAAGGTCCAAGGCCAGGCTCTGTTCTTTGTTAGACTTGCACAGCCCTGCTCAAAGGAGAAGCCAAGTGCTCAGGGTCACGGGACAGCTGAGCTGGGGTGCTCAGGACACCCATCTCTCCACCAGCTGCCCCACTGGAGCTTCCTCTTTTCCTCTGCCCTGGAAGCAGCTTTTTGCCAGCTGGGTCTGGTGGTACCCAGATCCCACGGGCTTTGCCAAGAGGTGGCAGTGCTGGAGCTTGATCTCCTGGGCAGGCAGGTGTCCCTGCCAAAAGTCCCCAGGTGTCCACACACATTCCAAGTGGTGCCTTTGGGATGAGGATGGGAGCGAGGGTTTTGTAGTGTGGCCCAAGTTCTCCTTGAGGAGAGGATGGCTGGAGTATAAAAGGCTTTTCCTTCAGTACACTGAGTGGCTGCTCAAGCCTCAGCTCTGACAGAGATTCCAAGCACCAGCTGAAGTCCCTGGATTTTTGGTGGAAACTGTCCCTTTGCCCCCCTCACAGGAGGGACCCATAAGCTTTGGATGTGTGGTTCCTGGACTGGGGGGAATGATATCCAGAGGCCTCCGGGGAGAGCTCAGAGTTGTTGAGGTTTGTGAGCTGTCAGCCAGGGGGTTGGGCAGTGGTTGCTTCAGAGCTAGGATGGGGCTGGGGATGCCTTGGGGACTGGGTGAGGAAGGTTTAATTTTGCTGTGTGCAGGCAGGCAGGTTATCCTCCCCACAGGAGGATGTAAAGCATCTCACCTCTCTCTGTCCCACTTCAGCCCCCAGTTCAAGGGGACTTCTTGCAGCATTCCCCAGCCCACTCCCTACAGCTTCACACTCAGGTATTTAGCATTTTAAACACTCTCTTTCGCCCTGAACTTCAAATTGTCCTCCTTCTCCTCACTCCTCCTGTCCCTTCCCATCAGTGACAGTCACAGTCCCTTTGATCCGGGCCAGGTTACCCGACCATGACCATCTAATTATGGTTGGAGCCACAGGGCTATTTTTATGCCCTGCCAGAGATTATTCACTTATCAGGAATGTGTATTTAAGTGGCAGGCTCTGAACTGTCCTCTATAAATAGGCAAACCCAGCACCCTCTGTGTTTTCTTTCAACTCTGCCATCCCTCCCGCCTTCCATTTCCACAACCACATCCACGTCCCTGCAGGGCAGGACCAGGGGAGAGCAGCTGGTGACCTGGCTTTAAAAAAAAAAAAAATAAATAGAGGGAAAGGAAAGGGAACACTTAACACCACCTTGAGTGTGGTGACAGGCTGGGGAGGGCAGGGCTGTCCTGCCTGCCAGGGTTAACTTGACCCCAGGGTCTCTGTGCTGCTCTGCATGGAGGTCTCTGCACATCAGCAATCAGCACCCAAGGGGTGGGATGAGGACTTGGGTGCTGGGACAGACCAGGCAGGAGCTGAATGCACCCACCCCAGAGTCTCTCTCCCTGCAAGCTCTCAAATCACAAAGGTGACAATGAAAAGACAATGAAAAAAATGGTGCTGAGCCCCTGGTTGCCCCCAGAAGCTGTGGCTGCCCCATCCCTGGCAGTGTTGGAGGTTGGATGGGGCTGGGAGCACCCTGGGCTGGGGGAGGTGTCCCCATGGCAGGGGGGGCACTGGGGGAGCTTTAAGGTCCCTGACAAGCTAGGATTCCATGACACTCTGATTCTGTAAGTACAGACTTCTTTCTGTTGACCAGAGACAGCCTCAAGGTGATTGGCTCAGGCTGGAAACCTGAGTGAAACTGGATTGATTCCTCTCCAGTTTGGTTCAACTCAGACAAAACTTCATTCTCCATTTGCATATCAACACCTCGGGGTCAGGAGAGGCAGCACCAAGTTAATTGTGTTTGGTGTGAAGAAAATGTCCCTTTTGCAGCAGAATTGGCACAGGAGACTCCTCCAGGATAAAAGGCATGCAGGAGCAGGGGACTGGGAAGTGTCAGAAATCCCAAGCAGGAACATGACATCAGTAGAAAAGGCCGTGACAAACCCCTGATAGCGGTGGTTCTGAGAGGCAGGGTGTGCAACTTGAAAGTTCAGGAAAGTAGCCAAACAACACAGAGCAGGGGCATTCGCTCAGAAATATCTCCAGAAAGGGATGTTTGGGATCAGATCCAAGGGGAAGGCGTACAGCTCCCATAAAGCTGCCAGATTAGAGAGGTTATTTCACATCTAAGGTCTTGATGAGAAGGGAGACAGAAAACAGCAAAGTGTCCAGGGACTGCTGCCTGGATGGGTCCTTTCAAAAGCAGAAAAGACTTCCCAGGCCTCGAAACAAACCCAAACTGTGGGATGGGGAATAGAGACAGGGCTGCCAGGAGAAGCTCAGTGTGCAGCCTGTGGAAGAGCAGAGTCTGACAGACACACAGAGGGTTTGTCAGTGTCCAGGGGGGATGCAGGGAGTTTGGCTTCTTCCTGGGCAGCCAGGTGTGCTCATGGTGGAAGGAGATCACAGAATCCCAAACTGATTTGGGCTGGAAGGCACCTTCAAGGTCATCTAGACCAAGATCTATTCCATTTCAGAGACCTTAGGAAATCCTTCCCTGCCTGTAGCAGTCACTAAGGAGAGGTCATCACCTTTTACTGATCCCATGTGGCATCTCTCAGCCCTACACAAAGGTCTTGAATACACCAGAAAATCTCAGACAGCACTAAGATGTTGCATTCAGGTAAGTGAATCAGCTTCTTGACCTTCACTGTCCATAACATCAATGAAGATCAAGAGGATGTCAAACACCCTGCTTGTCTGTAGACACCTGAATGTTAGAAATGTGAGTGGCCCAGCCTGCAGCTCAATATCCTCCCTGGCTTTCTGCAGAATAAATGAATAAAAAGGTGAGATCACTCTGACGTGTACAGACAGGGACAAGGACAGGTTCTAACCCATAACTCTGCCATGGAAGATGGAGAGAAGAATCCTGGGCCCTCCTGGGTCCTACCTGTGATCTACAAAGTGCTCACAGGCTCACAGACATCTCCTCCCCAAATGTCCTTATTTTATTGTGGCAGAGGTGTGGATTTTTCTAATAGGTGGATACACTTAACAGATGACACAGGACACACAGGACACTGGGTTTGGGTTAAGCCTCACAAAGGCATGGTTTTTTTTTTTTTTTTTTTTTTTTTTAAGCTCCTTCATAACTAACTGAGCACCAGCTCTGACCCAGGCCCTGACAGATCAAGCTGATGTTTTACATCTTTACACTCTGTAATGTGCAGCAGTCCAGAGGGGGCAGAGCAACCCCTCCACTCCCATGTGCTGTGGAGCTAGGAGCCAGGTCAGATGTTATTTTCCTTGGCTGACACCTTGAAATAGGTTGAAACATTTCTCCTTTCCTGCAGGGATGAAGGGAATCGTTTGGGATGGAGGAGAGGCAGCTGCACGTCTGCCAAAGATGGGGAGGGGGAAGGTCGTGCCTGCAGCACCATTCCCTCTGCATTTCTGGCCTCCCTCTTAGCAGAGGATGGGGTCGAGCTCTGCACTGATGTGTGAACATGAAGAGCTGCCAGGAGCTGGAGTGGGGCACAGCTGGCTGGGTGCCATGCCTACAGGAACCACAGCTGCATCCCAGCACAGCCAGCCACCCCTGGGAGGAATTCAGAGGGGGGGATGGCACGAAGATGAAGGACCATGGAAATTCTTGTGTGGTCTGGTTGCTTTTTTTTTTTTTTGTTGGGGTCATCTCTCTCTTCTGCAAAGGGAGTTTCACCCTGCCTGACCAGACTTGCAGCATCTCGAGATGTTTTCTAGAGGATGGACCCTCCAGGATCATAATGGGAGGTAGTGAGGAAGAGGCTGTAGCTTGTCCTGTGTCTCCCAGGAAGGAATCCTATTTGGGAGCTCTACTTTCTGGCTGTACAGATGCCCTTTTCTCTTTTTGCACCCAGACAGCACTTCCTCTGAAACCAGACCCCTGGAACCTATTCTGCATTTTACCAGATGATCACTTCTTGAGAGCCTAGCTGGGATTGTGTGTCTTGAGCAAGTTCCAGCAGATTTTGTGAGACTGTAGGGTCCAGTTGATGACATAACAGCAACTACAGCTCCTTTCCCCCCCCCCAATATTCAAAGAGCAATTTTCCATAATTTTTCTCAAACTCATGACTGCTTCCTAGCAAACAAGGATTTTTCCTCTTGACAAATAGCAGGGTGACCTAGTGACAGGTGGGGTGACTAAGGAGGTAACATCCAAACTCTCTTTAACATATGATGTCTTTAACAAGCACTGTCAAAACCTTTCCCTCCAAAACATACATTCACTCACTTAAGAAAATAGCTGGGCCACGGGAACAATAAACCCTCTGTTGCCCAAATACATTTATGTTGGCTCACTTAAGCCCAAGCACTGACATTGAGAGGAATACATATTTTTTCCTTCCTTCTCTTCCTAAAACTTACACACTTTTCCCATTGGAGTCACAGGAAAGAGCTCTAACACAGGACTGAGATTTTGCTTCGAGGCTTCCAGGTAACAGAACAAAATCCAGGAGAAGTTGGCACCTGCCCACACAGCATCCTCTGCCTCCTGCTCCTCTCCATGCGTGGAGCATTAAGAAATACTCGTGCCTGGCTCTGTCCCTGCCAATAATTAATTTTGATTGATGTAGGCTGTGCTCCATCTTCCCTTCTCATCTGTCCCAGTACCCTCCTGTTAATGATATTTCTTTTATTTCTGGTAGGGCTGGCACTCTGCTAATGACAGGTTTGCCTGACTCCCTGAGCTCAGGAGCTCTTGCTGCTGCTGGACATCACAAACCATCTCTTTTGTCTGCCAGAAAGAGGACAAAGATGCATTAAATGTGTCATCATTGTTTGGAAACACTCAGATGAAAAGAAACATCTTCAATAACCAAGGTTGCTGAAAACTCACTTATGTGCTGTGATTATTATTATTTTTTTTCCCTTGTATCAATGGGAAACACAAAACTTTTCTGCTTTCCTTTGAAAAATTACTTGCATCGAAGGAAAAACATTTTTTTCATGTGTATTTTACTTTAATATCAGCAGGCAGATGAAAATATTTCACTCAGGAGCAGAAGACAGTGTTTCAGAATCAATGCTAGCTCTATCTAGAGCTGAAAGATCAGAGGAAGGTCTGTGATGTCTTCCTAGAGCTCAGGAGATCTCTTAATAAGAAGAGATATATGAAAGAAGGAAAGCTCCAAAAGACACTGGGCCAAGTTTTGATTCATTTGCAGATGTGCCATGTCTCAATGAGAAGAAGAAGAAAAAAGACATATTAATCCACTGGGAATATCATAAAAATGTCATGGCTGAGCCGTGTCAGCTAGGAAAAGTTGTTCTGGCAGTTCCAGCAACACGAGTGTGTGCTGAAAGAACATTCTCAGTCCTCAGATTTATCATTTGCAGCAGCCCTGCAGTATGTCAGAGGATATATTAGACCTTGTTTTATTTCACTAAAACAAAGTGCTCCTAAAACCCCCCGTGTTTATTAGACAACACAAAAAAAAAAACTTCACTCTGGAAATTTTTGACGCTGAAGTCAGAAAATAAATGAAAGATCAAAAAAACAATAGTTTTAATTTTGAGTTTCAACACTGTTTTCAACTAAGACTTGAATTTGATGGGTGTTGGTTCTGACTGGTTTGTTCTGGTAACCAACCATTTGTTTTATTTTTGTGATGCCTTGAACTGGATCTGAACCCAGACTGGATACAACTACACCCAGCCCCAGACCAGTGCCACAGCTGTCCATCCTTGAGAGACCTCCTTCATTCTCCTTCAGATTTACTCTTCTCTTACCCTGTAAGGATGCTTTCCTGATGGAGTCCTCAGCCAGGACTCCATCCCAAATTCACCCTCTCTCATCACAACAGGTAATGATGGAAAAGAAAGTGTTATTTTGTGGATAAACTGCTCTGCTTGTGCATGCAGCTGTAGGGAGGGGGGCAGATTCCCAGTCCTCAAGAAGTCACTGATAGAAAGAATGATGTTTAAACCAGGAGGATGTCTCAATGGAAGAGATGAAGATAAAGAGCTGAGGGGGTGGGATCTGAGTGAGGAAGTGATATCCAGTTCCTCATCAAAAAAATAAATACATGAACTCTAATTTAGATGAAATTATTATAGCACGTTGCAGGCAGCCCGTGATGTTTTTCTCTCCTGTTCATAATATCAAGAGTAATCACCATAAAATGTGGGGACAGCTCTTTATTAACTCAATGTGAAAATGAGAATCTCCCAGGGAAACTCCTGAGTCTGAGCTAGCACTGGACCCTTAAATCTGAATAAACTAAGACACAACTGAACGATCATTTTTAATAGCAGTTTTTAAAACTCTTTCCCTCTATCCCAGGTTATTACTAAAACTTTTTTTGAAGGAGCAAATTTCCTTCCCAGGGGAAATGCCAACATTTCTACCTTCTGTTTTAATTCCAAACTGGAAGTCAGAAGTGAAAGGCTGAAACTTCTTCTGCAATGGCACTTCCAAAAAACCCTCTGGTTGGAAATACTAAAGCATTTCATGCTAAGAGCATCAGAAGGTTGCAGCTCAGCAGCAGAGGACTGTCTCTGCTTGATGGCACACGACTTGCTCCATTCTGACACCACTGAAGGTTTCATTCCAAGGAGGCAGGAACACTTCCCACTGGAAGCTGACACAGCACCATGCTGGGAAACATCACTGCATGTGATTTCTGGAAGTCCAAACAGAACTATAGAAAGCAGCAACGTCTACACATGGGCTTTGCCTTATCAGACCCAGCGTGTTGGCAACCCCAAAGAAGAGGAGAAAGCAGAAATGGCAAAATCAAAGTCACAGAGATGGTGGATTGGGGGGGGGGAGGGAGGATTTGCATAATATTTTGTTCAGAATTTCATGGAAATTAAGTTACACCCACAAAATATTTGGGTTTCACTGATGCAGCGTTTGCCAATGGAAAATTGTCCCATCCAATTTTTTTCCACCAGGCCTGCTCAGAACGTGCCTTGGCCCAGCAGCCCAGGTAGGCAAGGAGCCAGGTCTAAGAAACCTGGGGCTTGATCCTGGACTCACGTGGAAGTCCAACAGGGACCAAAGAAGGAAGTGTGATTAATATTGAACCACTTGGTCAGCCAAACCCTGCCAAAAAGCACAAAGTTAATGGAGGTTGTTCTCTGCAAGTGGAGCAGAGCTGTGAAGCTGTGGTTGGCAAGGAACAACCTGATGAACGTGGTCCTGATGGGCACTGTCCATGGCAAAATGAGACCTGTCCCATGGCAAAATGAGACCTTTGTGCAATGCCAGGGGACAAAGGTGAAGAGGTGGTCTGGGGAGCTGCTCAGAGTTGGTGTTTAGCCCTTAGCAGAGCTGTGTCCTATGTGTTTGGGGTATAAATCCAACGTTTTCCTTTGGGCTGGAACAGGTTACAAAAGCTTTCCCAGTGGTTAAGAGACACGTGGAATGGCAGAGTCACCACTTCCAACCAGCCACCCCAGCCCCTGGGCCTTGCTCTGATGACTTACAAGGAGGTCAGGCAGCTCTCCTGAAGCTCCCAAGGTGCTTGGGAAAGGAGAAGGAAGAGGGCAGAGGGCAGGGGAGGGGACAAAGCCATTCCTGAGAGCTTTTTGCTCTAATTTCCACATGGCAGGGCCAGCTTGGCTGGGGAGGTGTGACATTGTTCTCACACCCTGCAGGCTGTGGCTCTGGTGTCCCATGCCATCACACGTGGTGGCAGCCAAGCTGTCCCTAGGACAGGGAGGAGAAACACTTGTTCCAGGAGAACCATGGGAGAAATTCCACTAAAAAAAAAACAAACAACCCCAACAAAAAACCCAAACCAGCCAGCCAGCCCTGTCTGCAGCCAACAGATCTTCAGGTGTGGCTGAAAAGCCAGTCTGTCTGTCTGCTCTCCTCCTGGAGACCCCCTGAGCCAAGACCATGGAGCCATTCCCAGCAGGATCCCTTTTCCCATTAAACCACATCACAGGAGAGCAGGGCTGGATGTGCCAAGAAGAAGAAGGGAAGAAAGAGTTGGGTTGTACCCATCCTGCTGTCCTTTTGCTTCTCCTTGCAGGAGACATTGCCTTGCTCCTACCCTGAACCTGGCTGCTGGGCTTCAGGGGGAGCAGTCCCACAGCTCTGCCTGCAGCACAGACAGCACCTTCTCCCCAGCCTGGGCTGGATGGAGAGCAGGGAAGTCCAAGGTCCAAAAAATAGAAGGGGAGGAAGCAGGAGATGCCACAAACTCAGGTCTCCACCTCTTGCTCCAAGGAAACCATTTCTTGGCAGCTTTGGGGTGCACCCTTTGTCCCCCTCCAAAGCTGCTCTGCAGCCCAAGCATCCTGGTTTCATGGAGCCTCTCAAAGCCAGGCAGAAACTCCCAGGCCAGCACAGTGCTGGGTTTACATTTCTTTGAGGGCCTAATAAGTCTTCCTTCCCTCCCCTCCATCCCCAGAGAGATGGCTGTTTGGATTGGGACTGTCCTTAATTGCTGATGATATATGAGAGCACATCTCAAAGGTTTGTTATTTTTGGAAGAGCCATGAGGGAGACCTTTCCAGCAATGTGTCAGGGTTTAGTGCACAGAGCTGTGTGGCTTTGGGCCCTTTTTCAGAGACAGAGCTGTATTTCAGCTGGAGGCCATCTAGGATGATAGGATGTGTCTGCTGGAAGTACCAGAGGGAGGTCACTTGTATTCCATGGGGAAGAACTGCTGGTTTGGGGCTTCTGGGATGGATGCAGGCATCTGAATTTGCAGATACTGTGGGGAAGGGAGGTTGGGGATGTAGGTAACAACAGGTGCAAGACCTCCACTCTCAGCTTCCCTTCCCTTCTCTGTGTTTCTCCCAGGATGAGGGTACAACTAGAGACAGGATGAAGATGTGGCTCCTCTTCCTTCTAGGAATCTTCAGTGTCTTCATTGGGACATCTCGGAGAAGGAAAGGTCTTGAGATAACAAAAAATTATAGAATCCTAGAATGATGTGATTTGGAAGGGACCTTAGAGATCATCTAATCCACCTCCCACCAGCCCAGGGTGCTCCAAGGCCCATCCAACCTTCACCACTGCCAGGGATGGGGCAGCCACAGTTTCCCTGCACATTTTATCCCTGGTCACCAACATCCAATTTGCCAGTGGAAGCTGCTGACTGTAGGAGGATGGTCACTGCTTGGTGCAGTGATCTCCAAGGCCCATTTCCCACCCAGCAATACTCTGTCCTGCAGCTCTTTGGGACCACAGGCTCATGCCAGCACCGAGGGTCCTTAGGACCAACTGCATCTTCCATTCCTGCCTGCCCAGTCCTTCTGAAAACCAGATTCTGCTGCAGCTCCAAACAGGGATCCAGGGATGCATTTAAAACAAGAGCAGGTCCTAAGTCCTTTTTTTTTTTTTTTTCCCCCCAATACTTCAGAGTGGGGATGGCCAGTACTGAATGAAATCAGGCCTATTGCTGTTCCAAGGGTCAGCAGAAGACACAGGAAGAGTGTCTTGGTGTTTGTAAAGCTGGGCTGGTAAACCCTCCCTGCTAAAAGATAACCTGTGCACAGGAACGGAGGAATAAACAGATAAATGGGTAGGTGAGAATACACAAGGTGACAGAATCCAAGAGCTAGATTAAAGCTTTGTTATTTAGCCTCCAGTTTATATTATCTTATAAATAATGCCTTTGTTTTAGTGGATTTTGGAAGGACGAGGAGAGGCTAAATCAGAATTTTCTGGAGGGTGGGAACATTGGAAGCAAATACGCCCTTTGGGACTATTATGGCCAAAAGTGACTTTATCTACTGGTGGGGTTCTTCAAAGAGCTGAGCTACTTAAACAGCTCTTGGAGCCAGGTTCTTGGTTGCATCCCCACGATGCAGCCTCCTCACAGTGTCTGTCACTCTCTGGATGCAATATAGACATCTCAGGGCTGCTGAAAACCAAGGTTTGGGTGATGATTAATAACTAACAGATTTTTTTCCACCAGGGAAAAAGCCCAAAACAACTCACAACAATTAGGATTGGTTTTCCAGCCCGTGGGCGTTTGCTGAGCCTGATGATCAGAAGTGTAAACAATACTCTAATAATGTCCCACTGCCCCCCAGGGCTTTCTGGGGAACACGGTGTCCAAGTCAATGAATTTCAGGGTAGGAAAGAGGCGGTGCTGTTCCTGGGGAGGACAAACACGGGTGGAAAATAACCAGGGGAACCATATTAAGAAAAAGAAATGCAAACTAGAAACTGGTCAGACTTGGGGGAAAAAAAGTGTCCTTCTGCATCCAGCACCAGTCCTGGCAGTGAAGGAGGTCTATGAAGATCAAATGGGCAGCACTGGTCCCAGGAGTGTCCAAAGCATCATGAAATTGGTCCCCTCGATGACAAGTGGGGGGTGGATTGTCACTGCCAAGGGGTCTGCTGTCCTGACTGCTACATCCTTCCCCAGTGGCACTCCCATCCCTGAAGGCTGCTGTCCCCACTGACCCTCCTGTCACTGAACTCTGCTGTAAGGGGAGGTTTAGACTGGATATTAGGAAAAACTTCCTCCTGGAAAGGGTTGTCAGGGCCTGGCCCAGGCTGCCCAGGGCAGGGCTGGAGTCCCCATCATCCCTGGAGGGGTTTCAGAGCCTGGAGATGTGGTGCTGAGGGACAGGGGCTGGCCTGGGCAGTGCAGGGGGAAGGGTTGGATTTGGTGATTTTAAAGGTCTTTTCCAACCCAGCCCATTCTATGATTCTAACCATAGGGCTGACAGAGCCCTTGCCCAAGTGCCACGTTCAGATAAAATGTTCAGCTCTGCAGAAGGACTGGCAGCCCCTGGAGAAGAAACGATCCAGGAGATGAGGGGGGTCACCATCCGTGAGCTTTCTGCTACACTATTTTCACCTATCAAAGCAAAAAGTGAACTGGAGGCTTTGGGAAGATAAACCTTGATCTTGGTGAGGTCTTCAATCAGGTTTTCTTCTCTAGAGGTCACAGCCACCAGATGAAGCAGCAGTTTCTCTAGCCAGGAAGCTGCCCTTCAGCACAACCTCCAGCTTATCTCCAGGTAACAGCAACAAGACTCAGTCCATCTGCTTTCAGCTCTCTCTGGTTAGAAATATCACCCTTTGGAGATGAGCCTGTCCCACCAACAGGGCCAGAGGAATGGCCCAGGGCAGATGCCCACCCTGTCAGGGGGGGGTCTTTCCTTACAAGCCAAGATCCATGCTTGCTCTTATTAAATGTGCAGTAAAATTACATATTTCCAGGAACAAGGGAAGTTTAGCAGGATTAGACTTCAGTAAACATCTAGAAAAAAAAAATGGAAAGATGAACTCTTCCATTGTATTCCTTTCTGAGCTCTGGCAACCAAGAACCTGGATGGTGTTTGTTTAACCTCCTGGGTCTGTAGAGTTATTCCCAGTGAAACTGCCATTGTTTTCAGCTTCCAGCTGGTGCAGGAATGCCCAGGAGAGAGGAGGGTTCTTCTGTGGGTGGGGTGGTTGTTTGTTTGGGTTTTTCTTTTTTTTGCTATTGAGGTTTTTTTTTTTGTTATTATTCTCCAGAACTTTGACACATGTTGTGGTTGTTGTCCTGAACTAGAAAGGGTAGAGGCACAACAAAAACATCCAGCAGAAAAAGGTTACTCAAACTTTTTCCAACCTCAAGCAAGGTTCCATATAGGAACACCTCATGTATCCGAGTCTGTCAGAGAAATGCATCCTCTTAAACCTCAGCTCCTCTGAAGGTGAACTCAACCTGGAGAAATCCTTCTTGAAGACTACTCCGTGGCTGAAGGGCTCATCAGGACTCAAGAGGCTTCCTCATCCACATGGAGAGCAAAATTACTGAGAGTTTGAAGTATTAAAAGAAAAAGACAAGGGTTTAGGAAGAAAAAATCCTTTTTAACTTGGATCACCACACTGACATCTGACTGAAATTGGGAAAGGGGGAAGAAGGAATAAATGGGAATGTTCTCCATAAACAGGTGAAACTAATTCTTTTCTGTGAGAGGTTCATAGATGCCTCAAAGTGTCTGGTCAGGACATCTCTGCAAGCAGATGCTCCCATGAGATGAATTTCTGGTCTGATCCAAGAGGGAACAGTGATCTTCTCCATATGACAGATGCTCAGACATCCTGGACCAAAATAACTTCCTTTTGTCCAGATTTTTATTGAAAAGTTTATTTTTCATATTTTTTTTCTAAATAAGTAGATTCCAAAACCTTGTGGTACATTAAAAATAAAATTCCAGACTTCAGAAAGAAACAGATTTTTTTTTTCTTCTTTTGTTCTATTTCAGCTCAAAGACATTCCAGTGGCAGTTTACCTCTTCTCCTTTCCCCTGCTTCACGTTAAGGTTTGCTGAGGTACTCTCAGCTATTTCTAACAAACCCAGGAGGTACCTGAAGGCACTTGGCTGTTCACAGCTCCACTTCTCTGAACCCACTTTTAAATTTTTCTTCCCCTGCAAAAGTTTTTCTGGTACTTCAATTCGTATTTTTCTCTGCCATACCCTGAGTCTGTTTGGCTCACCCAAGCCTTCTGCTCCTTCTTCTGTTTTGGTGTTCTGCTCTTTTTTCTCACTTGACCTTCTTAAAATGAAAATGCTGCTATTTTTCCAGAAGGGAAAATACCCCAAAACAACCCAGCAACCCAAGAAGAAAACTCCAGGTCAAATGTGTTCTGTTGTGTTTTGTTTTTTTTTTTGAGTACATTGTGTGTGTTTTACCTGTAGGCTTTCCATAGAAGAAACAAAAAAAGAACTTTTGACCAAGCCCTAAATTTTAATTAATAATTACCCTTTTGACTGTGAAAAAAATATTATTCTCTGTCTAGCTGGGCCAGGCCTAGGCTGTTCTGCTGCTCTTTGCCAGCAAAACCTATTCCTTGTGACTATTTAATATTTTACATTGTCAAACATTACTAGTTCTGTGCCCCCTACCCCACAACTTCCCTTTGCTGTACCCAAGGCAGAGCAGTTGCTGCTTTGAGCAAGAGGCACAAAGAGGAACCCAAGTGCAGAGAATTTTGCTCTGGAGGAAGTGACCTGGTGGGCTTTTCAGAGTTCAGATCTGCAGATCTCAATGTCCAGGGTTTTTTCCACCTTTTTGGATAGTCAAAGGGTTGGAACACTCCTCAGCCTCTAGTGGCACTGCTTTTTTCCAGAATTTTCTCAAAATTTGTCATTATCTGCTTTTTGCTCAGAAAGCTCCCCAAGCCTGATACCCCCCCTGCCTCCTGCAGCTTCCCCAGTGTCAGAAAAACTGGTGTTGGGATCAAATTCCTACAGTCAGGCTGAGTCTTCAGTGAGGAACAGTCTCCTGGAGTTGGACACGAGTGAGAAATGGTAAAACCTGCCTCTGGAACAAAATCTGAACCATATTCCCCAACATTTATTTATTTTTTTTTTAGTTCTCTTGTCCTGCTTAGCTGGTAAATTGTGTGTCCCCTTGAGACATGCTCAGAGCACAAGGAAGGAACAGACCCAACAAGTCTCCCCATTAGGGGAATAATGATTTAAGAATGAGAGCAGAGAAGTTGCTAGCTTGCTATTTTTTTCCTACACATTTGCAGAATTTGGGGAAATTTGCCCCTTGGATGGTTCTGGTCCAGCACGTGTCATCATGCTTTCCCATGAAAAGGACTTTTTGAAGCAGAGCCCACCAAGTAGGTGTAAGTGCAAGGGTCTTCTCCAACCCTAACTGCTCAGAGGCCTCGAGGCAGCCAGGTTGCAGAGGACAGGAAGGCTCCACCAGGAGGAAATATTTCATCCTGAAAAGGGGAGAACGTAAGGAAAACAAACCCCATTTACCTTATTGAAATAAAGGCTAATTAGCTGGGAGGAAATGTGGAAGGCGTAAAGGACAAAAAAGAGAAAGCCTTTTTCCTGGAGTGGGAAGACCACCAATAGTCACCAAAGAGGAGAGAATTTATGGCAGTGTGGGGGAGAGTCTGCTTGGAGATACTTTAATGGTAATTTTTAGGAAGAATTTACAAGCATACTCTGCTACTGAGTGGAAAAATACATTGGCCACAAAGAAATTGCTGTTTGCCAAGCCTAATGATTCATTTCTGAGTCATAAATAATAGGTCCCTAATGACAAAGGGTATAAGAGTGGTCGTCTCTTGCCAACTATTTATTAGAAAATAGAGCTAAATCATTAGCTGGGAGCTCTCTTACCGGAAAGCTGAAACCACATTTCTCTATGAAAGGTCATAAGCTATTTCCACAAGAATTTAGACAAAACATTATTGCATTTTAAATCTTTCATCTTTAGCAAAAAAGAAAAAGAAAAAGAAAAAAAGCCCAGTTGGTTCACCAGAGAGCTCCAATTTGCCATGGGGCATCTCCTGAGATCCAACAGGGTCAGGAAAGAACAAGGGGAGTTTGGAAGCACCAGCAGCACTGTCTTCTGAAGGAATAGAAATTAATTCTCTTCCCCTTTGGAGACCCTCCCTGTCCTATCCTGGCATGTTGCAGCTCTGGAGGAAGGTGCAGTTATTGGTAACTAACAAATTAGGATGGGCTTAATGAAGCTGCAGTGAAGATGGCAAATTACAGACACACGTAAAGATGCAAATATGGAACCCACCCCCCTCAGCTGATAATGACTTCCCACAGAGAAAAGTCCCACACTGGACTCCAGAGCAGATGAAGGTGCCCAAGCCCAGGGTCCCAACAACAACCTCAAACAGCCTTAGAGCAACCAAGCTGCTCCTACCTGGGAAGGCAGAAGGAGGGGACCACGGAGCAGGAACTTCCACTGAGGAGACGAGGAGCTGGCACAATAATAACCAAGCAGAGCCCCAGTCCAGGCAGCCCACCAGCCACAGAAGCAAACAGAGGGTTCTCTTGGGAGCCATTTTATACTGAGCACCATGAGAAGGAGCACTGTGATTGGTCCACTTAGGTCACCTGACCAATCCTCCACTCCCCATAGGCACAGCTGTTCCCATTGGAATATCAACAGATGTTCAACACCAACACCAACACCAACACCAACACCAACACCAACACCAACATCAACATCAACATCAACACCAACATCAACACCAACACCAACACCAACATCAGCATCAGCATCAACACCAACACCAACATCAACATCAACTTCAACACCAACATCAACATCAACTTCAACACCAACACCAACATCAGCATCAGCATCAACATCAGCATCAACGTCAACATCAACACCAGCATCAACACCAACATCACCATCAATACCAACATCACCAGCTGCAGGTGCTGCTGGGTCCCCAGGCAGTCTCAGGTCAGTCTAACCCCAAATAATTTTTCCTCCTGGTCCCCTCAGACCAGGACAGGAGACTATGCAGAAGCACTGTCATTGGACTCTCTCCATGCCTCAAGTCAACCCTGCTGGGTTTATTTCCCATTCTCACACTGCCCATCAGGGGTCTCCAAGACATGATATCCCAGCCCAGGTGCCTGAGGGATGCATCCCGGGGTTAGCAGCTGGGAACTGACACCCCTCTTCTGCCAGCAGTTATTCCCAGGAGCTCAAAGCTATTTGCTTTCTGGACTGCCCATGGATACATCTAGAGAATCAGGTACCTGGCCATCCTTGGGAGCTGAGCCTGCACTCCAGACACCAGGGATCTCTTTGACACCAGCATCACTGAAAGAAGAGTGACAGAGATGAAACACCTCTCATAAGTGTTTGACTCTCCAAATATCCTGGGAGGACTGTGAGGGACCATCCCGGGGCTGATCCATCCTGCATTTTCCTTTCCCAAGCACGTGCACACACACACATCCCAGACCTGTGCTTTTCCACCTTGAGAGCAAAGTGCAAACTGCATGGAATAAAATGTAATTGCTGCCTTGGAAAACCACAGGAAACCCTGGAGAGGTCTTGGAGGAACCCTTCCCTGTTGAGTGAGCTGTTCTGTTCTGGTTAGCTCTGCCTGGGCTGCATGGAGCTGAGGGATCTGCCAGAGGTTTATGATCATTCCAAAGGAAGAAAAATAATAATAATAAAAAACCCCCATGGTGCTGGTGTGGCTCTGCTTGCTTCTTTGCAGGAGGGATCAGGAGGGATCTCTGCCTGTCCTGATAAACCTGATTCACTCAGCACTGAGTCTGCCTGGGGGGCTGAGGGCAGCTGCAGCCCAACGTGGTGCCCACCCCGTGTCACTGTATGGAGACACTAAATTCCCTGTGAAAACCACAGGGGGGAAATTCTCTGGGAAGGTAAAACGTGGGAATGGGCTGGAGTTGCCACAGAGGCTCTGCAGAACATCTGGGCATGGACACAGGGTCCCCTGGACACCAGTGGGACTTGCAGGGACAGTGTCACCCCAGTGACAAGTAACTGCCTGCCTGTCTTAGTAAATGGGTTCCTGCCCCTCACACCCAGCAGTGGGAAGGGGCCTCATCCAGCCCCAGCCTCCAGAACTTGCTCTCAAGCTGTGGATTCTGTGTCTGTGTCCTGGGATTCTGCGTGTGTCCTGGGATTCCATGTGTGTGTCCTGGGATTCTGTGTGTGTCCTGGGTCTCTTCCCACAGATGGAGTTCTCTGGGTGCAAATCCTCTGTCCCTGTCTGCTGAGCAGACTGAGTGCTCTGAACAAGCCCGTGTGAAACAGGAGCCCAGGGTGAAATCCTGTGTTTTCCTCCAGGCTCCTGTGGACACCCCCTGGCAGTGCACGCACCCAGCCCACCCGAGGTGTCCCGTGGCCACAGAAACACTCAGCATCTTCCAGCACTTTGTGACTGAAGACCAATGATAAAACTCTCAGCTGATAAGAATGAAGAGCAAAGAACCCAGATCTCTTCCATCCTGCTGCACAGCAAAGTGTTTCCCAGGTCTCCCAGGGAATTTTGGAGCAGTAGGCAAAATCAAAGTCTTTGTTTTATAATGTGTGAAAAAAAAAAAAAAGGATCTTGTATAACTGTATTCCAGCCCCAAGATAGAAGCAATCTAATCTTCAGAGGTCGTGTGCCCCCATCTGTCACTGCCACACTGAAGTGAAAAGGATCTTCCCACACTCAGCATCCCCAAGCAACAACATCACACTTATTTTGAGGTTAAAGTTGATAATTTTGGGAACTCTGCTTTGTAGCTCATATTTGTAAACTCCTGCCTGATATGTGTCAGGAATATAGGGTTGGAAGGAGTGCCTTGGCTCAGGCAGGAGACCATGTCATATCTTCTCATCCATAACCACACCGTGTGCCAGGAAAGCACTTAAAGACACGCTGAGTTCCCACCCCCCTCAGCGGGACACACGCGTGTCCTGCCCTGACTCCTCTTCTACTTAGATATCTGCTCAACTGCTTTTCTGAACCAGGGCCACGGGTATCCTGGGAGCCCTGCCCTGTCAGGAGTGATGCAGCCAGATCCTGCATTAGGTAATCACAGGAGACAGCACGAAACAGCTGCCACCTCCCCCCGAAACAGCCCCACTGCAGTGATGCTCAGCAAAGTGCTTCCCCTGCCTGCTCCGAGAAGCAGGAGCATAAACATCAATGTCAAAGCTGATTAAGAATGTGCAAACGACCTTTTCTTTGCATGACCAAGGGTTTGTTTGGTTGTTTTTTTAAAAAAAATGGGAGTGATCTTGTCCCAGAGGCAGTGGGAGAGTGGCTGCAGATTTCTCTCTGTGATGACTGAGCTGGTGCCACCTCCAAAAACTGAACAGGAGTTTCTGGGCTGACCTCAGAAGAAATCTCTAGAAGCCAATGGGGAATGCTGGAGAAAGGGAAAGGAGAGGGATAAAAGACAAAAGGCCATAGAAAAAAAAACAAAACATGGAAAAAAAAACCAAAACCCAAGAAAAAAGAAATAAAGAAAGGAAGAAAGGAAGGAAGGATACAAAAAGACTATAGAAAATAAATACATCAGCTCAGCTTCCAGACCAACAGCCCCTCCACACTTCATGGAACAATGAGTTGGAGAGTTTGCAAAGGAAACAGACTCCACCAGGATGCAGTTTGCTGGAAGTGGAGCACTTTGCACAGAGAAACGTGTTTCAATCTTAAGGAAAGATCAGGTCGTGCTGAAACATCCCTGCTAGATGTTTTCTGAGCAAAGTGGCTCATTTCCTCGCTGTAAAATGTGATTTTTTTAAAAAAATTTCAGCTTTTAGTTTAGAAACATTTCATTTTCATGACATTAGATACCTAGATCCACATCTAGAAAACGCAATCTACAAAAAACCCAACAGAAATCATAAGAAAATGGGTCATTTGAAACCCTTGAATCAAACCAATGCTTCCCCCCCCTTTTTTTTTCTCTGAAAGGATTTCTAAAATTCTCTATTTTTCTTCCCCTATTTGTATCCAAACCACATCTCAGACACTGCAACCCCATCCAGAAGAAAATTTCTTGTCTTCATACAAACCTTTCTGTTTCTTTGAACCCATCTGGCCTGCAGCAACATGGCCACACTGCATTACCCCATGGAGCCTCAGTCTACTTTATAAATTATTGGTGTGATGGGAATCAGGAGCTCTTCAACTCCTTATAAATATGGAAGCACACTGGGCTGCACTGGCCTGTGCACACTTGGGCCTGGAAGTATGAATTTTTATCAATGTATTGATCGTCTTTTTTTCCTCTGATCCTTTCTGGAGTTTATTTTTTGTGGTTTGCCCATCCTGGTTTGAATGCCCATGGTCCTGAAAGCTGCTGCCCAGTGTTCCAGGGGTGGTTCCCCTGCTCCAGCCAAGCTATTACCAAGGTAATAAAAATCTATCACAAAGGGCTGGATCAAAGACCTGGCAAAGGCTGAGCCATGGGGGTTGGGTGGGTCCATTTGGTGCTGTCACCATAGATGAGCTGCAGAGAAGAAAAGGTATTGCTCAGTTATTGTCAGGATTTACTGGTGAGTTTGTGGTGTGGCAGCATGCAGAGGCTCCAGCTCTGAGCAGGGCTGCCCTGGGCTGGGTTTCCCATTGCTCCTGGGCTGAGTGTCTTGCAGGATGTTGCTGAAAGGAGAAAACTCTCCTTGCACATGGTCCTCAGGACACTTCCGAGGCGTTTGGGATGTCTGGATCCTTTTCTTCTCCAGGCTGAACACCCCCAACTCTCCCCCTGGCTCCAGCCCCAGCAGCTCCAGGGAAGCGAATGCATCCAGGCTCACATGAGTCCCGTCTCTCCCTGCCCTGTGCTTGGCAGGTGTGTTTGCAGCAGGTAAACTGAGGCAGTCAGGGATGGAGAGGCTTGTTTGGTGCATTTGTGGGAAAGGCAAGGAGAGCAGCTCCCTCCTGCTCTGTCTCTCCTGGTGACCTGGTTCCCGTAAAGCTAAAAATAAGATTCAAGGGGTCACCATCAACAAATTGCTTCACCCTGGCTGGAAGAACACAAAATATTTCTGTCTCCTGCCCTCCCTCATGACCTTCTCCAGGCACTGTGTGGAGACCCATGTGCTGGAGCCAAACGTGACCCAAGACAAGGCTGGATTGTTCCCTGCACACAGGCTGCTCTCTGTCTCTGCTGCCTCTGAGGCTCCAGCCCTGACTCCTCCTGCCAAAGGGCAGCAGGGTGGGGGGGCTGCTGGGGGGCTGCATGTGCCTGGGTGTTCCTGGAAGCCACAAGAAGGTGGGAGACCTCCTCTGAGGGGATGCTCAGCTCCCTCTCTGCTGTAGGTGAGTGCTTGGGGAAGTCCAGTGACTCTCTGGCTGCTCTGCAGCTCCCAGAACCATCCTGGTTGGACCAGACCTTTAAGGTTATCCAGCCCAACCATTGATCTGTCTCCACCAACCATTATCCCACCTCTACCTTTTGCAGTGCTGAAACCACATCCCCCAGCACCACATCTCTGTGGCTTCAAACCCCCCCAGGGCTGGTGATTCAGTCACCTCTCCTTGTGCCAGCAAAGAAGTTTCTCCTAATATCTAACCCAAACCTCCCCTGGTGCAACTGGAGATCATTTACTGGAGCAACTGGAGACCATTTGAGACCGGGTCATGCCCCGTGACCAGCAGTGGGAATGCTCCAGGACAGGTCCAGCACTTGGCAGTCCCAGAGGTGGGGTTGAGGTGCTGGGGGTGCAGAGCTGTGGCTGGGGTGGCTGGGTCTCAGTGGGAATCAGAAACCCCTGAAGTGAGGATCTGAGGGCAGCCAGTGTGGCTGAATGAACATGAGAGCACAGGGGGTGGGAGTTTCATCCCCAGCACTTTCCCCCCTTCCATAACCATGTTCTGCTGATTTATGGGGGGCCAGAAGGACCAGTGGGGGGGTTTGTAGGGGACCAGGTCCTGCTCTGAGCACTGTCCCGTGATTATTCACATACACCTCGTGTCAGCACATTCCCTGGAATGGTTTTGACCCAAGCAAACATCATCCAAAGAGACCCAGAGTGACTTAAGGAGATATCCAAACCCCTGGTCTGCTCCTGCTGGGAATGGTCACATCCATGGTGGGGACATGAATTTATGTCCTGAGTCCTGCAGCATTTGGTGCACTTATGTTTCTGTGAACAAGTCTCCTGCAATAGGTGAGACCATTTCTTGATTTGTTGGTCCCAGGGTTTTGCCACGAGCAGCTGGATTGAACACCAAGGTGCTGCCAGCTCAGAGGAGCCTCCTGTGCTCTGCAGTGCCCGAGATGCTTGGGCAGAGCACTGAGATGTGGGCAGGGGGAATCTGCAGCTGGGCTGAGAATCCAAGGGCAAAAATAATAGTGTAAAATATCCCAAGGAAGCAGGCTGCAGTTCTGCCTGGCTGGGCCTTGCAGGGCAGAAGTGGCTTTTCCTATTCGTCTGCTTATTGAAATTTCTGAGAGTTTGCTCTTTCCCAACCAGCCTTGACAGCTATTGACACTCACTTGGCAGCCAGTCCAAGGGCAGAAAAAGGTGGTGAAAAGCTCTCAAGCCAAATATTCCCTGGAATGACTTTGGCAGCCCTGGCTGCACTGCTCCCTCCCCCCACACTTGCATTACCTAAGAGGAGAGTCAGGCTTGTGGTGTACCACAGCCACAAAAAGCAGCCCACTGGCTTGTTAGCCTGAGTCAAGAGAGCAGATTGCAATTAGAATTTGGCAAATGGGTCTTTTTCCCATAATAGCACACCTCCTCACTGGAAACCTTCAGCCAGAGCTAGAATAAGAGGAGGGGGACCTGTCTGTCTGTCTGTCTGTCTGCCTAGCTGCTGTCCCCCAGCTTTTCCACTCACTCCCCTCATTCTTTGAAGGTGAAATTGGTCTGGACTTTTTTGAAGCCCTGTCCTGTTCTCCAAGGGCAGTGAAGGTCTGTGGGGTGGCAGGTCCCTGGTTGCCATGGGTTCACAAGGTGGGGTTAAGCCCTGAGCTGCAACCTTGGGATGCTGGCAGACTCCTGAGCACCCATCCCCGTGGCACAGATCATGTCTTCTCTGGAGCATTTTTTTTTTTTTCTTTTGCCATTATTTGCTTCCTATGGAAACTGAGGATGCAATCTAAAATTACATGAAATCAGGTGAAAATAACTTCAGGGAGCAGCACCTCATGGAGGGGTGATGGTATTCCAGTGCCTCAACACTCCCTTGGGTGAATCTTCTAGGGGACAAGAAGGGGGACACGAACTGGAGAGGTGATGGCTGGAGCAGCTCTGCTCTGAGCCAGGCTGAGAGCTGGGGGTGTGCAGCCTGGAGAAGAGAAGAATCCAATGGGGAGACCTTAGAGCACCTTCCAGTGCCTGAAGGGGCTCCAGGAAAGCTGGGGAGGGACTTGGGACAAGGGCCTGGAGGGATGGGATGAGGGGGAAGGGTTTCCAGCTGCCAGAGGGGAGATGGAGAGGAGATCTTGGGGAGGGAGAAATTCTTTGGGGTGAGGGTGCTGAGCCCCAGGTTGCCCCCAGAAGCTGTGGCTGCCCCATCCCTGGCAGTGTTGAAGGTTGGATGGGGCTTGGAGCACCCTGGGCTGGTGGGAGGTGTCCCTGCCCATGGCAGGGTGGGGACTGGATGATATTTAAGGTCCCTTTCCAACCCAAACCAGTCTGGGATCCACTATTCTGTAATCCCTCCTTGAAATCCAGCAAAAGCTACACACCAAGGTGGACGGGCAGTGTTCACTCTTCCAGCTGAAGAAGAATCTCTTGCTCCAATCACTGAACCTCAAGCTGTTTACTCCAAGTACCCTCATAAGAGTCCTGAGAGAAAGCAGGAGGGGTGGAGATGTTCCTTCCATCTCAGCTGCAGAGGGAACCTGCTGCACCTGACCTGGACGTTGGGCTTTTCCTGGTCTGCAAACTGACTGGTGGGGATCAGAGCCTGCAGAGCAGTCCCTGGGGATGGTCTGGAGCTGTGGACATGGCTTGTAAGCAGCTTTGCTCCTGTTGGTGACCACCATGGCAGGAGCAGGGGGAGGAGGCAGCTGGGAGTGGGGCCATTATCACTCCCTGCTAATTTATGGCTGAGGGCTGATCCCTAAATTCCTAAAAGCAAGGGGCTGAGATGATTTATTTGCTGGAAACAGCCACGGGCTTGTGCTGAGAGCTTTTATCATAATTACAGGTGTAAAATGTCAGTGTCCATAACTTTTCAAAGAAATTGCAGAGGTTACGTTTCTCCTCAGAACACACCAAGCCTTTTATGTGTGAATTTACTGCTCTGGAAATGGGGCTGACTGACAGCCCTGCAAGAGCTGGATGCTGCAAAACACAGCAGGATGGCCAGACCACTCCCAAGGAGGGATTTTGGTGGCTGTTCTTCCTGAATGGCTCCATCTGGCTCTCCCAAAATTGTGTCCCACCAGCCTTGGAGATTTTTCCCACTGGGAGAAACCACAGAGCAGATCAGGAACTCAAATACCACATGCCAGAGAGTGGAGCAGCTGCTGGACCAGTGTTGAAATGGGACCTCATCACTGAGAATGAAAGGGTTCAGATCCTCAAGGGGTTTACACTGGGTCCTTTGATGGAGATTTATGAATCAGGAGCTAGCAGGGACCTATGAACTGTATCAGAAGGAAAGAATGTGGGTCAAATCCAGCAAGGGTCACATACCTTGGGCTAAAAGACAGCTAGCCACATCTCAGTTCAATCAGGAGATGTATCCCCGAGAGACCAGCTGATTCCTCCATGGATTGCTTTGTCAAATGACACTGACCCAGGCTCCATGATCCACTTGCCTGTGTCAGAGAGTGCCCAGAAAAAGCTGATAACTCCTCGAGAGTCACTTCTCCCCCCAATCATCTCTGCTGCTGCAGGACAGAGTGATAATCTAGAGCAGGAGGGCAGTGTTTGAAGTTGATTTTCCCCTGCTCCAACCCACCCCTCTCCTATCCTTGTTTCTCCTCATTTCCATCCCATGCAGACCCAGACATGAAGCAGTCAATAAAGCAAAAACCAGAGAGCCTGGAAATGAGAGCCTGGAAGCCTTTCCACCAAGGTGGAGATGCAAAGCAGTTGGCACAGACCAGGGTTTAATCCCAGAGGAAATGACTACTACTAGCTGTAGTAAGGATAGTGGGACAACACAACCACTGGAAGACTCATTTACCACCCGTAGTAAAATGCCATAATACTGGGGGCACTGGACACCAGACCATGTGGAGTCTTGAGTAAGACCTTGGTTGAGAGTTGCTCTGGAAGGCCAAGGAAAATGGTTTTGCTGTTTAGGTCCATGTGGGAGGGTTGGAGAGCTCTCAGTTTACTCAGGGTTTGGACAGTCCCTGCAACACAGCAGCTCTGTTCCTGTAGAGCTCTTGAACCATTCCAGTTCATTTTCCCACGTTTGACCTCACCCACCATCTGTAAAAACAGGGCAGGAATAACAAACCACTTCCAGGGGTCTGATGAATTCATATCCCACTTTGTGAAGGGTTTTCAAATCCTCAGGAGTGGGTGGTTGAAGATGTGGTGTTAGAGGAGAGATGATTTCCATCTTAAGCCTCCTCTGGGAAACTGGTGAAGTTCCTTATCTTCTTTTGCTACTGTTTCCTTTTCTAAGTGGGTATTTCTCTACCTCACAGAGTAAGTATGTGAAAGACTTCGATATTCTGGAGCTGAGGACCATGTCTGTGCTCACAGAAGACAGCTTAGCCCACTCCTGGCTCTGCTAGCAGTGATTTCAGCCTCATCTGAGGCAGTCCTGAAGTGATATCAAACCTCATAAAAGCAAAATGTTAAAAAGCTCAAAAGAAAGCCTTTCATCTATTGTTTGTGTGCAATTAGGACCCTGGCAGCAAAAACAAAATTAAAAAAACCCAAATCATTACTCCTCATGAAATTAACTTCCGAAAATCAGGTTAAAACTGGACAAGCTGGTTGAGAACTTGTGAATGGACAGGTTCCAGACTCCATCTCCCCTGCCAAAGCATTTCATTCCTGACACATGAGAGAGCAGTGTTTGATAGAGCTGAGGGTGGGGAGGAGACACCCATCCATCCATCCATCCATTTCTCCATCCATCCATTTCTCCATCCATCCATCCCTCCATCCATCCCTCCATCCATGTCACATTGCTACCCTATCACCTCTGGAGTGTTGAGAAGTGATTTAGAGCTCACCCAGGGATGTTTTCCATTAAAGTGTTGTCAGGTCCTGAGCAGGGTGTCTCTGACACTGACATTGTGGTCCTCCCTATCTGTCCTCCCCAGGTGACTTTCAGGAGGGGAAGGAGTTTTCCAGTAGCCTGCGAGCAGCCAGGTCCCACCCTGGGGTTCAGCTCTGTGCATCCAGCTTGGAGGAAGGCTGGGAATAACACATGAGCTGGAGCCAAAGAGAGTTCATGTTCCCAGAGTTGGGATTTGCAAGTCCAGGTCCCTCCATGGCTCTGGCAGGGGGGGTTGGACTGGATGATCCTTTGAAGTCTCTTCCAGCCCCTCACTTTCTGTGATTCTGTGATTCACAAGAGCTGGGCAGGTCCTGTGGGGCTATAAAGCAGCAGTTGTGTGGCCAGCCTGGGTTCCTGCTCCAGGAAAGCTAGGGAGGGACTTTGGACCAGGCCATGGAGGGATGGGATAAGGAACATTTTCAAGCTGCAAGAGGGGAGACTGGGATGAGATCTTAGGAAGAAATTCTTTGGTGTGAGGGTGCTGAGCCCCTGGTTGCCCCCAGAAGCTGTGGCTGCCCCATCCCTGGCAGTGTGGAAGGTTGGATGGGGCTGGGAGCACCCTGGGCTGGTGGGATTGGGTGCCCATAGCAGTGGAATTGGAACTGGATGACCTTGAGGGTCCCTTCCAACCCAAACCAGTCTGGGATGCTCTGGTTCCAGCCCAGGAAAGCCACAGCTGAGCCCTCTGAGGCATCAGGGCAGCCCCAGCCCCATCACCAAGCCTGGACCCCAACTCCAGACTTGGGGTTTGTTCCTTTTTCTTCTGAGCTACTGGCTGACCCCAGACTTCTTATTTATTTCTGCTGAGGTGCCTCTCCAGCTTTTGCTCCTGTGTTTCAAAAGTGAGGAAAGGTGATTCCTGAGCCCTGCAGGATTTCAGGTTCCTGGTCCCGGGCTGTGCCTGGTGCTCTGGGTTCCACCTTGACTTCACCAAACCTCCTGACATCAGTACCCTCAGCAGCTCTGCTCTGTTCCTTTAGTTAGAAGGTTTTTTGGATCGTAGCACTGGTTAGAAACTCTTGGACTAAAATTCTGTTCAGCTGCCTGCTCTTGCATAATTACTCTATCCTGTTAATAGACACTTATCTGGATATAAAAACAAAAATCCAAATAAGCCCCCCCAAAACCCCATGTTCAATATTTTCCTTTTACAAGAGCAGCAATTATTCCAAGGCAGATGTTTCTCAGAACTGATCTGAGTGACTTTCAACTGTTTCCACCCTGGCAGGTCATGCTGCAAAATAATAATAAAAAAAGAAATAATAGAAAAAATAAAGAAAAAATGGAAAAAAAAAAAAAAAAAGAAGGAAAGAAATAAAGTTAAAACTTTTGGGAACCTTTTCCCATCAGCATTATGAAATCCTGTTCTCATCTACCTCTGGAGAAGCCTACAGCTGGCTGGAAAATGTTTGGGTCTTTTTTTTTGCCCCTGTACAATCTCTGCTTTTTGTTGTTAAAACCTGTCAAAAACTGCGAGGAAAGCTTTTGTTTTTCTGACCACAATTACTCTGTTTTTCCCACCTAAGAGGAAATTCAACCAAATTTACACCCCCCCAAACATATTTATTGTGTTTAGTTATTAATAAATAATAATTAATAACTAAGGTGGGACATTCACCTCTTGCTGAGAACCTGTGATCAGACACAACCCAGGACCTTGCTGTGGAAACAGCTGCTCCCCAGACTGTCATTTCTTGTGGAGCACCCCTTGGAGGAGGGGGTGCAGCTGGTGCTCTTTGATTACGTTCAAGCTGAGGGGAAAATACCTTTTAAAAAAGGTTTGAAGACTTCCCTCACTGGGACAAACCCAAGATTTGGAGGAGCACAGCAGTTATACTGGGAGAAACCTCAGGTTTCCCCTCACCTCCCTGCCCCACTGTTGGCAGTGTGTGCCCCAGGGCCCAAGCAGCTGGGCAGGAAATTGAGTTTATTCCAGAGAGCATCCTTGAAAACCTTCCTTGGGACAAACCTCCTTCCTTTCTCCCTGCTCCAGGTGACATCAAGTCCTGATGTCCAAGAGCTGAGTGAGCCCTGGTGGTGGCCCTGCAGCCCCAACTCCAGGGTGATGGCACCAAGCAGGATGCAGGATACAAAATAAGGAGTGATGGGGAGGAAGGCACCTGGAAACTCTCCTCTTGTAGCAAGAGGGAAGAGGGACAGTCAAGAAAAGGGGCTAAGGGAAGAGAGTGGCTTGTGCACAAAATAACTCCATTGTTCTGCACAGCTTGGAGTCGGTGCTTGCCCTTGGGACTGGGAGTGGTGCAAAGGCTGACAGCAAGCTGGGGAGGGTTGTTCACAGCAGCAACAAGAAATCCAGGGCTCTGGGAAGGCCAAACTCCTTTAGAAATGAATTCAAATGGCATTGGGTACTACAGGGGCAGGTAACAGGTTCCTAGCCTGACTGCTGGGGGTGTCTGAGGAAACTGCATTGCTTTACCCAACATCACAACACCTCACTGCACCAGACTGCTAAAAGGAGTGAAAAAGGCCAAAACTGAAGGCCATGATGAGTAACTCCTCTCCTCATCGTCCTTAATGTAATGGGACTATAATCTGTTCCTGTAAACACACCAATGACCTCTTTGCTCTTTTCAGAACTGAGAAACTCTTCCTCCCTCCCCTGCCCGAGCCATCCGTGTCCCTGGAACATTCTTGTTCAGTCTCCTGAAATGTTATTAACAACCCCAGCAACAGAGAGCCATAAATCCCTGCAGCCCCCTGAACTTTACTGCACTCCAAACTGTTTGGATATTCAGTATCAACAAATCATCCCGATAAATATGATTTCTGTGATGGCATTTCATCAAAATATTTTACGGCTCTGACATTTTCAGCTTGGATTTACAGCAGCTGCAGCTTGTGCAAGTCTGGCGGTCACCTTATTGAAATTCAGCTAAGAAAAAAAAAGGAAAAAAAAGGGGAAAAAATCCCCAAACAACCCCACAACCTTGCGGCAGCTCCTGACATGAGAACTTGCAAGAGATTCTTCTTTCTCCTTCCCACACTTGCTTGGAAAGGGCAAAGCAAACATCAGCTTTGGCTCATCCTGATCCATACAGTGATGGTCAGGTCTCCAGCTCCTCAGTTCCCAAACGTGTGCAGGGAGAGGCTTTGCAGAGCTGCTCCAACCCGGTGATGGAGAAAGATGTCTTACCTCTTGCTTCAGTGGGGAGACAGTTCCTCTGGTTTGCCTGTCTCTCCTGCTGTCCTGAACTGCTGCCTCACTGGGAAGATTTCAAAACGCCTGAGATAAAGGGGAGAGTTTTGCATCAGAAGAAGTGTGTCTGCCAGAGAGAGGGGCTCACTGCCACTTAAGAAAAAGCACTGGTGGCATCTCTAGAAAATGTGTGAAGTCTTGATGACCAATGTTCAGCACCAGCTCTGAGCAGGAGAGGAGGAGAGCTGGGGAGGGAACATCTGGCCACAAATGAAAGGAAGAAAGTGGCTCTGTTTAACTTTTCAAGCAAGGAAGAATTTACCTAAGGAGGAAGCTAATCCCTCTTCTCCTAAGGAGGGAAATGGGGTGACTCCACACAGTGCTGGGCAGGAGTTCAAACCAGGAGATGCCACCCTCTCTGTTGACCCTCGAGTCATCCTGCAGCTCTTGGCTAGTCCAAAGCCTCAGCTCATTCCTCCCATTGAGAACCTGGATCCCAGACCTGAGGGTCCCATCTGCAGGGTGGACCTGTGCTGCTGCAGAAAACTCGTTGAGAGGGAAAGAAAATTACTCTTCCCTCCACAAGCTCTTTGCTAAGTCAGAAGAGGGTGTGGTGATGGGAGAAGTAAAATATGGGATCTCATCTCTGCACTTGCTGCAGTCTCCCCTCTCTCTGCTGGTCCAGGCAGCCTGAGCTCCTGATTTATGGCCATGATTTATGTCACCCTTCCACGCCATGGGCTGCTGGTGCTCTCTCCTTGAAGCAATCTGAGCAGAACTTGATATGAAAAAGGAGAGACTGCGTCGTATTTCTCCCACAGTGCTTGTCAGACAGAACCAAAAAGCAAACTCTAGTGAGTTGAGCTTCCTCTCTTTTTAATCTCTGGAGAGTTTCAGCTCCAAGGGCCTTTCTGTGACTCTCCCAGGGAAGGCTGGGGGGCAGGGGGGCTCCTGAAGGACACACAGGACCTGTGCTCTGCCTTTTGCCTTTGAGGCCAGAGAATGATTCTTTGCTCCTTCCATTTAGCAGGACAGACCTGGCAAAAGCAGAGTAGGCATGGTTTGCCACTCTCCATCTCATGGTTCTGCCTCAAAGAGAGGAAAGGGAAGGATTGATCCCACTCAGGAAAGCAAGAGAGCTGAAAGAGCTGAGGTTCAGGCATCAGCAGACACCAGGACCTGCAGCCCTTGCTGAGATCTTTGTCAGCATCTCACTTTGTCTCAGAGGGGATGGGGGCCAAGTGGTGCTGGGTTGGGGATCCTCAGAAGGCTGATGGCTTTGCCTTTGCACCCATTTTGGTGGAAGATCCTAGGGCAGTGCCAAAGGAGAAATGCACAAAGAGAGGAGCTGATGCTCTTGTCTCCCTGCCCGGGTCATACTTTTGTCAGAAATGGCAAAACCCTGCTGGCTGGTCTGCAGAGGAAGCCTTGCTGCCTTTGGGTAACTGGGGGAAGCAGAAGTTGGACAGAAGTTTTGGAAAAACCTCAAGCAGAAAGCTGCTCCTGTCAACAGAAGAAAAGCTCCCAAATCATCCTGGTTCCAGCCCAACCAAGTCGGAGTTGGTGTCTGGATTTGTCAGCTCATCAGGCAGGGAGCAGAAGTGGGCATCTCAAACAGCCCAGGAACTTGGGGCTCACAATAATGACTGCCCAGTGAGCACAGCCCTGAGCAAGGCTGATAGCTCATTAGGCAAGGGCATGTAGGCAATTAGTGCTAATTTCAGCTGACAATTATAACCTGATGGCTGACTGACTGACACACTGTCCTAGGGAAATAGTTCTCCTAGCTGCTTAATTAATGATAAACAGACCCTCTGTTGTTGCTGTGCTAAAAAAAAAAAAAAAAAAAAAAAAAAAAAAAAAAAAGAAAAAAAAAAGGAGAAAGAAATCTGCAGTTTTCCAAAAAGGAAAAAGGAGAAAGAACTCAGTGAATCAGTGCAGCTTTTCCTTGCCACGTGTGCAGAATGCAAATGCAGAATGGAGGCTGGAGTGCTCACCAACCTTGGTGACAAAGCACATGTCCCTTGCTTCATCCTCCCCTTCAGTGGCGTGAGATGGGAGGTGAAGCATGGAGGATGAGCTGGGGATGGGAGCCTGGGAAGCATCCAGCCCAAGAGGAGCTGCTCCAAGTGGGCTGGAAAAGGGAAGCTCAGGCAGCCCTTGCGTGCTCTGCCCACGGTTTCAGAAGAAGTGCAGACATCTCCTGGAAACTCTTGACACAGATCATTGTTCTCTCTTTCTGATGCTTCATCAGATGTTTCCTGCATTGCTCTTCTTGATTGTTATTTGTTTTTGACCAAGAACATGTGTCTGTAAATAACTCTCGAACGAGTCTGCCTTTTCCTCTTGTTCTGCAATTCCAAATATATCTCCACCCCAGCCCACCCCTCAGCAACCTCCTGGTGCACCCATGGGAGGGCTCCTAACATGTGCCTCATCATGTCACCCTTACAGGTACTTCAGATGACAGCAGAGTTTTGTCACATGGGGTTTCTCTTTGGCAAGGGCCACCCCTGTTCTGCATCCCACCAACAGCTTTGCCACAAATCAGGATATTCCAGGGAAGAGGACATTGAGGAAGGAGGTGTATAGGAGGTCCAACTGGGGCCTCACCTCGCAGCCAACTCACAGTTTCCTCCATCAGATTGAAAAATATTGATGATCAGTGAATGGTGGCCTTGAGAGCAGCCATGTCCCCAGGCCCCTGGTTTGGTTATCCCATGGGAAGGCTGTGGCAAAGCTCTTTGTTGAGCAGAGAAATGCATGGAGAACCCCATGGGTCAAATCCCATCACTCTGGGCCAGCAGGAACAGCCTTGCTTTCCTTCCAACTTAGCCACCATGGATCTGTGGGGCTGAACCCTCCTCTCTCTTCTTTGGAGGCTGAAGCAGCAAAAAAAAATAAATCCCATTCACCAGGGTTCCTCCTGACCTCCCTCGTGTTGTCCCAACGCCACCGAGACTGAGTGAACAAGGGGGGGTTTGGAGCTGAGGGTGAATAAGTCCATTGGCCCTGGCCCAAATCTAATGTGAAATCCCTCCTCCCCACACTCACCTCCCACTGTCAATGATCCCTTTATCACTTCCTAACTCCCCTCTTGCTCTGATCACTCCAAAATACCTCCAGGGCCAAGCAAGGGGAAGAAGAATACCCCATGTCCATTGAGACCTCAGAGCTGGCTCTTTGTTCCTCAGGTTTCTTGCTCTGGGTTTCTTTTATGTTGCTAAAAAAAAAAAAAAAAAAGTGCTAAAAAAAAAAAAAAAAAAGGAATCATTATTGTCTCTTTGCCTATATCCCTCCCTGCTCTGGCTCTATTCAAGCATAATGGGGTTTCTCTGAGAAAAGAGCTGATAATATCACTTCTCAGGCAAAGAGGCTTAACTCTCACCTCAGCAGGTCTGAGGAGGTCTGGGCAGGGTGGTCTGGCAGCCCTGGACCATCTCCTGTCTCCCTTGGAAAGCCTGAGCCTGCATTCTGCTGAAAAAGCCACCAGGAGACGGTGGGAAGCCCAACAAGGACAAAGCTATTCAAGCCTGGAGAGCCCCTGCTCATAGGTATCACTTTTTTTCCTCCCCCCCAACCCATAAGAACAAAGAGTTCCACGGAATTTGGATTATTTAACATAGTAAACATTAAGCAACTTGTGGGTGATGTAAATGCTTCCTTAATAGGCTGCTGAAATTCCTTGGGACCTGGCCAAGTTCATGTATAACCCTCAGCTCTGCTCTACCAGACACCAGCTCCCTCCTTCCCTCTCCCCCAGCTGCTTTTTTTTTTTTTTTTTGATGCCCCAGTAGCAGAATAATGTCATTTGCAACAAAATGGGTGCCCAGGGAGCCCCAAAGCCTTGCTCAGGGCTTGGTCTCCTACCCACTGCTGGGTCCCCATCCTTTCATCCTCAAATATCAAAATACTTTATTCAAAGTGAAATATCCTCAGCAGGAGCTGTTGCAGTGGAAGTCCATCCTGGGGTGTCCCAAAGGTCAATGGTTGGGGTGCTGGTGAGTCCTCTGACTCCAGGATTTGTAGGTAGGAAGAGAGAGGACTTGGGGCCAGGAGATGTGTGCCAGCCCGGGGGTGCCTGGGGCACACGAGGAGGTCCAGCAGCTCACAGGGTTCTGCTCCTTCCCTCCCAGCAGCTCTGGCACTCTGGCTTTGGGTCCCTCAGTTGGCAGACAACAAGTGCCATGGGTTTTCTGGGAGTTTGGTGAGTATCAGAGATCCCATCAAAGCTCTGATGGGACCAGGAAGAACTGCAGTTTTTAGCAGTGGGAGCATTTCACCTCCCCAGAAGCAGCTGGGAACCTGATCTGGGAATTCCACCAAGGCTTCCTGGGGATTTGTCAGAGGTCTGCAAGGATTTGGGTGGTTTAGGGCATGTCCTCCAACAGATATGTAGGTCCTTGGTGGGGCTGTAGGTGCATCCAGCAACAGGCAGGGCCTGAAAGGTGAAGGGTTCTCAGCTAAAAACTGAAATTTTAGATTCAGGCAGACCAGGATTTTTTGACATTTTCAGGCCCTGAAGAAAATGGGCTGAAGGAGGTGCCTTGAAGCTAAGGCTACAAATGAGAATGGCAAGAAAAGATCTTGTTTAGAGCTGTAATAGACTCCTAGATTTTTAAATATGTGTTTTTCTTTACCTTGATGAATGAACCCTAAAGTGAGCAATACAACACACGTGAAGGACAAGTCCAAAATGCAAATTTTTTAGATTTTTTTTTTTTTTTCTTTTGGTCAAGTATGATCTGTGCATGATTCCAGACTCTCAAGAAATCATCACAATTCCTGCCCCACATCAAGGCTTCCTCAGTTTTGCAGAAGTTTTTAGCTAAACCACTGTTATTTTAGCACTGTGATTTTTTCTTTCCACTGAGATACCACTTTGCTAAATAAAGCAAGAGCTTTGGATAAAGCTTTGGTTTGTCCAAATAATCAGTTCCGAGCGAAAAAACAGTTGGGATGGAAGAAGTCCAGTCCCATCAGAGCTCTGGAGACAGAGCTGACCTCTTCTGCCCTGGACTCTGAGGTTTCAGGGGTACCTGCACACCAGGGCCATTTGTTCCCCTTACCCAGAGCTATGTCCAGCCCCTGGGGGCAGACACGGAGCTTTGTGGCACCCACAGACCTGGGTCAGCAAAACATTTTTGCTCTGCTAGCCACGTGCCATGGGGCACTGGGTCCATCCTGTGGAACCCCCTCTGTTCTCCTGTAGATCAGAAGCTCCAGATATGGCTGAGTGGATTTTGGGATGGACAAAGAAAAGAGAAGCAACTGTTCTTCCCTTCCTTCCATTAACCAGATGAATTCTTTATCCTGAGATGCAGAAGTTGTGGATGTCCCCTGCCTGGAAGTGTTCAAGGACAGACTGGATGGGGCTTGGAGCAACCTGGTTTGAACTGGGTGATCTTTAAATGTTCTCCCAACCCAAACCAGTCTGGGATGCTCTGAGTTCAGCTGGGCTGTACATCCCCCAACTGCCCTGGGCAGGAATACTCAGTGTGGGTGCAGGGAGAAGAAAGAGGGGGACAGAGACCCTGGGGCTGGTCAGATTGACCACCTTGCTGCTCAGGGCTGCTTCTCTTTGAAAAAGGTTGCCCACAACTCCCTCACACAGCAGCTGGACCCTCCTCTTAACCCCTGCACCAGAGTCTCGTGGGGTTTTTTTTTGTTTTATTTTTTTTCCTGTTCAAATTGTCAGCACTCAGGTGAGCTCTGCTGCCATCCCTCCAGACACTGCACTCGCAGCAGGAGTGTGGGTGTTGCAAGCCTGTTTGGAGACACAAAACCCTTCCAGACTGGAGCAGTGTGTGGGTGACCAGAGCCCATCTGGGTGCAATCTCACCCTTCCAGGGGGGGGGTCACAGGACTGAGCTCTCCCCACAACCACATCTCCAAGGGAGCAAGATGGGGTGGTCTGACACAGAGCCAGCAAGCAAGGCAAGGGGTGCAGCAGGGTGGACAGGGCTGGGACATCCCCCCCCTCCTCAGCAACATCCATCCATCCATCCATCCATCCATCCAGAGTTTCCACTTTGGGGAAAATTCCACAGTTTTCCTCTATTATTTTTGTACGACCCAAAGCGTGTTGTTATTCTCCAAGAGGTGACATCTGGCTAAATAAATAACAATTACTGGCTGGTCCAGCACATGTTTTGTTTTGACTGAAGCTTTGTTTTTAATAACTAAAACACAGAATATAAATATGACTGTTGCATATTCAGACCCATGCACACACACATCTAATTTGTGTGTGTGTGTGTTTGGAAGGCAGAGTAAATTCCACATGAAAGCAGATGAAACATAGAGCTTTTATCCATGTGTTTCAGTTATTTAGACCTAAATAAAAACGGCGTGGCTGTCATCCCACTTATTTTTAGTCATTTTGATTGCAATAAAAATAAGAACATTTTGCTAAATTCTTCCTGCCCTCGCCTAGCCCTGCAGATGACAACTCATTTGCTGCTGTGGCTGTCATATTTGCTGAGCTTCAAAGGCACTGAACCTGCAGATTTTGGGTACCTGGTTTGGTTTTTCATACCACACAGGTTCCCCACCCGTTGCTCTCTCCACTCTGCACACACATCACTTGGTGTAAGGGCCACGGGAGGTCCGAGGCTCCAGCCATGGCCAGCACCCCAGGGTGGATCAGGACCTACAGTCAGGGTTAAAGAAAGATGAATAAATAAAGCAGAAGGTGTGACAGAAGTGGGGTGGGGTGGTTTCCCTGCATCACAAGGTGGTCCATGCTCAGAAGAAGAGGGGGAAGCACCAGGTTTGCTCCATGCACTGCCCAGAGGATCTCAGACCTCCTGGAAGGCGAAGGTTTGAAGGTCGAGGGGACTCCTGCCAGGCCAGCTGGGATGACTGGATGGACACTGAGGAGCTCCCAGGTCTCTTTTCAGTGTGAAACCAGAGAAATAAAATTCAAAGGGAAATGTGAAGTGGGAAGAATTCCTCTGAGTTTAAGTAGAAATGGTACAGAGGAAGCAGATGGCTGTTCCCTGGATGGCAAGAGGTGTGTGAGTGCAGGACTGTCAGGAAAAGAGTAAAAAGATGTGTGTGACTGAATTTGAGCTGAACATGAAGAGGTTAGGATGAGAAAAATAATAATCCATAAAACAGGCCTCTCCAGAGAGTTTTGGAGCTGTGCTCCACGATGAATAGATTTTCAGATTTGGACAGATTTTGAAGGTTTTTTTTTTTTAATGTTATACATGGGCCTGGCAAAAAATTGTAAAAATGCCACGTGGGGTGCAGCACAGAACCTTCAGCCACAACCCAGGAGGTAGATGGGACCCACCAGTAACATGGGAGGAACATTCTGAACCAGCCCCCCAAAAGCCCTGGCACTGGGGCTGTCCCCAACGTCCCCAGGACAGGGATCAAGGGTTGGGCTCAGAGATCCTTTCCAACCTGGCTGATCCTATGACCCTAAACATGTGGTTTAGATACACCCAGTAGTTTGTTGTGCCCAAAACCCAGGACAGGCTGGGGCCACCCAGTGGGGGATCAGAAGAGTCTTCTGCATGTCTTTGGGATCCCTTTAGCTTAGAGGGAGAGAAAAAGGAATTTTGGTGGGTCCTTCATTTCCTCCTGGAGAAGGAGGTGGAGGTGCCTGGTTTAGATGCTCTGGGCCATGCAGCAGCTTTGCAGGGGATCACCAGACACAGGGTGCAGGGCTCTGTCCCCTCTGGGGTTAACTCCCTGCTTGGCCATCTGCATCCCAACCTCACAACAAGATGAGCCTGCAGATGAGCTCTCCCTTTGTCCAGAACCTGCTTCCCACCCCCCTCCTGCCTTCCTGCTCCTCGGGGCACAAAACCAAGAGTGCAGAACCCAAACTCCCCCTGTGTGTGCCTCCCCCCCCCTGCTTTAGGTGATGCTCTCCTGATCTGCTGTGCCAGGGGGGCTCAGGGGGCACCCAGGAACCTGCTGGAGATTGTGAGCAGGTAATCAACACCCCAGGAAACCCACAGCCACCCGGGCTGGGTGCAGGGCGCAGGGCGTGCTCACCAGGGTGCTCAATAGGTAACCAGATGCCCTGAGCTGCAAAGGGCAGATAAAAACTGCTCCCACTCAGTAAAAAGATCTATCTTAGCTCCAGCAAACCGTGGTTTTACATTCATTAAAGTCTCGGGAAACACAGCCCTTTTATTCCCTTCATCTTTTCCCTCCTCTGCCTCAAACCTTTGGCAAGATTCAGGAGTTTTCTTCCCAGCCTCTGCCTGTTCCTCCTTCCAGCTGCCTTCCCTGCATGGCAAGAGGCTTCCCCTGGGCAGAGACTCGGAGAGGTGGGATGAGGAGGACTAATTCCCACAGTTAATAACACAGTTAATTAATAGCACAATTAATAGCACAGTTAATTAATAACACAGTTAATTCCCACTGTAATAACAGTTTTCTGGGAAATGAAAGTGGCCAAGAGGCTGGAAGAGGAGGACAATGTTGATTTATGTGCCAGACAGAGGAGGCACAAACACTGGGGGAAGGTTCAAAGAGAAGGAGAAGTGGGGTGAGAGGGAACAGAGAAGAAAACTCAAATTCAGGCTTTGCAGGTGGGATGGGCTTCAGGATGTCCTTCAGCAAGGTCTGCTGGGGTGTTGCTTGACCTGTGCTGCAGGACCTGCTGGAGAGCAGGAGAGATGGCAAACAAATCAGTCCCACATTTCTGTGGAGCTGGCAGGTACGTTCAGTACCTGAAGTGAACTGCTGGGAGGTACAACAGCAGCAGACAAAAACTTTATGACACCATAAAACGTCTTTGGGCAACAAGATAAGGACTTTTTCTCTCTCCTATGGCCACCAGGACAGTCTGGCTGCCAGTTCTCCTTCAAAAGTTACACAAACATTCAATAAAATAAACAAAGAGTATTAAAAACAAAAGTCACAAACTGCCTCTATGAATAGAGGGATAAAAACCCTATTTTTGCTTCCATAAACGTCTGGATGATTCTGGCTACTTTGTTGTTGCATTGAGAGTGTTAATTTAGGCTTTTGCAGGCAAACCCCATCTGCTCACACGTGTGTGGAGCTTTGGACCCTGGAGCCAGCACTGTGCTGTGGTGCTGGTGACATCTCCTGTCCCCAGGGCATGGCTGAGGGCTGAGCTGGTGGCTGTGTCCCCTGGCTGGGAATAAATAGCTCATCCCCCTCCCAGGTCTCTGCTCTCAGAAGGCTGAAAGGGAAGATTTTGCTCATTGCCTCTGTGTCAGTGGGTCACAGAAACACTTGGTGGCCAGGAAGGAGGTCATCATCCTCTCTGTGAATGGGGAAACTGAGGCACTGCTTCTCCGGGAGGGGGGAGACTTGCCCAGGGTGCAGGAGGGAACTGGTGGCATGGACAGAAATGTTCCTGCTGAGCTGAGCTGAGCCAAGCAGTGAGATACAAACCTGTATCAGAGCAGGGCTGGATTCACCCCACTTCACCCCAACCAAGGTGGGGTGAGTTTGGGGAGCACCTGGGGTCAGTCAGCAGGAGGGAGTGAGAGCAGAAAGGGCAAAGATTGGGACCCTTTTATATCCCATGGGAATGATAAAACAAGAAGAAAGGGTGGGAAGGGAAGGGAGGGATAGGAAAAAGGAGGAAATGTTCATGCCTGAGATCAATTCCTCCAGCTTCTCCCCTTTCATTAGCAGCCCAGGACCTTTGGGGAGGTGGAGGCACAAAACCCATCCCCAACGGTGCTGTCCCTTTATCAGCAGCCTGCAAGTGGACAAGAGGACTTATTCTCCTGGCCTTGAGAATGAAATCTTCCCAGGGTAAGAGGCTGAGCCCAGGGCCTGAGTTTAAAAAAAAAAAAAAATCCAACAAAAACCCCCCTTTTCATTGCAGAGTCATTAGGAAGAGATAAAGGTCTGCTGCCATGGGTATCTCACTTGTCCTGCCAGCCACCTTCTCAGCCCTGGGACAACAGTAGGGCCATTTTAAAAGGCCCTTTAATTATCTATTTCCTCCCATTGCTGCTGCTTGCAGAGGGAGTTAGGGATTGAAAAAAGAAAAAAAAAAAAGAAAAAGGATAAAAAAAAAAAAAAGCTTATTTCAACAGTCCTTATCTGATAGAGCATTCAGGATGAGTTTCTCTCCCTTCCCCTCTCTCCCAGCCCTTTCTTTTCTTGCCTCCCTCTCCTCCCAGTGCGGATGGGGTGGGTTTTGTTTTCTTGGCCACCAGGACCAGGTGGGTGGAGGAGTGGTGACAGGGTTAACAAAGGAGACCTCACTTTGCAGATAATGACTGTCCCTCTGCTCCTTTCAGGCAGGACACCCAAGCTCCCCGGCCCGGGATGTCTTTCAGGCTCGTCCTAATTCAGCTCCATTGTCCCTGGCTTTTCTAAAGGAGGATGACAGCTGACATCAGCTCTCTATCTGCAGAGGTTTTTGTCCTTTTTCATCCAACTCAAGCCATAGATTTCCCTGGTTTGTTATGCAAAAACCAACAGAGGCTTTTATTGATTTTTTTTTCCTTTTTCTATAAAAGCAGCTCCTGATAAAGGCTGCCAGATACCAGCCTGCACTGAGTTTTGATGGAGGTTTGTTGTACTTTTTTTTTCCCCCAAGTCTGTGCACAGGGCACAGCTGAATTAGTGGAGATTTCCAGTCTGCCAGCTACCACAGAGACCTCCTGGGAAGAGGTGCCCACCATGCAGCATCTTTCCTGCTTGGGCAAACCACCTCGGGGCTGCTGCTTCCCCCTCCAAAGCCCCTGAGGCAATTCCTGATGTTTGCATGGACCTTTCCTGCACCCTGCTTCTCCCCCAGAGCCAGAGGACTCTGCTCAGGGTTGGCTCCTCTCACCCAACAAGGATGCTCCTGCATCTTCAGCCCATTCTTTGCAGCTCCACTCGGGGTGTGTTTCCATCCATGGTTTTTCTGCAGCCTCTGCCTTGTCTGAATCCTCCAGCTCCACATGTTGGGGGCACACAGGGACCCTGAGAATGATCATCCCAATCCTTGAGGGAGTGATAAATAAACCCCCCAACAGGAGAGGAGGGGTTGTGGCCATGGTCCTGTCTGTAAATACAACTAAATTCACCTTTCCTCTTTCCAGTTCTCTCTTCCCCCAGAGCCAAGCACATGGCTGAGCCCTCTGGGCTCTGGGTAAGTTTTGTGTGAGGCTCAAGCACCCCTGCAATGCAGCATTCGGTGCCCTCCCACTCCTGTCTTCAGACTAAAAGTCTTAGAAACAAATTGAAAAGGTCACTTTGTTCACTGAGATGGACCTTGGCTTCCAGAAACTCTCAGTTTCACCCCCAAACCACGGCATCAATCCTCACAGCTCACACAGAGCTGTCTCCTGCAAGCAGACCCCCAGGTTTATGGAGCTGTTCCTAAGGGAAACTTCATCCCTCTCCAGGAGGAAGGAGCTCCCACAGCAAACCCCTTTCACTGCTCCTAAATTTTCCCACCTCTTCTGCTCTCTTTTGCTTTTCCTCCTCCCAGGTTACAGAAGGTTTTCGTGCCTGTGTTCTCCCCATGTGCTGTTCCTTGTGCAACATCCCTTCCCACCTTTTGATACACCAAACTCCTCTCTGGCTTTGAAGGTTAGGGGGGATTTTTCTGGCTTTGAAGGTTAGGGGGGATTTTTCTGGCAGCAGAATTGCCCTCATGGTGTTTTCAGCATGCTTGCTGACTTCCACATGTCTAAAGCCTCCCCACAAGTGGATCAGTGTTTCCATACCAGGGTGACCACTGCTCTTTCCCAAGGTAAAACCCCATCCTTGCCTTTGCTGCTCCTGCCCCCCATGTCCCACGGGTCTCAAGAAATTGACATTTCCTTTGGTAAGCAGAGACTCCCTCCATGAGCTCCTCTCTCTGTATAATCCACTCCTGAACACATCTCAGAAAAGACCTTGCTGGATGCCAAAGCTTCATGTTCCCCTGGGTGTGGACTGGGAGCTTTCACCTTCCAGATGAGTGGTTTTCATTAAATGAAGGAAATGATTACACCTACTCAGATTGAAGGGGATCTCTTACTCCTGGAGGTGCTTGCCTTAGCCTGACCTCTCCCACCTTTCCTCACAAATTTAGGACTATATCTCCGTCACGTTTCCCTTGCTCCTGGCAGCCCCCATGCTGGGTAAGCTCATATCAGAGCTCAGAGGAAAAAAGTCATCACAGTCCTAAAATATCCCAGAAAAAGGATGAAAATCCACAGGTCTCTGTGTCCTCATGTTCAATTCTGTGACCATTCTGTGCTGACCACTCACAAAATAAAATGAAGACAAAGTTTCCCACTAACCCTTTCCAGGGGCTGTAGCACTGACAGACACCAAGGCAATCTCTGCAGCCCATAACCACTTGCTGAGGGGAGGTTAAGGTTGCTGAAAATCCTATTTGACCTCCTCAATGGAGTTAATGAGTCAGAAGATTTCCTGTGGATAATCCAATGAGGTGGATAAAAAGGTCCTGAACTACTTGGCATGAAGTCGATGCCAGAGAATTTCCTTACCCTCTAATCCCTGCAGGCAGAACAGCACAATCCCATCTTCTCTCAGGGTTTCATGGGGCTGTCATTATTGCTGAGTTTTTTCCCTGGCCATTGTCTTTTATGGGAAAGGAGGGTGTAGAAATCAATAATAAAATTCCTACTGTGTCAATCAGAAGCTGGAGATGACAAGATACAGGAGAACCTTGTCCACATTCTTTACATGTGTTAATTCATTATTTTTTTACTGTGATATCCCTAAGGAGTCTTAAATAGATAGCAGGACCCATTTGGAGTGAGCTGAACACAAACCTCAGTCAGTACATGTAGTTCAGACTTTTAAAACCTTTTGCTCAATTGCTCACTTGACTGGGTGTCATTCAGATTTTATAAAACAGACCCAGAAACAATAGAAACCTTTTTATGAACTTCCAGGAGGCTCCTCCCTTCCAGAGTCACTGTGAAGCCCTGCAACATCCCCAGCTCTTTTTTCCTGCCAGCTTTCAGGAGAGTTTCACCCAGCAGCACTCAGGTACACTTAATGCCAGCCTGGGGCCCCAAGTCTCCATCCTCATTTAAGCCAGAATTTATCTCAAGGCTCAGGAGAATTGCCTGGAGAATTAGGTGTCTGGTTGTCCCTGGTTTTGGTGTTTTTTTTCCTCTGGAAGCCAGTCAGAGGATTGCCTCTTTGGGGGGTGAATCCTTATATCCTAAAATACAGAGCGGCAGCTTGTGGACCCAACCCCTGGGGATTCCAGCTTCTTTCTGCTGGCTTTTCAGGGCACCAGGACTCATTTATACATGAGGACTGACTTGGTATGATACAGTCAGGTGAGCTGCATCAGCCCTTAAGTGGCTCCTGCTTAATTACAGGGTGCAAGTCTTTGCCATCAGGTTCCTCAGCTCTGGAGACTGCAGGATCTGAGGGTCCTGTCTCAATGAAGGATACTCTCGAGATGATGGCTTTGCATGCTCCTTTTGTGGCCTCTATTGTTGTTTAGGACTTCCATAGCACCTTTTTCAGGTGCTCTGGCTGTGGTCAGAGGAAAGGCACAACCCAAATCCAGAGGAGAAAGTCAGGATCACAGCCTCGTTCCTGAGGTCTGGAGAGAGGTACCCAGTGCTGCTGGGAGCATCAGGGAGCAGAGAGCTGGTGTGATGGGGGGGATCTAGAGTTGCTCAGTCTGGTTAGTTTGCAAATTAAAGCCAAGAACAGATGCAACTGGTGACTACAAATACATCTGGGAGTAATACACCAAAGCAGGGAGACAGCTAGTAAAGCTAAAGGCCAGTGTTGGCCCAGGAACAAAGGGAGGGAGAACTGGCCACTGACTGGAGTCAGGCTGGAAATCAGATGGCTGAAGTGCTGCTGATGTGGGATCCTGGAAAGCCTCAAAGTTGGGGCAGAGTGAAGGGTGAGCACACCTTATGTATAATGGACACAACTTGTGCTAAAAAAAAAACAGCAAACCAAAACAAAAATAAAAGGGCCTGGAAGAGACCCTTCCCACCCCATCTCCTAATTCTTAGTTGTAGCAGAAACAGGAAAACATCAGCAGTGCCCATTCCTGTGCATGGGCTGCAGGTCCCTGTCTCCTTCCCAGCTGAAGACCACCTTCTGGGGGCTCTCAGAATAAGACAAGGACCCCCTTGTTCAGTCTTTCTGACTCTATAAACCCCCTGCCCTGAAACTACAAGAAGCTGCTGCCTTATTTTCTGAGCCTACTGAGTCTATTTTCTGTTGCAGGTTTTCACAAGCCCCCAGCTGCTGGCCATGGCCAGTAGTGAGCTGGGAAGGCTTTGAGCTGTGGCTTTCTCCTCCCAAGGAGTCTGGCAGTTGTGTTTTGCTCCAGCCTCACCTCCCCAGCCCCAGCTCTTCATCATGGGGAGGGTGAAGTTAGAGAACTGTGTAAGATGATGGGTGAGAGGAGACTGAAAAATCCCCCTGCAGAGGGCTGGTGGTGGTCTGCAGGACTCACACAGCCTTTCTGCTCCCATCTTTCCCCACCTCCTAGCTTGCTCCAATCAGTTTCTGATAGATGTGGTTCTACCAACTTTAAGGATCTCCTGAGAAGGGGAGTTGGCCCTCTGTCAGGTCACCATCTCAATTTTTAAACTTTTCTTATAGTTACAAGATGGTTTTTTTAGATCTCATCTCTCCAGTGCAGTTTAGACCTCTGCCTTCTGCCCTCAGTCAGTATGGGAAGCAGCCTGGCTTCTCCTTGCTGTGCACTGGAATATTCTGTATCCTACAGGCTTGTCTTCAAACATCATCATCATCAATCCAAACCATTCAAATTTGTGAATTACTCTTTACCTTGAAATTTATGCCATCTCTATGTCTAAATGTAGACATTTCCTTTTCGCTTGCCTTTTTTTTTCTCCCTTTACAGTGCACTCAGGTCATATTTTCAAGCTTTGCTAAGCAACTCCAAGGGCTAAAGACATCTTTAATGAAAGCTGGAATCCTTGCACAACCACTTGCTTCCAGATGCTGGGGATTACAGTAAAACACTAAATATTGCAAGACTTGACGGTACTATTGCGAGAGTTGGCAGCAGTGGGGAAGTGGATCAGGACTGAGAGAAAGGGGAAAAAAAGTAATGGGAGACAATTAAGAAAAGAGCTAATTTAGGGTGAATACCAGGAAAGGAATTTCAGGAAACAATACTTTCCAATAAATTCTCCAAGGCTCTGGAGCAGTCTGGAGAGCAAGATGGGATCAGTGTGACCAAAGCCCTGTGCAAATGAGCTGTCGGGAACATTCCTATTATTGGACTTTTGCATGAAGTGCCTTTTCCTGCCTTATTTTCCCTTGATCTTTCTCCCTTCCCTTCTGATGGTGAGAAATACTGGGGGATTTTTTCTGCACATGTAAAAGATAGCAGAGCATGATGCTTGTTCGTCACTTCACACGTCAGCTCAGGGATCAGAAGGTCTGCAGAGGATTTTTGGGGTGTCAGACAGCCAGGCAGCATTTGCTCTGACCAGTGGAGCACATCCAGCACAACAGCAGCTACTGGAAGTCTTTGGGCTCTGGTTCCCAACAGTAGTTTGAAAGCATATTTGGAAACCTCATTCCATTCTTCAGTGATAGGAAGAACGAGCCTGGACCGGCCGGACCCAGGGTCCATCTCACCCCATGGCTTCTGCTGGTGGCCCAGAGCAGAGCACTAAGGACCAGCCTAAAAGCAGGGCAAGCATGTGGTGATGCTTTCCCTGAGCACCCTCTGTAGCTCTGAAGAGATTTCAGATTTGCCTTTAACACAGGTGGCTGCCACACCACACATTTCCCCTCCTTCAAATGTCCCCTCTCTGAGATGTTCAGATGGGAGGGCACTTCAGAGACTTGACTGTCCTAATGGCTTTTTCTCAAGGTCCTGGTTCACACACTGGATAAGGAAAGGTCAGGGTTCAACCATCATCACTCATTTCCATAGCAAACAGAGTACATCAGAAGTGAGCAAGCCAGCAAGAAAACTGATCCAATGGCACCCAGAGCCCACCAAGGCCTGAACCACGACTGACCCCCAGGCCCTGGAATTCCGTGGTTCATAATCTATCATTTCCTCCTTCTTAACTGATGTCAAAGAGAGTCACCAAGGAGCAAGTGTCTCTTCAGGGGTCCTCAGCAGGTTACTCAAGGGTGGCTTCACAATGTGCATCTCTGCCAGCACTTGTGACCGTGCCAGGAACCCCCTGAAAGCAGAAGCCCCCCTGACATGGGGGCTCAGAGACAGGTGTGAGGGTACCAAAGGGGTATTTTACCTCTCTCAGTGCCAGCACAATAGGAACATGGTTCAAGGGCAGTTCTTCCTTATTAGAGATTTGATTAGGCAGCTCCCCAGCATGGGTCCCAATTTAACTCCCTTTCACGGCAAGGACTCAAGCAAGGGAGATTTCTTAAGCTAAATGAGCACTGGCCCAGAAGTTGTTCCTGCTTAGCATATGGTTTTTGGAGAGCCATGGGAGAGCAGGTCATTAGAGGGTGACCTGTCAAGTTAAATCATTCTCTGATAGTCCCGAGCAGTGAGACAGCACATGGCAGTGCTCTTTGGCATTTGAACAGAGATGCCTCAATTTATTACATTATTATTATGATTATTATTCATTTATTAGAATTGTCTTTGCTGTCTTAGATAGGATGTGCTGGAGGATGTGGAGATGTCTGACTGCCTCGTAGGGCACAAAGAGCACTGGTTGCCATGATGCAAATTTCCCTCTTACCCCGTTTCCAAGGGTTTTCCCATCCAGTCTGGGAAAGAATGGGAACATCTCCCCTGTCAGTCTGGTGTGGCTGGAGCATCACCCACAGCCTGCATCTCCCCAGGTGTCAGCAGCCCATTCCATTCACACCCTTCTCCAGGTCCTTGAGAGGAAGCACAGACACCATCCGAGGTTAGAGCTCATCCCAGGGTCTCACCCTGTGCCAACAACATGGAAATGCTCTGAGCAAGGGGCTGGCAGAGGTTGTGTGCACCAGGGCTGCCCCAGAAGAGGTTTGTTCTTTGCAGCTGTGGTTCAGAGTGCTCCTTGATGCTTGGATTCCTTCCTCCTCAGACCTCTGAGACTGAAAAGTGCTGGTTTGAACCCCTTAGAACCCCTTAGAGCAAGGACATTGGTTGCCCCCAGAAGTTGTCCGTAACTTTGTGCCATTTTCTGTCCTTTCTGAGGACACACCATCCACAGGCCTGTGCTGTTATGATCAATGAAGTGGTATTTTCCTTTGGGACTCTGGAATGACCCTACAGCAGGTTTTATTCCCTTTTCCTGTAAATATGGGATTTAAAAAATGAGGGACACAGACTTGGGGCTGTAACCAAAGCTGAGCCAGGGGGTGACACATCCCTGAATATCCACAGAGGGGGAAAATTGACAAGACCCATCCAGGCATCCAGCTAACACTGAGAAAACTCAGGAGATGGGCTCTGCTTCCAGGAACCTCACTCAGTGGCTGTGCAGGAGACCAGGGAGAGGAGCAGGAGAATGTTAGAAGTGGGTGAACCTCATAGGGCCTGATGTTTTGCAACCATCTCCCATTTTCATTCTGTGGGTTTTTCAGAGCTGGTTCCTGCTCACAAAACCCTTTGTAATCTGAACTTTTGTTCCCTGAGGACGAGTCAATTAAACAAACACAAAAGAATCCTGGCTGAAGGGCTCCAGGGACAGAACCCACCACTGGTTACAGGGGGGCTAAATTCAGCTCCAGAATTTCTTGGTGGAATCAAGGTTTCTAAGACTTTCTCTGGGTTGCAGACTGGCATAATTCCACGGCAGAAACTGCTTTCTGATGGAGAAGTTAATGTTTCCATTGCACCAGGGGCATCAGTTCTCCCTCTTTTCCCTCCCCATGATGATCAAGTCAGGGTTGCATTACAGAAAGGGAGATCTGGAGGAGGCACTGAGAGGTAAAACATTGGGGATATCAGAATTTCCAACTGCTGAGAGAGGCTATGGGGTCTCCCCAAGTGGAAATGTTTAGGATTCATTTTATTGATCATTTGTCAGATACTTGGAATCTTTGCAGCAAACAGATGCTACAGATTGTCACGTTCCTCCCAGTCCTGTTTTGTGCAGTTATCTGCTCACTGGGAACTTTTCTCCTTTTTCTGTTGTAATAAAATATTCCTCACAAATATGTTCTTTAATGCATAAATACTCTCTAGGGAACTTTTTCTGTAAATCTGCTACTTAGAAGCCTTGATGCATAGAAGTATGACATGATCCTGCTTGATTTCCAGACTGTGACACATTAAGAATCCCAGCTTTGCCCTCAGTGTGAATACCCAGAGGTTGGAGATGCTCCTCTGTGATGTGAGCCCCAATTCCATACCCACATCTGGCATGGACAAGGGTCAGGAGGTGCTGGCCAGAAATCAGAGGGAAGCTGCAGTGGTCCCTGGCTGCAGACACCAGACACCTCAGGCATCACACCCCACTCCTGTTCTTCTACTACCTGCAGTAACCAGGATTCTTTTTTTCTTTTAATTTTTTAAATTTTTTTTTTTTTAATTTGGGATTTCCTGAGGACATCCAAGATTTGGTTGCTTCTTGGACTCTGTTAAGTACAGACCTCCTGTAGATGACACCTGGGGTTGGTCAACACCAACCAATAGAAAAGGGTGCTCTAATCCTTTGGATTTGACTAACATTGGTTAAAAAAAAACCCAAACAAATAAACAAACAAAACCACCAGTGTGTTCACGGAGGTTTTTGCTGGGGTTAACAGTTCAACTTCAATGCAAATCCCTCATCCTGTCATGGAGCTTTATGATTCACCCAAATTATCTCTACTCAGCCTTTTTTTCCCTTATAAAAATGTAGATATGGCCTTTACTGGGTGTATTAACACCCTCAAAGTTGTCATTCTGCTTTGTCCCATAGCCCTTAAAATTATTTCTTTCACCACACCACAAAGAGACAAACAGATTTGTGTTATTTCTAAGTGAAATATAAAGCCCCAGGAGCCCTGGATGAGGAGTGCATTAAAATCAGCCTAAACAAAACCTGACATCTCTTTGGGTGACAGCAGTGATGTCTCTCTCTCCTCTCCAGACTTGACACTTACACAAGCAGGAGGCTGCAGATGATGTGGTTTGGTTCTTGGGGATTTCCACAAGTCTTTATTCCTTTTAACTTGAAACTTTATTCCATCGTCAGGGCTCGGGGGTTCTCCTCCTGCTGCTCCTCTTGTTCCATGGGATGAGTCAGGGTTGAACAGTGCAAACAGCCCCGGAGCTGCCAAACATCAGCTGGGCTGGGGTTAAGCAGCATGGCAGCCTGGAGTGCCTTTCACCACAGGAGCAGAGCTGGCTCTGAGCCTTGCATGAACCCAGCTCTGCTCAGCCTGCTCCAAGTTTGGTTTTGCAAGGGAACCCAGCATGGAGCTATTTCTGAATAGCCTGGAAAGTGCAGGCTCCAGGGCTCTGCTCTGCCAGATGCTGTACAGATGGGAGAACCCTCACCCAAAGCACTCACAGTCCAGAGGGAAGAAAAGGAATAGCCACGACTCCCCATTGCAACAAGGTAGAGGGGGACAGAAAACCAAATGCAAGTCACCTGCTAGGAGCTCCTGATCTGCCCCTGAAACCTCAGGCTCCCAGGACTGGCCAGACCCAGGGCTTTTCTGAACTCCCCCCGAGAGCTGGTGTTGTCTCCAAGCAGCAAACAAAGGACCCACATTCAGTCTCTGTCTGGTCCTGGCTGTTTTTCCAGTGCAAATCTTCCATCCTAGTGCCTACAGAATTTCCCAGCCCTAACTTACTGCATCAATTAAAAGTGCATGTCCAGAGAAGAGCAAGAGAGATGGGGATGGGCCTGAGGGACCTGGGGGTGTCCAGCCTGGAGCAGACAACCTGGACCTCAGCTGAAGGCTGCATCTGCCCCATCACATCCCTGCTTGGACCTGCCAGGTCTCTGCATGGGATTATTTATCTGGGTTATCAGTCCTGTGACAAAATGGGCAGCCAAAAAGAGAAGAGAAAAACGTCCCTTAACCTGCTCCCGGACTTTCCAGATCTCTTCACCAGCAACGTAACAAATCTTCTGCATCCCCTTCATTTCTACCCCAAGTCCCTGCAAATAGAAATTTCCTGGAGCAAGGTGGGGAAGCCTGGTGTGGGGTCAGACAGGACATCTGCCTCATTCTGGGAGCACTTTGGGAAACAGATGCTGGAAAAATGCTCAGCAAAGTTGTGCCCTGGAAAATTAGAAATATTTTTGGGGTAAAAAAAATAAAAATAAAAAAAATATATATATTCAAAAGAAAATGAGCTCAAGCCTTCCCAGATTTTGTGGTAGCAGAAGCCTGTGGGAGGGTTCTGGAGGAGCTGTAGGGGTTGGTAGATGACTCCCTGAGGCTGTGCTCAGCTGGCAGAGCTACTGTGCTTCCCTAAGCACTGCTACATCCCATAACTGATCTCCTCAGTGTGATGGGATCAGACAACTGGTTCCTCTCTGAGGGCTCCAGCTGCTGAGCTGCTGGTTGGCTACCAGGCAGCAGGGATGCTCAACTCAGTGCTGAGATCTTCTCCCACCCATCAATTTGGCCTGACAGGGAGTGATGTCAGCTACAGATACTCCATTTCCCTTCTGGAATTTCCCTCTGAAAAAACCATCTCCAGGCTTTCATGTGGTTTTGATCTGGACAGTGCAGCATCCCACTGATTTCTGTCATTTTACCCTTTCCCCAGATGCTGACAAGAATTCCAGGCAGCTCTGGGAGAGCATCTGTGCCTCAGCCTGCTTGCTCCTCTGGGCCTCTCTGAACGACCCCAAACCCACTCAGTAACTCTCCTGGGGACCTGGTTCTCTCTCAGTCAAGGCCCAATTTGCCTTTTCTCACTTCAGGCCTTACCCTGGCTGCTCTTCTGCTGCAGATGGAGGCAAAGAGTTTCAGGAATCGATTTGGGAGCTCCCTCAACTCCACCATCCTCAGTAGTGCTGAGTCTGGAGTTCTGGCTTGCTCTTTTTTTTTTTCCCTATTTCTTTGGAAGCATTTGTGAATGTCCTCACCACAGAGAGCTTCCAGTGAAATTTAGGTGTGTCTCCTCCCCAACTCATTTCTTTCACTCTTGCCTACAGCTTTTTGCTCTGCCTCTCTCTGCAAGGAGAAGCCAAGGACCTTGACCATGGGATAGTTTTGCAAGGGAGATTCTTATGAGATTTCTGAGAACATGCTTCCCTCCCTTTCACTCTCCCTTTGTCTTTTCCTCTTTCATTTTCTTCCCTCCTCTTGTCTCTGTTCTACCTAATCAAAGTGTCATTGTGACCCTCACTTCAGAAACACCTGAGGACACCCCTCTAAAAGGGACTTTTTAGAATGGGACCAGAAAACTTAAATATTATTTGCCACATCTTGTCATGTCTTGCTGTCTCCAAACTGTCAGACCAAGGGGGCAGGCACGAGACATGAACTCTTAACTCCATAGAAAAACAACCAATAAATGAAAATGAGGGTGAACTGAGGAAAGCAGCAGAAGATGAGTTCTTGGGTCAGCGGGGATATCATTCCATCGATGACTTTTGAACAATTCTGTCTGTTACTTGTTACCTCCAGAATCCTCTCTCATTGCTGGCATTTGGGGAGCCACGGTGTGCCCTGACAACAGAGACACTGCCATGCAGAACTGTCTGTGCATTCCCACCTGGAGCAGGCACTGGGAGGCAGGAGGAGGCACAACTGGGAGGAGGATTGCAGACTGCAGCTGCTCAGAGCTTGGAAGCCCAAGGGAAGACATGAGAATGGCATTCAGACACATGAAAGCCAGCTGGGAAACCATCTCTGTGTTGACTGGGGACAGATTAAGAAGCCATGTTTTCAAATCAGAGGCATTTTGGTATTTCATCTTGATATTAAAAACCAACCAACCCCATTTGGCGTTAGGGGCAGTGAAGCAGCACTGGGTTAGGCTGCCTGAAGAGATTTTACTGAGGATTTTTATACTAAACAGACATCTATCAGGAGAGCCTGAGATGCACCTCAACTTGCATCAAAGCAGGGGAATGGATGAGGTCCCTTCCAGCCCCACATGCCTGGGATATAAAATCATGCTTTCTGCAGCAGAATCCCTGCACTTCCCAGATAAATTGGGCCCATCTTTCTCAGCCCCCTATTTTCCAGGAGCTGTTTGCCATCCACTGGAAGTCTCTGGTCCTCTCAACAGCCTGGAGAGGAATCTGACATCTCTACTGCCACAGTCCTGGTGGGGGAATTGTTAATATCCCATCTGCAGATCAGTCCTGGAGGTCTCTCCCTCTCTCCCTTCTGCCTCCAGGAGGCTCATGCCAAGGGGATCAGGGTAGCAGCACAGTTCCCATTCACAAAATCCTTCCCTTCCAGCTCTAATGGCAACCTCACCTTGCCAAGAAAGCTCTTTAGAACATTGGGAGCTTGCAATGCATTTATCAAAGGTGCTTGTCACAGCCAGGTCAGCACATTTTCATTTAAATTCATCTGTAAATCTTGTAAATTTTGTTGATCTGAATCAATTCCTTCTCCCCCATGGACTGCTTGACTCACAAGGAAGGTTTCTTAATGTCAATCATGTGATAGGAAATATCATAGAGACTGAAAAAGTTTCTCCAGATTGAAAGGACCTTGGAAAACACTTCTGGCTAGTATAAATTAGCTATTTTTCCACCACGTTCCATGAAATTTTTTTACTGCTGCTGCAGTTTTGGAAACTTCTGCAAATAAGTAAAATCCATGACTTTCAGCTTGTGGTCCATGTACTCCCAGGGGACCACCAGCAACTACATGGGATATAAAAGAGGCACCTAGACATCCTGTAAGTGCTCTGAAGCCTTCCTACAGGATCCTGTGCTCACAAGTAAGAAAAGAGGACAGTAAAGGTGGCTGTCCAGATGCATGGACCATCCACTTCATCCATTGAGCACATCTGCCATGGGCCAAGTAAAAAGTGTGAAAAATATGGCCCCATTCTTGAGTCATGAGGGCAAAAGGGCTGGAAGAGCAGGGAGAAAATTTATATTCCTCCCTGCAGACCTGCTTCCCTCTGGCAGCCAAAGGGCTCCTGTGGCTGGACAGCAAGAGGAGAGCTATTTTTTGCTGGTTTCCAAGTCTATGGTAGGAACCCTCATTTCATTCCCCAGTTATATCATCTGTTCTTGAGGCTGGATTTTTTTTTTTTTAATGATTTCTCTTCCCCACAAGTCTCATTCACAGATTTACAGAAACAAATAATTTTGTCTAGCAATGCAAAACAGCCACCCCTGGGGACGAAGCCAAGAGCTGTTTTGTGGCCACAGGGAAATATCTTGCACTAGTTCAGGACAGAGATTTAAAGGGCAGGTTGGATTGATTGGGCACAAGCAATTAATCCTATTTTCTAGAAAGGTCTTCAACAACCACAGCTCAGTAGATCCCCCTGGTTCTCTGTACATCTCTGTCAAGAGGAACAGTTTTTCCTTCTCTAAAAAATGCTATTAAGGCTGCTGGAGAAAGGAAGGAGGTCAGCAATGGCATGAAGTCAGCCTTAGAACTACCAAAGCTCCTCAGGAGTGTTCTCCCATGCCAGCAGTGACCTGGGCACAGAAAATAGCAGATCCTACCTGGGGGCTAAAGATCTGCACCCTTCCCATCCCTTTCCCTTCATGCTTGCCTTGTTATTTATCTCTCTTCAATTACCTCCTTGAAGTTTTATAAACCAACCAAAGAGGGTTAAGTCCTGGGATGAAGGAAGGAAAATAAACTTGGGGAAAGTCTATCAGCCACTGCTAAGGACAATCAGGTGATGGGTGTAAACAAGGCTCTTGACCTGGAAACCTCCATCCACTGCAGAAGGAAAACATCACTCATTTGACCATATGAGGGCACAATCTCCTTATTTTTAGGATTCCAAGCTTAATCCACAATGGATGGTGCTTGAAGTCCTTCTCAGTGCTTTTTGCTCATAAGTAACTCCCACAAAGTGATGTGTGGAACCACAGCAGCTGCTGAGCAGGAAAGCTGCTGCAGGGAACACTGGGGAGCTGCCAGAAAGAGCAGGCAACACTCTGTACCCCACATTCCCCTGGTCCAAGGTAAAGAGAGTCCCTTAATCTGACGGGAGAGTCACCCCACGTTAGAGAAAAAGCACCTTGGATAGCTGGGGGTGCAGGGAATGGCATGAGGAAAGAGATGTCCACTCCAAACTTTGCTTGGAGAGTAGGCAAACCCCAGGATTTTAAACTGAACTAGTTAAAAAGGAGAACTTTTTACATGAGGGGCTGATGTGACCTCTTAGGGATTTGTTCAATCCTTTACTTGCTCAATAGGATTCTGCTGACCACTTCAAATTATTGGCACGGTCCTAAAACTGTCAGGCAAAGGTCACTTGGATGCTCTGTAGGAATAGAGCAGATATAAAGACAATTTGTAGAGTGAGGGTGGGGAGACACTGGCACAGGTTGCCCAGAATGCTGATAGAATGTTTTCCATCCTTGGAATGATTCCCATCCTTGAAAAAATTCCAGGGCAGGATGGGGGAGCCCCTGGCCTCGTGGGAGGTGTCCCTGTGCAGGACAGGGGAGTTGGACTGGATGAGCTTAAAAGATCCCTTCCAAGCACTCTATGATTCCATGAGCCCCCACTCAGAGGTGTCTGGGAGCTTCCAGATCTCCAAGATCAAGAATCTATTGCTGGAAACAGAAGGCACCCACATGGATCATCCCAGCAGGGCCATTTACTCACCTATCACTGACAGTTGCCATGCCCAGAGCAACCTTGTTACTCCACCCCCCAGCCCCCTCTTTTTTTTATATCAGTCAAAAAAGACCAAGAGAGTAGAAACATAAGGAAAAAATGGGGGGGGGGAGCAGGAGGAGAAAATCCTTCCCAGCTTTTCCACGGTGCCTGTGGAGTTTGGTCTAATTTTTTTTTTTCTCTCCTCCTTGGGAAAAGAACTATTAAACTTGAACCAACATTCTTTTTTTGGGTTGTTGTTCATCTTTCCTCTTTTAAGGATGGTTTGCACATCTCTGTTAGCAGAAACACCCCTCTGGTTCATCCCAGATCCCCCTGGGGCTGGAAGCCTCTTTGGTTTCTGGTGGCACTTTGACAGCTTCGCAAGGCGAGCGCAGAAAAGGTCACGGGGGACTGGGAGAGTGAGTCAGGCAGGGAGGGAGGGAAAGGAAGCCAGTGCTTTTCTGATTGAAAACCTGCCACCAATCATGCATGATTCCATGGCAAAATGAATCCCAGGCCCTTGATGTTGTTGTTGACATTTACTTAGCAAGAGGGCTCGCCGGGCAGATGGGACGGGGTTGGGACGGCTCACGTTTAAGTCAAAGTGACCAAAGCACAATATTAAAAATGATTGAAGTGGGAACCTTTTCAGATTACTCATTGGCTATCACTTCAAGAAGCCCATGTGGTAAACCGAAAATATGCAGGATGAATGGCCCAGCTCCTCTGAGGAATGCATCCATTTAGCAGAGGCCGAATGAAGACATTGCTATATTTAAGCTCCTGCCTCCTCTCTCTGGCTGGGAAGAGCTGTTCCCTCCCCAGGCTGGGCTGTCACCTCGGAAGTGCTGTCCTGCCCTTCACAGCTGGCAGTCCATGCAGCTGACACCTCACCCTTGGTGTTTGCTCCCAACATGGAGCCTTCACCCCCACCCCAGGGCTTGCTGCTGCTCCCTGCCCAGGGCAGGAGGGATGAGCCTGGATTTTACTTCCCTGATCATCCTCCTCTTTCACTTTTTCCCCAGAATTTGGAGGTGCTGTGCTCCTGCTTTTTAGCACTGATAAAAGCTCCTGCATGGCCTTGGTGGCTGCAAAGGGATGGGCTGAGATGCCACAGGGTCAGCCCCAGGTTGCCCCCAGAAGCTGTGGCTGCCCCATCCCTGGCAGTGTTGAAGGCTGGATGGGGCTTGGAGCACCCTGGGCTGGTGGGAGGTGTCCCTGCCCATGGCAGGGGGTTGGAAATGGATGATCTTAAACTTCCCTTCCAACCCAAACCCATCTGGGATTCTATGATTTATCTGGAGCTCTCCAGCCTGCCGGGCTGCTCCTCCTCTCTTCATTAACTCCTCTGCAGGAACCCAGATCATGCAAGACCAGGGAGCAAAGCCTACTTTCTCCTCTGCAGCACCGATCTTTCAAGGTGAAATGCAGTTGCCCAAGCAAATCCATCTGCTACCATTTCCCCCTGGCTCTTCCTGAATCACAGAATCGTCTGGGTTGGAAAGGACCTCTGAGAGCATCAGCTCCAGCCCCTGATCCACTCCCCCCGTGGTTCCCAGCCCATGGCACTCAGTGCCACATTCAGTCTCTTCTGAAAAACCTCCAGGGATGGAGAATCCACCCCCTCCCTGGGCAGCCCATCCCAATGCCTGATCACCCTCACTGGAAAGAATTTATTCCTAATATCCCACCTAACCCTCCCCTGGCAGAGCTGAAGCCCATGGCCTCTTGTCTTAAAGGACAAGGGTTTTCCTTAGCTTCTTTCTCATATCCACCAGCCCTGCCTGGGTTTAGGGTACCCCATGACATCCCAAACAGGATTAAATATCTCATTTAGACAAGGGAACTTCCTCCTCAACTTCTCTTGCTTGTGAGCAGCAAGAGACAGAGTTAGAGGCAGCATCTTGGAATCAGCCTCTTGCTTACTTGGCCACTGTCAGCAGAGGCCACACTCTGCATGTCCATGGCCTCAGTAAGACAAGAAGGACATAAAGGCATCCTTGTTCTGCAGAGGATGAACCAGGTGCTGAGGAATGTGTTGACTTCTTGGAGAACACAAGCAGAGAGGGAAAATGAACATGGTGTTCCTGAGTCCCATCACACCAGTATCTTCCAGACCTTTTGACCAGGTTCTCATCCTGCTTGGCAGGCACAGGGGCTTCACCAGACCAACCAGAGCTGGTCTGAGTTTCCGGATTATTTGTGTTACCAGTTCAGCCCCAACACTGTGTAAACACAAAGGCTGGACAGGATGCCAGAGCCCTGGCACTCGGGGGCAGGTTCTGAACAAGACTTTCTCAGCTGGTGGCCAAGATCTCCAATGACTTCTCCTGGGGGTGAGTAACTGATGTCCCTCACCACAGGCCCTTGGCCAACAACATGCTTTGGCACCTCCATCTTTTCATTCCCTTAATTTGTTACCACCTTTTCCTCTGCTCGAACTGGGAGTGGTTCTCCCTTCCTTCATCTGGGGCTGGGAGAGGGTGGTGGAGCCTTGGTGTGGTGTGACCATCTCTTTGGGCTGGCTGGCTCTTCCTTTAACCATTTCCTTTGTTCTTCTTGAGGTGCTGGCCAAGGGACACCTCAGCACTGCACTAACCAAGGGGAAGATGCCACAACAATCAGGGTGAAATTCTAAGTCAAGAAAGTGAGGAGGTGCAGACTGGAGGAAGAAACTGACAAAGTTTGATGATCTTCAGGAGAAGGTGAAAAGGTGGGAGATCTGTCAAGAAGAGATGGCCTGGCAGATGTGTGTGTGGAACACAAAAACTCAAAGTGGAAGGCTATTAGTAGCAAAGGCATCTGGATAAAATTACAGCCTAAGAGTGCATGAGAGAAAGAAAGAGAGGAAAAAAAAATTTATTAGATCCACCAACAAGTCTTGCTCTGTTTTAAGGAAGGAGTACACAAATCATGGGGTTATTTTTATTCTCAGAATGAGCTCGTTTCCCAAATGAAAGAAGGAAAGATGAAGTTTAAAAAAAAAAAAAAAAAAGAGGTGGAGAAAATCTTCCTTTCTACATAAGTCCTGTGGAAAAATCCCCCTGATCCCAACTTTATGAAGCCCATAAAAAAACTTGGAAATCTATCCTGGCACATAGTGGCGGGGCTGGTGTCTGAGGCTCTCCACTTACTGGGGCTGATAGACAGAGGGAAAGAGAGAGGGGCTGTAAGGCAGTCGGAAAAGTGCTCTGTGAGGGAGGGTTCTCCTCAGCCTAGTCCTGCACTTAAAGGTCAGCAGGGTGGAGTCATGGGGAAGGGAAAAACACAGCAGGGAAGAGCATTGCCTGCTGGCTGAAGCCACAAAGCCCTTGGTGACATCTTGGAGCACTTGTCTCTGGTGGAAATCAGAGCTCCAGAAAGGTTTTTCGTTTGTTTTTTTTGTTTGGTTTTTTTTTTTTTGAGCAGCAAAAACAAGGGTTTCCCTTCTTTGTTTTTCTGTCAGAGGTGCCCAAGTCAGTCAAAAGTGGCTGAATTCAGCAGGAGCCTCAGGGCAGTTTTCCTCTGGCTCCTCTTTAAATCCCAGAGCTGGGGAGAGGGAGCTGAGCCTCAGCCTTTCCTCCTCCATCCCAGGCAATGGGATGCAGAGGGGAAATGCTCTTTTGGGAGATCCTGGCAACATCCAGGTGGAGTTTCATCATTTCTTCTACACCTGCAATGATGCAAATGCCCTCAACAGACAGAGGAACCAAACCAGAGAGATCCAGTGTCACCCCAAGAGCTGCTTAGATCTGAGGGGACAATGTCCTGAATTAAAAAGAAACTGAAAAGAAATCATTCCTGACTGGTCTGACAGATAGCAAACCAGGTTGGACTGAGATGCTTTGATATCTTCACACTACACTCCAACTTTTCCAGTTGGGAAAAAAATTCACATAGTACAATTTCAATTTTTTTTTTTTTTAGTGAAATAATACTGCTACTGGCTGAGGGAAGAACTGCACTTGCCTCCTTCCCTTTAGCAGATAACACACACTGAGGTTCATCAGGGCACACCCAAAATCCAGAGTGCTCTGGCCAAGCTTCCACACCATCTCCAAGAGTCCTGCCTTAGGGGTTTCATTCTTTATCCTCAAAACACCCCAGAAGCTGAGCCAATGGGAACCAATGACCATCTAAAGCCCTGGAACAAAAATTGGAGCTGTCTCAGATGCAGTTTTCTGCTATCAGAAGCTGTGGAGGTCTGAGACTCTCTGGGGCCTTGGGTTAATGGTTGGACTTGATGATCTTAAAGGTCTTTTTCAACCTCAATGATTCTGTGACTGCAAAGCCCCTTGAGGACCATTTCAAACCTCCTCACCCTCTGCTCCAGGTCCCACCACCAAGTGACATGAACATAAGATGCACAAACCTTGACTCCGCTGCACAGATCTTTACCTTCAGGAGGGGGAATAAGGTAGAGGAAAGTCTCTTACACTTGGCTCTGGGAAGACCTTCCTGAGGCCTCCCAATGCCTGAAGGAGATCCATAAGAAAGATGGGCACAAACTTCTTGGGAGGCCCTGGATCAGTAGGACAAGGGGTGATGGTTTAGAACTGCTGCTGGCAGCTGTCCCATCCCTGGAACCATGGAAGGTGAGGGGGAAGGGGCCCTAAACAACCTGACCCAGTTGAAGATGTGCTGCAGGGGGCTGGGTTGAGTGGCCTTTAAATGCCCCTTTCAACCCAAACCATTCCATATTTCTCTGCCATTCTGCTACCAGTGTTTGCAGTCATCTCCCCAGGGCAGCAGAAAGGAAACCATCCTCCCTCCCTGCCCAGAGAAACAAAGCCAAAGAAACTCCTGCCCTGAAATATCTCGTGAAGGAGCAGGAAAACTTTCCCAGCATCACTCCAAAGGTAGCCAGAGGCTTTTCTCCTCTTTAATAGACAAAGTTAAAGAGACCTTGGAGTCACCAAACCTGCACCTCTGGCAGTGCTCAGCCTCCCCAGAGCATCAGCTGGAGGAGGCCTGGGTGGGGCAGGAGGTTTAACTGCCCATCTATTAGGAGGCTTTGTTGAGTGCACACATGCTCCGCAATTTTAACTCAACCAAATCTGGGGAAAAATCTTCCAGCAGTGCCAAAAGACACATCTGCAACAGGGCTATTTAGCAGGGTGCTCCCTGCTAACTTTTGAGAGCCTGTTCAAAGTCAAAGGCACACTGAAGCTTTCCAAAGGGAGGAGGGTTCCAGAATCATTTGCCATAGGTAAAATAATATATTTTTCCCCCTGGCCTTGTTCTCAGAAACTGTTTTGGCTAAATGACTTTGGCTGGAGTACCCAGGGAAACCCAGCCTGTGGCATGCACCCCGCATTTCTTGGGGCTTTGCTTCATTTTTGACAGCACTGAAAGCAGCTGAAAATAGGGCTTTAAAGTGAAAAGCTTCAGGCAACCACAAGTTTAGATGTTCCTACCTATTCTGCCCCTAATGGCAAAACCATAGTAAAATTGTAATCAGATCTGCACTTTGCAGCTTGGGCTCCTTTCCAGCACTTATCATGGAAAGTCTGGGAGATGGCAGTCTGCTTGAACTAAGCCCCAGCCAAGGATATAAAACTGTTTTCCCCATTTGGGAATTCTGAGCTTCTCCAGCCAGTGGCTCCTGCTACTTGTTGGCCAAGATCTCGTGTTCTGCTGCACTCTGATTTTTTTGGTCGAATGCAACTTGCAGGACCTGCCAGCATGCCATGGTTAAGGGGTGGACTTGAGGAATTTTTGAAGTATTTTAGAACCAAAAATGATTCTATGGGGAAGAAAGGTTCAAAAGAGCAGACCTCCTCTTAACACCATCAAAACTCCCTCCCCATACAGCAAACTGAGAGAAAACACAAAATGCTGTGGTTGGGAGGGACCCAGAGACAGCCCCCAGGGCAGCCTGCTCAGAGCAGGTCCTGCAGATGACAGAGGTAAGAAACACCTGTAGATATTCTGGAGATTTCCTATATCTCATTTCTAGAGCCTCAGAATCTGGTGGCCACAAGAAACCACCCACTCTGAACAGATTTCTGGAGTACAGACACTGCAGGACCTCACCAACCCTTGAGCCCATGTACCAGGGGAGAGCAAGAGTCATCCCGCCCATTGACACCCCCAAAGCTCCTCAGACTTTGAGGGTTCTAAACCTGAACCAGTTCTAGGCAAGAAACAAACCCATTCTGTGCTCAAAAGCTTTGCTGGAAGTGGCTTACCTCTTGATGGGCTTCAAAACGAAGGTCACAAGGAAGTTGGCAGCTGGGATACAACAATCCAGCAACACCTCCATCCACTGAGCAGCCCTGGTTTAGTGAAGCAGCCCTGATGCTGGGCCACAAATGAAGTCAGATTTGAAAAAAAAAAACCAAAACCCAAACCAAAAATATAGGAAAATTAGTACAAGTTCCCCCATGAATGTGGGGGAAGGAAGGCAGCAGCTCTCAGGACAAGAAAGCAGCTCACAGGTAGCTCCTTGCACTTAAATCATCACAAACCCCCCCCCAATACTCTGGGGAAAAAGCTGCAGGAGGGAAGAAGCTGCTGGAAACTCTTCCTCCTCCTTCCCAAGATGGGGTTCAGAAGAGCAGCAAACCCAGATCCCCCTGGCACTGCATTTAAGCCCAACTCTTGCAAGCTCCCCCCAGATTGCTCATGGGCGGCAGCTGTGCCCGAGCTCCAGCTGAAACCACTGAACAGACTGATGGAGCCCAGGGGCTGGGGATGCAGCAAACACCCCTGAGAGGGGGGAAGGAACCTGCCCTTCCCCATCAGCCCCCTCAGCAGGTGAACACCATTTACATCAGTGCCTGGTTAACACCACAGGCTGACTTGGCCCTGAGGGCTCTTACTGAGGGGGTTAAATGAGCATCACCTGGGGCCTATAAAGGGAAAAACTGATATAATTTGGCTGGGAAGTTCAGGGCATTTATTTCTGTAGCTTGCTTGTGCCTGGGGAGGTTTCCCTCTGCTGCAGTTCCCCTGCTCTCTAGGAAAGGATTGGGTATGTTGTGTATTAATCACTTTGTTCATTGTGGTGTTTTTTGTTTTTTTTTTAATCTTCTGGGGGAATGCAGGAATTTGGTGGCTTTCTGATTTTAAAGGTTTTTATTTGTTGGGTTTTTTTTTTCTTTAAATTTTTTATCTGGAGCAGGTTAGTTACTTGCAAGGAAAAAAACCAAAAAGAGGGGATGGGAAGGTTTGAATTCTGAAATCCTGTGTGTAGTGTTTTTTTTGTGAGGTTTTTTTATTTTTACTTTTATTCTTGTTTGTTTGTTTTTTACTCTGACCACAACTTCATCTTGAAACGCAGATGGTCTCTGCCTTCCAAAGGTGTTGTTCCCTGTTCCTCCAGGACACACAGCTCACCTGAGGAGCCTTCAGAAGATGCAGCCTCAGAGTCCACTGAAGCAGGTTTGTTGGGGTCTTATCCCAGGTCTTCTCATGCTCTTGGGGAACTGTTTTAACTTGGAACAACTTTCCCTGCCCAAGGCACTTGGTGTTGTCCCTTCCTGGCTTCACTAGCTCCAGAGATATTCCTTGGCTACGTGTCCCATCCCCTTCTCTTCCTGCCCCAAACCTCCCCTGGGCTCAGCAGCTCCATGGGGTGAAGGAAGAGAAATGGGGACAAGAAGAAATGAATGGGTTTGTTTTCTGCCCAAGCAGAAGGCTCTGTAGAGCTGTTCTCCAGGGCAGTTTGGGGTCTCCACTGGTGACCTGCATGAAGAAACACAGATTTTATGTATCAGACCTCAGAGCAGCTTCCAGTGCCTGAAGGGGCTCCAGGAAAGCTGGGGAGGGACTGGGGACAAGGGCCTGGAGGGATGGGATGAGGGGGAAGGGTTTCAGGCTAAAAGAAGGGAGATTGAGATGAGATTTTAGGAAGAAATTGTTTGGTTTGAGGGTGCTGAGCCCCTGGTTGCCCCCAGAAGCTGTGGCTGCCCCATCCCTGGCAGTGTTGAAGGTTGGATGGGGCTGGGGGAGGGTGTCCCTGCTGAGATGAGATGATATTTAAGGTCCCTCCCAATCCTAAACCAGTCTGGGTTTAGGTGGCATTGGTCAGGGCTGGGGAGGCTGGCTGGCTGGAGGGGAGTCCAAAGCAAACTCCAGAAACTGGAGGAAAACTCTGGAAAAATGTGCTGCCAGTCCATGAGGAAAAACACAAGTGCTTGTGCTGAGGTGAGGTTAAGCAGCCTGAAAAGGATGGAGAGAGGCTGGGGAGGGCCAGCATGAGGACAAGGATTTGGGGTTTACAATGAGTCACATTGTGAGTCAGCAATGTTCTGCTCTCCTGTCCTGGGATGGGTAAACAAACCAGCACACTACAGGACACGTAAGCAGCTTTTCCACTCTGCTGGGGGAAGATGTATGAGGTGAGATGCTCTGTCCTGAGGGCTTTGTGTCCTTTCCAAAAGAGATGGAAAGAGAAATGCAATAAAAGGAATTTGGGTGGTAAAAGGTGGTCCGTGATGACCACCAGGAGAGGAAGGAGGGGTGTTTTACCTCAAGAAAGAAAAAGGCAACCTGAATTTTGGCTTTTCCTACTGTTTGGGTGGTTGTCTCTGCAGTCCTGCTGATCTCCTCTTAGCTCTCTGCAGTCTCCTGTCTGATATCAGCATTCCTCCTGTTTAACAAGAGTTACAGAGACTCTGGCATCCCATTGCCATGTGTCCATCTCATCAGGGCTGGAGCACAGAGCTGGTGCAGGGATCATGAATCCATGCTTGGGGGAGGTCTCCGAGAGGTCACTTGGCATCTCCTCTCTTCTGGATCCAGGGTCATCTGGGTGTAAGAGGCCGCCCAGGTGTTTGGATAATCTATTTTTAAAAACCACCAGGACTTGGAGTTCAACCCCTGCGCTGACATTTGTGTGTTAGTAAGACTCTTTCTACACCCTTCAGCTGTTTTTGTTGGTTTTTCCTTGTCGAATCAACAAGCTCAGGTTAGCAGATGCCTGAAGGACGTTGTGCTCTTAATCCAAAGGAATAATTTTGTTGCCTGTGTGCAAGTGTCCAGCTGCTCATGGAGTTGTCCTCCTGAGAGCCTCCAAATGCTGCCCTGGAGGGGCAGGAGTCTCTCAGATCTTGGGTCCCTGGAGGTGTTGGTACAAGGTGGCTGCTTGCAGGCAGCTGGATCCCATCCCAGCTGTGACCTGCACATGGGGCACTGGGTGGGGTTGGGATTCAGGGGGAGAAAAGTGTGTGCTAAAGCAATGCAGGAGTGCATCAGATGGGCTGTGCCTGCAATGCCCCAAGCATACAGCATCTTCTGGAGGAGGCAGGAGGGAAGTGTCTCCTTTGGCACTGTGTCCCAGCTCTGTCTCCCTGTTTCTGGGCAATGCAATTCCCTTTGCCCACCTGCTCTGTCAAATATTTGAGTGACAAAAACCTGCTGCTGAAATGCAGGTTCCCACACCAGGGACACCTCCCACCAGCCCAGGGTGCTCCAAGCCCCATCCAACCTTCAACACTGCCGGGGATGGGGCAGCCACAGCTTCTCAGCTTGAAAACAACCTCCAAGGGGCTTGGCGGAACTGGACAGTATCCCAGCTCCTTTCCTTGGACTTCCAGCCCTGCAGCTTGCAGAAGAACCCTTGACTGAGAAGAGGAGGGGTGGATGAGGCTGTGCTGGGGCAGCAGGAGGAACCTGGCTGGCATCCCCTGCTCCTCTTGTGCATGGCAGGGGAGCATCATCTGCAAGGAACGTGCAGCCCCCCCCCTTTTCTCTTAGTGGGTGGTTGGGTTTTTCAGGATCATGGATGATTGCTCTATTTATTTTGCCCCTGTCAAAAAAGGAAACTCACCGGCTTCTGCCAAGTAATTTTACACCTAAGTATTTCCTTCTGTTTGTCTTAAAAACAGCTTAGTATGGATGTTACCTCCGGGTGCAGGGGGGGTGTGGATTGGCAGAAGGTTTTCTGGGGCTCTGGGAGCAGTCCTGGAGGTCCTGGTTGTCTGGTGGAGCCGAGGGAACCCGGAGCCCATCCGAAAAAATGTGGCCCTGGAGAGCAGAGATTTGTCCCTTGGCCCCAGGGGTGTGAGGACCCTGAGGTGCTTGGGTGCTTTCTGCAGGGAGAGGAGCTCAGGCACCCCCAGCACGGGGCAGCTTTTGGTTTTGGGACACAAGTTTGGGTGTAGGGAATCAGACCCTGGGGGTAATGAAACCATCCTGCCCAACAGAGCTGCCTTGCTCTGCTCTGCAAGGGACAGGATCCTGCCTGCCTCTCTGGGTCAAGGGGGTTTTTGGGGGGCTGCTGGGAGGTGAGGGATGGAGAGTGAGCAGCATGAGTTATTTCTTCAGAGTGCTGGCACCACATGGGTCCCCAGAACCTTTTTTTTTTTTTCCTCTCTGGGGGGGGATAGAGCCCCTTGTGGGTCCTGCTCACCACTACCTGGGCTTTCTTCTGCCCAGTCAGGCTCAGGGAGTTATGTGCTGACCCCAACTCAGTGTGAGCAAGTCCTTATTTAGGTCCTATCAGGCATCCCTGCAGCTGGGGGGCTTAAGAGCAAGGGCACAATTCCACACTGATGTGAATACACAGGATGTACTTGTTTGGTTTGTGACTGCAAGAAATAATCCACACCATCAAGAATTTCCCTCTAAAGGTAAAAGGAAGATTTAGAAGTAAATCCACAGAAACAAAAAGTGATGCTATGGAGGTGACAAATTAAAAAAGCCCCTTTTCTGCCTCCTAACCCAGCATTTCATCCATCAGGGCTACATGCACAGCATTTATTTTCCATCCTCTTTCTCCTGTCTGATGTTGACAGATGGGAAGGTTTTATTTCTTTTTAATCACGTTCCTCCTCCAAGTGCCCTGTAGATCTGGAGGAGAGGCAGAAGATGTCCCCTGCAGCAAGATTAGTGTTGCAAACCATCAGCTCTGCCCCTGGCTGTTATCAGGAAGAGCAGAATCCAAGGAAAAGCTGAAACATCTCCTGAGCAAGCTGAAGATGGGAGCCCCTGCTCCAGGCATGGTCACAGAGCTCTGACTTTCAGCCCCTGGAGGATCCAGGTCCATGTTGCTCCTGGAGCAGGGAACGTGGCTTTAAACCCCAGGTTCTCACTTCCCAACCTTCCTCTTGAGTTCCATGTCTGCATCCCAACTCCAGAAAGGATGGATCAGCCCCTGAGGAGCCCAATCTCCCTCCAGCAGTCTTGAAGAAATTGAAGCCAGTGAAGCCAGGATCTGCTCCCTGTGGATCTGGGAATAAACCTGACACCTCCGTGGACTGCAGCTCACAGACAAGCAGCCTCTGGCTGGCAAAATAAATTCTCCAGCAGCAGCTGAAGTTGCATCACTGTAGGAAAGGGAGGAAAACAAAGGGCTCGATGCCCATAAACAAGGGCTATTGTTAAATGTACTTGAGGATTTTTGTGGAGACAGCATCAAGTTTCAGGCTTCCTGCTACTAAGTAAACTCTCTCTGACACGGGGAGGCTGCTGCTGCCTCTGAGGGTGCAAGGAGAATTGTTACTATGTCAAAAATGTACCAATTATCTTCCTTCCCCTCGGTATCTGAACTTCAACTTGCCTTGAACCGGCTCCCAGTTAGAGAACAAGCCCAAAGGAAACACAGATGCAAACTCCAGGGCATGAAGAATCCCCCCTTGAAGGCTGAGAGATAAAAGTGTTCATTCCCCCCGCTGGGCTCCAGGTCACCTGTGCTCTTTTGACCTGGTCCAATGTGTGTGTGTGTGTGTATAAACAGGGCTGTGAACCCCTCTGGGGTGTCAGTGGGTGCTGGTCTGGGTGTCAGGGACCAGCAAAGGCTTCTGGAGCATCTCTTGGGCTGGGTTGCCATATTCACTGAAGTCCTGGCCCGTGTCCCATCGTTACTGTGCTGGTTTGCTCTGCTCTCATCTCCTTCCAAAGATGCTCCAGGTAAGCTCTGGGGTGGCTGAGGTGACAGAATCGAGTGCTGGTGGTTTGAAGCTGTTTCCAGCCTTGCAGAAGTTTCCTACAGCTCTGGCTTGTGAATTGGTTTTGTAGGTTTCAAATATGAAGTGAATTAATTCTTTTTTTTGGAGGGTCTGTGTTGAAACTGTTTTCAGGCTCTCTGCTGCTGCACGTTCCCAAATTTACACCTTTTTCTCATGAAATGAAAGGCAATTATTTCCTTGGGTAAAAGATTTTTTTGGGCTAAGAAGGCTTTAAGCAGGAGGGAGTGAGAGGAGACACAAAAGATGATTCAGAGGAGTGTCAGAAGAGAAAGAGATTTAACCTGTGTCCTCTGCACAGGGTGGCAGAACCCCCAGCATGGTGTAGAGCTGCTTTCCCCTTTCATTTCAAGGCTGGCTTCAGTGTACTGGTCATGATTTATCCTCAGCTCTCCCCTGGTCCAGGGGTGTGACACCTCGAGCACTCTCAGAGGGTGGTTTGGGTTGGAAGGGACCTTAAAGATGATCCAGTTCCACCCCCCTGCCATGGGCAGGGACACCTCCCACCAGCCCAGGGTGCTCCAAGCCCCATCCAGCCTTCAACACTGCCAGGGATGGGGCACTCTGACTGGGAGGAACCAGAGATGTGGAGAAGAAGTTTCAGGGATGGAGAGGAGCAGAAGCTTTAACAGCTCCACTCAATAGCAACTTGGATATAACTGCAGCCTCCCCAGGACTGCACTGGGGCTGTGAGGAGGGGCAGGGGGACAAAGAGCTCTGGGGAAAAGCCCTTCAGAAGTCCTTTGGCCAAGCCTAGGTGAGGCTGTTCCTGTTGGTGTGCAGTGCAGATCCCCTTCTCCCCCACTCAGCTCCTTGACCCCTTTCCCTGGAAACCCAGCCTGATCTCCCTTCCCTGGAAGAAGCTTAACACAAGCATCCCAGGGCTTAGAGCAAGACAAAAGCAGTTCCTGTAAAATCTGTCAGGACTGATTGAAACCACATTGGCTGCTTCAGCTTGAAAGGTCTGAACCTCCACGGGGCAGTGTGGCTGCAGGATCCTGGGCTTGGTTATCTGCCCTTGCAGCCTGGATGGAGCTGGCTGGATTAACCTCCATCCCTCCTCTTGGAGCAGCCACTGGGTGTGTGCAGCCCCTCTCAGGGGGAAGGGGAAGCTTAGGTTCCTGGTTGTCTTGAAAGGAGCCCATCAATCATCCCCTCAAGAAAACACCCCCTTGAATCTAAACAGCATCCAGAGCAGCTGCTCCAGCCCTCAGCACTCATTCCCCTGTGCAGAGACAGAGATTCTGTTGTATTTATATGTTAAAAAAAAAAAAAAAAAATTAAAGGAAAAAAAGAAAAAGGAAAGAACCTGAAGCTCTGAAAGTTCACTCAGAAGACACGTTCAGGGGTATAAGACACCCATGGCCCGTGGCCAGCTCGGGGTGACCTCTGGGCTGCTCCCCCAACGGGACTCGGATTACACTGCCCATCCTGTTCCTTCCAGCCAGGACCATTAGTGCTGGAGGCTGATCCATCATCCCCACGGCTCCTCTCCCACCAGAGGTCCCCTCTGCATGGCCACCACCTCCCCTGGCCCCATCTCTCCTTCCTTCTTCCCCAGCCACCCCTCACCATGTCCTGCCCCAGCTCCAAGCCTGGTTCCTCCAGGCACTGAGCTCATCCCTCTTTCATTTCATGTTTTTTTTTTCCTTTTCTTTTTTTCTTTTTTTTTTTTTTTTTCCCTTCCCCTTTTCACTCCCAGGCTGCTGACATGTAGATTTATAGCCAAATGTCAAAGCTCTCTGAGTCTTGGACTAGTTCTACTTACTCTGGGAAACTTCTGGAAAAAGAATTCATGGGCTGGAAGGGCTTAAATGCATCTGTGGCAGATTCAGCTCCTTGCTGTTAGCACCCTTCAGAAGAGCTGAATGCAGGCCAGGATTTGTTTATTTTTCCTCTAAATCCCCTCCCCCCACCACCTTTTTTTGTCCTCCAGTGGGGGGGAAAAAACCCCCAACCCCAAAATTAGAAGTCTGGTGGACCCTCCGTCTCCTCATTCCATTTCTTTGCCTTCCAGAATCTTATCACAATTGCTTCTACCTCCACCACCTCCCTCCCTGGCATCCCCATAAAACAGGCTCAGTGGCTGCTGGAATTTCCTTCCCATCCTGAGGATGGCCATGGCAGTTAGCAGGTCCTAACTCATGCTCTCCTGCATGGAGACTTGGCTCCTGCAGCTCTCTTCTCACCAGTCTCAGGGTGGAAATTCCTTCGGAAGCTGAAGACCTCTCAGCTGCCAGCCAGCAGGGTAATGACCCAGAACCAGAGTCACCACGTTCATGGCTAGTTTAACAGCTCCTTTGATTGCCAGCACCACACACTCCTTGCCTAACTCTCCGAGGTATCTGATTTAAGCCTAGAAGCCCCATGGCCAAACCTCTCTTCTTTGTTAATGTCAGATTTCAGGTAAAGCTTTGGACCCAGGGCAAAGTGGGGGAAACTCCAGCTGGAGAGGGCACCAAGGTGCAGGAGGCAGCACAACCTCTCCTCTCCCTGAGGTCTGGGTCCTATAGCTGCCCCTGGTGCCTCCCCCAGACCTGTCCCTCCTACACTGACAAAGCCAAGCCATGGAGTGATACCACATTTCCCTGCCCGTGCTAGGGGGGGGTTTGCAACTAAATGATCTTTAAGGTCAGTTCCAACCCAAACCATCCTGTGATCTGATGATTCAGTTCTATCTATCCAGAGGTGATGAGCCAGGAACAGACCTCGAGAAGAGGGCTCCAGGATCTCCCGTGTCCCTGAGGAGTCATGCAACCATCCATCATACTGAAACCCAAAAGAAATCAGAGGTTTCCACCTGAAGTGTACAAAGGAAGAGATGATCCTTTCCCCACAGCCCTCATCCTCAATTTTTCTTGTGATCACAAGCTGGAAGTTGAAGGACATTATGCCCCCTCTTAGACAGCATGACAAATGCTTTCTTAGCAGCAGCTTTGTTATTGCCAAGGGTCAGGACCAAAGGAGCTTTAGAGGAGGCATAAACCAGGAGGAATCCTTGAGGGAGTAGGGAGCAGCATGTGCAAAAGGTTTTGGAGGTCTGTGAGAAGGGTCAAAAGAAAACTGTGACAGAAAACCAAAAACCACCTCATTCACGCTCCCCCAAGGCAGGTGACAGCCCCTGGAGGTGTCACAGTCTGCTGTCACCCTGCAGCACTCAGGTGACACTTCAAGCCTCACCACTGCCACTTCTCATGTCTGTTTGTCCCATCTGCAATCCCTGAGCAGCACCTTTGGCTCTGTAGGGAAGATGAGACAGCCCTGGGAGGAGAAAACCTCATCCAGCTCCCCTGCAACCAGCACAAGAGGTACCTGAGACCCTGAGAGCCCGTGATGCTGGTGAGGACCAGCACACAAGTCGATCATCCCCTCCTGGGGGATGTGGGCTCCTTGCTTTGTCTCTTCCCATTTGGCCTTGGGGAAGTTGCCCTGTGGAGGTGTTTGCTGGCCAAGCATGACACCAAACTTCTCAGCTTCAGTGTTCATGTAAAGCCCAAAGTCCCACGTTCCTCTGAGCAGCCTGGCAGGGCTTGATTTGCACCCTGGAGCACAGCAGCTGGAATTCAGCTCATCCAGACCTGGGTGTCAACAGTGTGGGTTCCCCTGCCTGTCATCCAGCCAGCCACGGCAGGAACAGGAACTCACAGGCTGGGATTAATACGACTTAGTTTAGGTCTCTGCATCAAAATGAGGTGAATCATGCCTGAAAGTTCCTTTTTGTTTGCCCATTAACTATTAAAAAAAAAAAAAATTAAATGAAAAGCCCAGTCTAGACTAGATTTGAGCTGCTGGCAAGACATCTGTGATGAAAAGCCAGGAGGACAGGTCAAGATTTCAGTCTGGACAGAAGGAGAGACATATTGGAAGAGAGAGGTGGATTTGTGAACCATCAGCAGAGGTGGGTGTTTGTGGAGGAGGTTCCCAAAGAGATGGGGAGAAAAAGAAACTATGGGCAGAGCCCTGTAATAGCCCCACAGGCAGCAAGGGGGAAGAGCAGGAGAATCCTGTGAAGAACACTGAGTAGGAAGGGGAGAGGAGAACCAGGAGGGGGAAGAGTCATAGAAATGAAGAGGAAGAAGATCTTGAGATCTTCAAGACCTTGAGAAGTGTATGACCAGGGAGCACAGGGATGGGGCTAGCAGGTCCAAGCAATCCATGCACCCACGTCGGGTTTGAAGCTTTCAGGGGAGGACTCTGGATGTTGGGGGATGTTGGATGGCAAAAGGTGTGTAGGAGAAGAGATGGGGAGAGCCAGGTTAGGCTTCAGGTCTGGGAGAAACAGAAGTGTGTTTGTACTGACAGGAAAGGGCCAAAAGAGGTGAGAGCATTGAGAGGAGGCTGGAGAACTGGGTGAAAGGGAATGGGAGACAATGAAGGTGTCAGTGGGGAAGGAAAGGCCAGAGAAAAAGATGACAAAATATTTTATGTGTGCAAGAAAGGCTAAGAAGTCATGATGTGTGTCCAGTTTTCACCACGGTTTGGCTCTGGTGCAGAGCATGAGGACAGGGGTTTCCAGGAGTACAAGAGTGAAGGTTCCAAGAGCAGTGTCATTGGTGCTTGGTACAGAAATCTTGCTCTGAAAGCCAGTATCTCCAAAGAGCAGCACAACATTATTTTCCTGAGAGAGAGATTATTCCCTCAAAGTGAGTTTCCTGCACTTTCTCTGCATGTCCTGGTGCTGCCCACTTTTGGAAGCCTCCACTTCTGACCTGATGCCCTCGAGCAGTTTTCCACTTTCTCAGTGCTCAGAACAGAAGAGTAAATTCATGGCTAGGCCAGCAGGGCAGGACTGAATGCTGCTTACACTCACTGAAGTCTCACTCACTGCTCTTTACAGCCAAACCAAGAAGCAACAACCCTAAAGACTCCTATTCCTCTGTGCTGCTTTTGTCTGCAGGAGTCAGAGTCTTTCTTGAAGCATTTTTTTTCTGAAGAAAGGAAAAACCCACAACCACCGTGACATTAACAAAGATTAATCAAATAGATAAAACCAAGAATAACAAAGATTAATGGAAAAAGCCAGATGTTCATGACTTCTGCATGTGGAGGAGCTCAGCCCTCAGGGAGATGCTCGGGGAGGTGAGGAGCAGGTGCAATGTCCCCAGCCCAGCTCTGCCTCCTCTCTGCTACTCACCAGGGGTCTGAGCATGGTGTGAAATAACCAGAGCTGCCTGGTGACCCTTGGGGACAGCCCAGCCACACATCCACCCTCAACACTCAGCCCCTCAGCAGAGGAGGAAGCTCTGGGGAAGCACCAGCACAGCAGGCAGAGTCCTCCCAGGACAAGCCCAGGCTCTGGCTCTGGTGCCAGATAAACTCAGGCTGATCCCTTTGCTCTCTGTGAGCACGAGCAGGATGGTTTTTCTGCTTTCATCTGCAGGGGAGTTATTCAGGCCTGCCTGGAAATATTGGGTCACATCAACTGGATTTGTTTGCACATATCCACCCCCCCCATCCTTTGCTTTTCTTCTCCTCTGAGCAGGACAGTGGCTCTGCAGACATCTGCCACTCACTGCTAGCCAGAAAGCAGAGACAGGGATGAAGCCACAAGGGTTGTTTGGGACCATACGTGTATTTTGATGCATTTAATAAGAGGAGGTTACTGCCTCCCCCTTTCACCCACAGCAGCAGACGTGGTTGTCCTGGGAAGGGATTTCTAGGACAATTCCACCTTGTCCTCATGGGGCTCTGGCATGATCCTAAAAGCAGCCACCCAGGAGGCAGTCTCCAAAATGCCAGATGCAGAAACTGTTGGCATCTCCCAAGGATTGCTGGAGCCTTTCCCAGGTGTGCAATGGTCCCCCCCAAGGACATTCCTTCTCCATCCAGCCACGGGCTGCCCCGGAGCTGCTGGCTGGAGAGGGGCTGCAGTCCATTGGGGTGCTGGTGCTTGGGCTTGTTCACAGCTGCACTTTTAAAAAATTTAGTCTTTAAGGGGGAGTACGACCGAGGTGATTTGGCCTCTCTCAGCCTCAGCAACTCACTTTCCTCCCTGTCTGAATCTTCCTTTCACTCCGCTGACATCCAGATGCTAATTTGTTCTCCCCCTGACCTTGCTCCTTCCCCTCCTGATTTGAAATAAGCTTACTAAAACATGTTTTCTTTTAAGAATCCACAGCCTAATCCAGAACAAACAAAACACATTTTCTCAAACCACCAACTTGCATGAACTCCTGCCCTGGCCTTGACCGCACTCTCTCCTCCCCATCGCCTCTCAGCACCCCCTGACCCCCCCCACTCCCTCCATCACCATCTGACTGAGGTTTCCAGGAAATTTTTTTTCACTGACGAATACAGTTGCAACAGCTCAAAAAAGGAGGAATTTTCTCTGGCAGCTGCAGAGATGTTATTTTATTTACTTTCCTTCTGCATGCATGGGTTTGGAGCGGGGGGTTTGGAGACGTGCGTGGAGAAGATGAATCTGCACGCGTTGGCTTGCTCCAGACTGTGCTGTAGGTGGAGAAAAGCCCTGAAAAGGAGAGCTCTTCATTCTTATTAATCTTAGGGGAGGAGCTCTTAACGCTTATTAACCTCAAGGTTTCAGAGAACAGATGGTTTGGGACTTGAGGAATTGAAACGAGAGGGAGATGAGGCTGTTTGAACAGAAAAGTCAATTATTCCAACTGCACACAGGGCAGCACTTGCCCCTTTCTTTTTTTTTTTTTTTTTTTCTTTTTTCCCCAGCATTTCCTATGAATGGCTGGGCTGTTTTCTTGTTTACCTTTTTGGTTAAGAAGCAAACAGAACACCCAAATTCAGGCCCAAAGAAGGAGGTTGGATTTCAGTGCTCTGCAGCTCGAGCCCCTCTTAAAAAAACTTGTTGTGACTTCAAAAACAAGTAGGGAGTGGGGGGAAAGTCTCCCTTTCTGCCAGGATTGTCACTTCTGGGAATATCAGCCTTGCCCGAGGCCAGGGGTTGGCAGCTCTTCCGCCTCCAGCCAGGTATAAGTGATGTGTCAGGGGTGATCCTCAGCTCAGAGGAGATCCCAGCACCCCAAAATGTGCTGTGCTTGCTGCGGTACCAGAGGCTCCATCCCTGCATCCCTCACCCTCCTCTTCATCTCTGCAGCTCAGGTCTTCAGGTCCTGATTTTGCTTAACCCAAGATGAGCTGGAAAGCTCTGCTTGCAAGCCCAGGAACCCAGCTGTACCCTGGGCTGCACCAAGAGAAGCAGCAGAGCCAGGGAGGGGATGCTTCCCCCCTGCTCTGGTGAGACCCCCCTGCAGTGCTGGGTCCAGTTCTGGGGTCCCCAACACAAAAAGGACATAGGGGTCTTATAATGAGTGCAGAGGAGATGATGCAGATGATTCTGAGTTCTGGAGCAGCTCTGCTCTGAGCCAGGGAGAGAGTTGGGGGTGTTCAGCCTGGAGAAGAGAAGGATCCAATGGGGAGACCTTAGAGCACCTTCCAGTGCCTGAAGGGGCTCCAGGAAAGCTGGGGAGGGACTTGGGACAAGGGTAGGGGGGGACAGAAGAATGTGAATGGTTTTAAGATGAAAGAGGGGAGACTGAGATGAGATCTTATGAGGGGGAATGGCTTTGACCTGGGAGAGGGGAGATTGAGGTTGGATTTTAGGAAGAAATTGTTTGGTGTGAGGGTGCTGAGCCCCTGGTTGCCCCCAGAAGCTGTGGCTGCCCCATCCCTGGCAGTGTTGAAGGTTGGATGGGGCTGGGAGCACCCTGGCCTGGTGGGAGGTGTCCCTGCCCATGGCAGGGGGGTTGTCATGGGAAGAGTGACAGTTTAGCTCATCTAATCTGGTATTCTGATGGGAGGAAAGAAAGAGGGAAGATTAGAGAGGGATGAGACGGAATGAATCTCTGAATCTTTTACTGCATGGTTAAAATAAGCATCTCCAAGGAGAGAAGTTTGTGGCCAAGTGATCTCAGTGTCTCTCTGATCTTTGGCAGTGACCAAAACCTCTGCTAATGATTAATAAAAGTCAGGAAATATAGGCTGTTGAATTCCTTCTTACAGCTTCTCTGCCCTTCTGTACACCAAAAGTATCTGCAGAGTATTACAGCTCATCATCAAGTGTGGCTTGAAAACAATTAACCCAAACATCAGCTCCCTGGCAGAGCCTGAAGGATACCTGACTGCAACTGCTCTATCCAAACCCAGAGCACAGTACAGAGTACACAGATTAAGTTGTTTGTCCCAGTTCGAACCAAGAAATAACATTAAAAGGTTAAAAGAGACTCCTCTCACCTTTCAATCTATACATCTGTAAAAAACCCACAAAACTCAGAGCAAAAATACAGCCAGGTTGTCAGGGAAAGCAAATACTGTTTTGCTAGATGTTTTCCTGTGCTAGAAATCCAATTTTCCAATGAATAACAACTCTGGGGGGATGTTTTCTGCCTGTCCTGTCACCCCATGTGAAGCAGCACACAAACCCCTGAGAAATGGGGTGTCAGGGGGTGAGGGGGTGCCCTGCCTGCCCCCTCTGCTCCTTGCTGCCCCTGCTCCATCAGCTTCTCCATTGATGCCTGCCAGGCTGCTTTGCTGGGCTGAGTGGCTCTTGCAGCTCCTCTGTCTCCAGCACTCTGAACTTTTCTTTTCCAAGTGGAAGATTTTGTGTGTTCATTTCCTGACCACACTACTGAGCTCTCCAGAGTGTTGGCTTTACTTTTTTTTTTTTTTTTTTTTTTTTTTTTTTTTTTTTTTCTTTTCTTTCTTCTTTTTTTCTTTTTTTTCCTATCCAGATCCTCATCCTGCTGTTTAATTACTGGGATTTCTTCCTTTGTCACCTGGATTCTTAAAGAAGGAATTAAATAGTGACAGGTCGAATTGATCAAGGCAGATGTAACTGCTGCTCCTTGTATGTGTAAAAAAAAAGTTTGTGAGCACAGAGAGGCTGAGTGAGTGGCACAAGAAGCTGGGGAGTGTGGTCTGCACCAAGGAGATGGCAGTACTTGTCTGTAGGGAAGGTGGCAGCAGGAAAAATAAAGAGATGAATGACAGTTTGGGCATTTAATGCAGACAAATTGCTACAGGCCCTGTAAAGGAAAGGATTCCGGGAGATTGTCCCAAAATCTCAGCCTCTCTCTGCCTTTCTGATGGCAGAGAGAGAGCAATCACACAAGCTAGAAAGAGCTCACACTGCTATGAAAAGCCTCCCCAGCATAAATCCCAATTGCAGCTCGTTAAGGTTGTATAAGAAAAAATATCCCTGGGGATGCTCTGGCTGCTGCGTGTGTGCCAGGAGGGAGCAAGGAGCTCACAGGGAGGTTTGTAGGGCCCTGGGTCATGGGGCAACAGCCCCCACCAGGGTCTCACCAGCACCAACACTGGGACTGCTTGCTGAAGGGAGGACCCAGGGAGGAGAAACCAGGCTGGGCAGGCAGGGGAAGCCCTTTGGAGAGCTGCTCCGAGCCATGATCTGTCCCAGCTCCCTGGCAAGCACTCAGGAAGAGTCAGGCTGCTCCAAGGCAGTCTGGGCTGGCTGGCAGGGGGAAATGTTCTCCATACCACACAGCTCAGCCTTCTCCCAGCCAGGACATTGCCAGCATGCCAGCTCAGGCACTCCTGCATCATCAGGATGGTAACTCACGCTGAGCATCCCAAGCAGACTTTGCCTGGGGCTTTACCAGGTCATAGCATCTGCTCTGAATCAGCTGCACGGATGAAACATTAAAAAGAGGAGAAAAAAAAAAGAAGTAAGACCTGTCACTGAAACCTTGCATCACTGGATGTGCTGGTCGAGGCTGTGGAAGGAAATGAATGAGGTTCTGCATGTCAGTCCCACAGTTTGGTGTCTGAGAGGTGCTGTGTCCCTCCTGGGGCCCAGCCACCCCGTGTCATCCTGCGTTACATCCAGCAGTTCCCCTTCCCTCTGGGTCAGAGCTCCCAGGGAAAGCTGAAGCTGGGTGAAGGTTGGGGGATGGCAGCAGCTCCCTCACTGTACTCTGGGGGAGGATGTGGGAGATGCTGAGTCCCCAGAGCTCCTTCCCAGCAGCAGCATCCTCCTCCTCCTCCTCCTCACCAAGCTGCAAACTGACTCTGGAGAGCCTCTCCCCCTTCCCATCCCACCATCAGGGGGGGGAAGCAGCTGTGGCATCCCCCCCATTTGATTCATCCTGGGCCTTCTTCCTTTGCCTAGGATTTTTTTTTTTTTTTCCCAGTCCTTGGGGTTCAGCCCCTGTGCTGACACTCCTCCCCTGAGGCACAGCCAAACCCAGCACACTCCTGTCACCCAAGGATGGCAGCATTGACCAGCTCAGGATTTTCAGCTCTAGAAGATGCTGAGTGCTGGGGGTGCTGATCTCCTGCCTGAAAGGAGAAAAGCCACCAGGATCTGGAGTCCTCAGTGTGGCACCTTGAGCCCTGGGGTTCTGCTGGCATCCCAGAGCTGCCTCCAGCAACCTCTCACCCTTGGAAGGAGGGGATGGAGGTAGGCAGGAGGGGGGGGCTGAGATTTATTTTCCAATATCCCAACCAGATGGGCCCTGCCCCTACTACTGCTCATCCCTGAGGAGCTCTGACTCAGTTCCTACATCACTACCCAGGATTTGGGGCTTCCTGCAGGACTTTTCCTGGTGACCTCAGGACAGCCAAGGGCTGAGTGAAGGTTCTAATGGGCCCTGGTCCTGCATCCCTAGCATGGTGACTAATGGTGATGGGTGATCAATATGTCAAGGCCAGTTCCAGCAGGGCTGGGGCCAGAGGATCTCTGGAAGGCTTTTTCAATGGAAATTATTTGCAGCTTCTGGGAAACCCATATTCTTGGAAAAATCAGGGGAGTGTTGATAGGGGTCAGAGTTGTCATCCTAAGAAAGTGTTGTTTATTTATTTTTTTATTATTTTTTTAAAAATCATTTTATATCCTTTTTTTTTTTTTCCTTTTTTTTTTTTTTTAAAGGAATTACTGCAACTTTCTACTTGGACACACTTTCCACAAAACAAAGCCTGGTTAGATTTTCCTTGCTCCTAAAGGCCAGGGATGAAACCCTGTCTCCCCAACCTTGACAGCTCAGGGAACATGCTGCAGGCTGCTGAGCCTTTCAGCACATGGCCTGTTACCAGCAAAGCCCTGACTGACTTCCAGTAATCTGAGCCCAGCTGCTGATCCCAGTCAGCAACCCAAACACCGTGTGGCTTCACCAGATTCCTTTGGCACATCCAAAGGGGCTGCAAACGTGGCTTTGCTGACTGACTGAGCAAAGGTTTTTCCTCTGCAGGTGCTGGTGCTGGAGGCAGCTGTGCCCTAGGGCTGTGGCACTGAGCAGAGCTGCATCCCCTGTTGCATCTCCCCAGGGCTGGGAACATCTCTGCAGATGGAGGTCACCTCCCTTCTACATCCAGAAGAAGCTTTTGGTCCTGGAAGCTGCACCAGTGTGGGACAGGCTCTCCCATGTGTCGTGGGCTCAAGGTGAGAATGGTTTGGGTTGGAAGGGACCTTCAGGATCACACAGTTCCAACCCCCTGCCATGGGCAGGGACACTTCCCACCAGCCCAGGTTGTTCCAAGCCCCATCCAGCCTGGGCTGGAGCACTTGTTCCCATCACAGGCTGGTTGCTCACTCCCACACCTCTCTGGAGTGGCAGCTGGAGGTCACACAGGATGCCCCAGGGTGTCTGCAGTGGTGCCAGTGGTTGTGTTTTGGGAATCAGGTCCTGTCTGCCTTACCCTGAGACCTAAGAGAGCCCAGCAGAGAGTTCCTGGGTGTGCTTACAACTGCCCTTGGCTACGTGCAATCAAACTGCTCAGTCCAGCCTGGGCTGGAGCACCTCCAGGGATGGGGCAGCCAGGGCACCCATGGGCACCCATGGTCTCTGTCTCTGCAGTGCAGATGTTGTTCCCTTGTGGGCACAGCTGCCACTTTGCACCATCTGCATCTGTTCTGAGCTCCTGAGGCTGTGTTTGGTCAGGAGAATTCCCTGTTTAGAGAGGAGCTGGGCCAGTGGAACTGCCAGCATCTGCCTGCCTGTGTAACGTGCCCCATGCTGCCTGTCTGACCACAAGTGGCTGGGGACTGTGTCCCACATCCCATTCCAGGGATGCCCTGCTAATAGCAGCTGGCTTTTCCACACTGTTCTGGGTCATTTGTCCCATCCCACAGGCACTGGGCCTGCTGGGCTGGCTCTGTGGTGTCTCCAGTGGTCAGAGAGATGCTGAAAGGTACAGGCAGGGTCAGGGTGCCAGCAAGCAGCTGGGTGGGAACCCCTCTGTGTGTGTGTGCACACTGTTTATGTGACTGGTTAGGTTTGCATCCGTCATCCTAAAGAGTACAGGAACATTCCTGGGCTGGCCTTGGGCAGCACATCTCAATCATGGTTTGAGCTTGGAGGGAAATCCCCAGCCAGCTGCAGCCTGATCCAAGCTGTCAGCTGTGCCTTTGGCATTGTAGAATCATAGAAGCCAATGGCAGAATTGATTTGGTTGGAAAAACCCTTTAGGATCATGGAGTCCAACCCACAGGAGCCTGGTGTCAGCCCCTGGCCTCTCCCATCCCTATGGGGAAAAGAAAGTGTTTGGGCAGAAGCAGGAAAATAGAATATCTTGGAAAGCAAAGCAGAGCAGTGTGATGTGGAAGAACCAAACAATGGCCATGATCCCACTGCTGCCAGCAGACCTGGCTCCCCAGCACCATCTGAGCTGCTGGGATGGAAAAGTCCTCATTTCCCTGGAGAAGGCAATCCCAGGGCTGGATCTGAAGTGGGAAAGAGAGACAAGAGGGGAAGAGAAGAGAAGAGAAGAGAAGAGAAGAGAAGAGAAGAGAAGAGAAGAGAAGAGAAGAGAAGAGAAGAGAACCCAGGCTCTGTGCTGGTGGCAGAGCCAGGAGTTTGCTCTGTGGAACTCTTGATCCTTGATTGCTTGTAACTGTTTTCTGCTGGGGAAAAAAAAATATAAAACAGCAACACCAAAAAGTGTAACTGAATTTGGGTTTAATTCTAATGAGCTCTTTCTGAAAGAGCAAAACATTTCTTGCCTAATTTTCTCAATCAAGGATGTTTGAAGCAAATGCAACCATAATAAGCAGTCAGGGGCTGACAGTTGTCCAAATCCAAACTTCTAAAATTTCTGAGATTTACCAATTGTATGAAAAATCTTTAATGTGATCTGCCCATTTCTCTGGAACTCTGGAAAAAAGACTTTCTGAGTTTGAGCTTATGCTGTAGGATGGTTAGCTGCTATTTTTTTTCCCCCTATAGCTGGAGTTCAGCTGAAATATCAGAATTTCAATCCAAACTTCTTCAAAGTTCCAAACACTGAGGATTTTTTTTTTTTTTTAATGAACAGATTTGTAAAGGGCCAGTATGATCATCCAGCAGTAATTTTCCTCTTAACTCTAGGATTTCATCCATTGATTCCCACTTACTTTGAGGTCACTGTTTTCTGGCTGAGCAGTTCTGTTTCAGAGACGTGTGATCCAACCTGGGGAGAGACAGCCCTTTCGAAGCCAAGAGCCAGTCATGAAGCTCAGATCCAAACATAACCATTCTCTTACTTTTGGACCGTTCAAATTTATATATTCTGGGGTTTCCAGCACTTTTGTTTAGGAAATCTTCCCATGGCTGAATGGGAAGTGCCAATTCTCCCTGTATCCAGACTCCATGTCTCATCCATTCCACCCCTTCTCCACTCCCCTTTGTGGCTCCTAGTGCAGACCAGGCTTTCCAGGAACACTGAGACTGTTGATGGTTTGTCTTCATTTCTTCATAATGGGCCATGTAGACTTTTGTCTGCATCATCTGGCAACCATCTCAGGTCCTGGACACTCAGCAGAGCCTGAGCAATCTGCTGGCTGCTCTCACTGGCTTGGGTTGCAGGTGAGGGAGTCTGTGGGGTTTTATAGGGACCAGGATGATCTGAAGCCCCTCAAAGCCAATAGGTCTTACACGTGGGATCTGGGTTTCACATCACATCCTTTTTTTTTTTTTTTTTAAATTTTCCAGTGCTGCTGAAGCCTGTAGTGTTCAGACAGGGTTGAGATCCAGGTTGAGGGGGAGCTCCTAATTCAAGAGGAGAAAGTCAACTTGCTCTCTTTTGCACAGAATGTTTGGGACTGAGGTATCCAGAGAGGAAATGAATTCAATATGGGCTCAGGTTTTGGTTGATGTTCACAAAGGGAGAGACAGAGGGGAGAGCAGAAACTGCAGGCACTGAGAGACCTTCTCAGTCGAGCTCCCTGCAGTGAAAAATAAGATAAAAAGAAGTGAAAACCTCCCAGGGGTTTTGTGTGGAGATGCCAACCTGGGGATCTGTGTCCTGGTGTGAAGAAGGCATAAGGAACAAGGAAAAAGCACTGCAAGCTCCCACAAACTCTTTGCTGATGTGCTGAGGCCGTGCTGGGAGGACTCTGCAGGGACAGCACCGGGAAGGTCCTTGGTGGCCCCATCCTTGGCTGCTCAATGGTCTGAGGCAATCCTCAGCCATTTCACTTGGTGGTTTCCTTCCTCACCATTTCCTCAGCAGGGGCAGTGGAAGGAAGCAGAAATCCAAGACTGATGGAGCCCTTGAGTCTCAGTGCTGATGTCCCTTGGCAGTACCTGCCACAGGAGTCTGTCCATGACCATCTCCAAGGCTGGGCTGAACCAGCAAGTGATGGGATTAGAGAAAGATGTGGATCAAGTGGAAACACTACACCACCTTTTTTTTTTTTTTTTTTTCCTTTTCTTTTTTTCCCCTGAAATACCCCAGGCAAGGAAAGGCTGCTTTGAACTGCTGTTTTTTCACATGAATTAAACACCAGAGTGGCTGGAGATGGAACTGCATGCATCTACATCAGAGCTGGGAGGTGCCATCAGCTTCCCTGGGGTGAAGGCTCAAATATGTTTTGTGTTCTGAGGGATAACCCTGAGGTGTCTCTCAAAGTGCTTCCAGGCAAAAGTGTTCAACGTTTTTACCCAGGCATTAGTAAAGAGAGTTAGTTCTCCCCGTTGCAGATTTATCTGGTATCAGAGGAAATTCCCTGGCTCTGCAGAACTCAGTTTTTCTCCCATTGGACAAAAAATTCTGTGAAGAAGGAGGTGTCAGCCCCCACATCTGCCTCTGAGCACAACCTCTTCTGGGCTAGAAAATGCTTCTTGCCTTTGAGCTGAGTGTTTTAAAGGGAAGAGGAGCTCCTTGGTTCACATAAAATCTGAAGTGCTGCAAATTGCTTTGTTTGGGTGTTTTCTGTTTTTATGAATACGACATTTTAAGTGGCCAAACTTTGTGGATTTTTTTTTTTTTGAAATGAAGACTAATTGCAGCAGAAGTGCAAGCATAAATCAAAAGGTTTGAAATAAGCTTTTAAGCTTTCTTTAAATGTTCCAACCCAGACAATTTCAGTAAAGCCCACAATCCTCCTTTCCCCATGACTAGACTTTTGAGTGTCAGCACTTCAGATATTTCAGCTTTTTATCACAATTTATATGAGAAGCTTGCTGAGATTTTAAAATAAAATTCACAGAATAGAAAAACCATTTCACACCCAACTGTAACACCCTGCAGACAGACTGTGTTCAGCTAAAGATGCTAATGTTGTGAAAAACAGATTTCTTCACCGCCTTTGGCTTTTGTAAGGCAGACAGGAGTGTGGGATTTGGAAGGATCTGGAGGCAGGTCACTCTTCTACATCACCACCAGAATTGTTTACTGAGCTGGCTTTACATGAATACCTTGTTCACATCTGCTAATAGCCCAGAGGTAATAGGCTTAGATCAAGCCAAAGTCTGCAGAAAGTGATGTCTCCCAGGTGTCTTTACTACTTGTAAGGAGGCCAAAAATGAGAGAAGCAGAATCTACTGAGAAAGTGAATGGAACTTCTCTGAAATCTTCCATGGGAAATGGAACTCTCTCCTGTCACCATCATTGTGCCCTGAGGAGTGGTACCCACCCCAGGTCACTGAGCAGCTGCCTGAGGGAAGAGCATTAACAAAATGCTGCCTGGTTTGGTGGTCACCCCTGGGAAACACTCATAAAAAAATCTGCCCTGGAGTAAGAGGGGAAAAAAAAATATAATCAGAACTTGACAAACCAAAACTGCCTGTGGTAGGAAGCTGATTCGCCCCAAAGATGGTGTAACCTGAGCTGGAAAATCAGCACATTTTGAATGGTTTTCACCTTCCCTCTGCGCTAGGAAAAGGAGGGGTGAACAGGGAAACCACTGAGAGAACTCCTTTGCCCAACTTTGACCAAACAACTGCTTCTCTAAACTCCGGAGTCAGAAGGAGAACTTTATTCAGTGCAGCTTGAAGCAAACTCCTCGTTAGCAGGATGAGGTAATTGGGAGCCCAGACAGGCTGCTTGATGCCTTCACAAATGGCCCTTTTGAAGCTTTCCATCTTCCAAGGGGAATGTGGAACCTCTATCTCCTTTTACTAGAGGTTTTTAGATGAAGTCCAAACAAGCTGCACGTTGGCCTGATGCCACAGTATTACTAACAAAATCTGGCAGGAGGGCAAACAAGCTAACATTAAAAAAATAAAAAAAATAAAAAAAAATCCTTGTGTTATAACAAGTCAACCCTGTTGGAAAATTGCAGCCTACTGTCCTGTGCCAAGAACATCCAAATCAGGTAGATCATTGGCTTTACTTTGAGGGCAGCTTTGATTGTATAAGAATTTAATAGTAATGTGTTTGGAGCCATCAGCACGGGGCTGAGCTCCCCCATCAGCCTCTGAGGTCTGAGCTCTTGCAGGAAAACCCCACGGGACGGTGTCAGGTAAAGGGATGAGGAACAATAGGATTACCTGGAGTGAGATCTTTTCCACCATGCCGGCCAAGGAGGCCCAAGGCTTATCCCTTTGGCCTTTCCAAAGAGGAGAGATCAGCTGCTTTGCTATCTTAGGGATTAGGGTAGGAAGGGAGAGTGGGGGAGGACTTGGAGCAAGGGAGGAATTAGCCCTGGAAGCAGAGCAGGGGGGGAGGTTGTGATGGAAAATAAGAAAGGAAGGTGATATGGCTGAGGGCTGGAGTCTGGGGTCCTCCTCAGGTCAGAAGTGAAAGCAGAGTGCTCCCATCACTAAATCCTGTGGGATGGGTCAGCAAAGGCTCTGGAAAGCCCCAGTGTGAAGGGGCAGAGGAGCAGCAGGTGCATGGTCAGGTCCTGACCTGAGCAAGAGTCTGCCAGAGGGCTGAATGCAGAGTGCTCTCATTACACCCTAGGAGACCCCAACTTACCCCAGATTTGCTTCCTCTTGGGGGAAAGTCACAGTGACTGAGGCACGTGCAGAAAAGCAGCCAAGCATCCTTGGGAGGGAGGAGGTGTGTGGGACAGGAGCATCCATGCAGGCAGGTCTAGATGTTTAATTAGTGTCTATGAAAGTTGAATTCTTGTCCAGAGGTTGCTGCAGATGGGGAAGGTGTGGCTGAGCAGTTTATGGGCCCATGAGATAGTTCAGGCTGGAGGGGATCTCAGGAGGTGTCCAGTCCAACCTCCTGCTCAAAGCAGGTCAGGTAAGAGACCAGAGCAGGCAGCTCAGGGCTTTGTTCTGTCTGATCTGGGAAGTCTGAAACTGCCAAGACTGCACAAACTCGCTGAGTAGTTTCGGGCACATCTGGGTTGTAAAATAATTAACACCTGGGTGATGAGCTCAGTGGATTCTAGAATCATAGAATTTAGAATCACAGAATTTTCAGGGCTGGAAGGGACCTTTAAGACCATCCAGTTCCAACCCCCTTGCCATGGGCAGGGACACCTCCCCCCAGGTCAGGCTGCTCAGAGCTTTGTTCACTTTGTCTGTGTCAGAGCTTCCTCAGCATCTGCTGCACCCGGATGGAAGGCACAGGATGCTCAGGGTGAACCCTCCCCAAATGTCTCCTTGTGAACCTGTTCAGGTCCGGGTGAATGCTCCAGCCAAAAGACCTGAAAAAGCCAGAGCAGCTTCTGCTTTCTGCCAAAGTGGGAGGTGGGTGTGATCCCTGCATCCTGCCAAACTCCACCGGCCCCTTTCCCCGGTTCTTACCTCATCTGGGCAACCACTCTGGAGCACACTTTGGCTGTTCTCTCCCTGACAGTTTTATCTGATTGGGTTTCATTCCTGGCACAGCTCTGGGGCTGCTGGGTGACCCAGGATAAGTCATTCCTTCTGGGGGAAACAAGGGTGGTGCTCACCCCTGCCTGGGGAGGGCACAAGGAGGTGGGCTGTACGCACAGGGGGGGGTGACATGGGGACCTCTGGTTCTGGCTGGTGGCTTGAGACAAGCTGAAGAGGCAGAAGACAAGTGGATGGATGGGAACTGGCATGGCAAACACCCATAGTTGATGACCTGGAGGTTTTCATAGCTGCCCTTTGAGCAGAACACGCCTGTTGCATCCTCACCTCCTAAATCAAGTCTGCTCTTCTTCCCCCCCTGCCCAGATATGTGACTCTTGCCAACTGCTCTTGGGCTGCCAGGCTCAGGTCTGCTCTGTTTGAGCTCTCTGGTAGACAATGCCCACAAGAATTTACCATTAAGATCCAACAGTTGAGTTCCCTGGGGAGCAGGAACGTGAGCTGTGAGAGAGGAGATCACTTCTACAATCTGCCTGGACTCTGTACCCATCCCATCCACACCCCAAAGGACTCATCTTTAGGCAGCTCTAGCACCCTGGGTGCCTTTCTGGAGATGAGGACAGGAAGGACAGACCAACTGTCCAGATCTCCCTCTCCATCCCAGACCTTGCTCAGCCCTCAGCCCTGTCACTGCTGTGAATTATGAAGGTACCAAATCACCTCTGCTGCTGGGGGGGGTGGGATTCCAGGTTGGGATTTGGGCTTTCACTCTACCAAGCTGTGTGAATGCATTTCCCCTGCATTGCTCTCTGGGCACCATGGTCTTCAGATATTTTGTGTCTGAATTTTTCTCAGGTCCAGAAGGAAAAGCCTGAACGTGTTCCCAGGGCAGTGGAGTGACCATGGCTGTGCCTGCAGCTCCCTCTTTCACTGTGTCTGGTAAGGCTGGATCTATTCTGACCTCTCATTCCCTCATTTATTAAGTTTTTTTTTTTTTTTTTTTTTTTTTTTTTTTTTGCCTGCCTGTTTGAAAGCAGGAACCCAGTTATTTGGGTTTCTTAGAAGTGCCATCCCACTATGAAATGGAGCTGAAACTGGTCAAAAAGCTCAAAAGTTCCTAACTGAAGAGAGGAAGAATGGTTTGGCAGATGGGCAGATGCACACACTCCTGCTCCTTTCCTGCTGGGAAATGGGACCACAGGAGATGGGAGATGCAACCTAGCATCTGGGCAGGACCCTGAGGAGAAGATGTATTAGGCTTGGGTTGGGTTTTTTTCTGTCAAAAGCTCATATCCCTACAGGTGTGAAAGTTCCCTCTTCCCAGAAAGCCTGAAGGAATGGAAAGTCTCTCCTCATCCAGGCTGAAGCTCTTTAAATATAAATATCACTTGAAGGGTAGGGATGGGGAGACAGCCTGAATGTCAATGAGTGGAAATGACCTTTCCCTGCTGAGGCTCAGTGTATCCATTCGAGTTTGTGGATGCAAGAAAAGATCTGAAGTCTTGTCCTGCTGAGGCAGGGAAGGCAAAATGTGTGCGTATGTGTGTATGTGAGTCCAAATATGTGTCCAAAATATCTAGGTGGCACAGAGTCCTGGCTGCAGCCTCCAGTCTGGATTTTCTTGATGAGACATTAAGGCACCAGGATTATGTGTTTGTGTAAGGAAAAGGAATGGAGAAAGGGTGCTTTGTTTTATTGTTATTTTTTATTAAAATAAAAAGGGGAAAACATATTATGTTAGGAAATTAGGAAAGCATTTCAGTTTATTTCTGGAAGGCAGCACCTTGCCCAGTGCTCAGTCTCAGTGTGGAACACGTAGCTTTCCCCACAGAGCTTGTAAAAGGGAAAGTGGAAGGGGAAAATGAGCAGGACCACAACCCTGCAACTCCCCCCAGGGAATTTACCTTCCCCTGAACAAGCAGAGGAGACCCCAGAGTGACAGACAGCAGTGGTGCTGGGGCAGAAAGGGAAATAGTCCCTGGCCCCGAGGGATGCCAGAGAGACCAAGGGATGCCAGAGGCTGCTGAAACCCCAGGGTTGTTCTGGGATGCTGAAGGCATCTCCATGGGGAAAAGTCTTGACCTTCAAGGGGGAACCACTCCCTGGTGGGCATTTGGCTTTTACTGGCTCCTTTTTACTGGCTCCTTTGCTTTTCCTGGGCTCTCCCAGCAGTGGAGCTTTCCCAGGATCATGGAAAGCCATTTCTCACAACTTTTCCTGACAAAATCACTCTCCCTATCAACGCATCATCAGTGGGTTGTGTCTGCTCCCTTTTCTCCTCCAAACCTTTCAAAACTCAGGTGGATAGAGTGGGCAGAGCCATGATGAGCTCAGTGGACAAAGCAGCTGCAAACACCCCAGAGACTGGGTGTGGGGTTGATGCCTCCAGGGCAGAGATGCCTCCAGCAGTGCTGTGGGATGTGGGAGGTTATGACTCCTTCCATCAAAAGAGGTTATGGAGAAGCACACAAGGCTCTGCAGGAGACATGAGGAGCACAGTGAAGAGGTCCTGGTGACCAGAGAGCACCCTCTGGATTCACCTTGTGCCCAGGTGGGACGCATCACTTTGTGCCTCCCATCACCTCCACAAAGCACTTGCAAAGGGAAATTCTTTTACAAGGGCCTGGACTGGATAAAATGCAGTCTCTGGGCTCATTTTCCCAGGGACTCCATGGCCCAGCTTGATGGGAATGCAGCTTGCTACAGAGGTTCCTCTCCTGAAGGAGTGATGGTCAGAAGCTCCTGCAGGAGTCACTATTTCCTCTACTTACTGGATTCTGCTTCAGTCTTCCAGGTATGTCTGAGAGAATCATTGAATCAATGAATGGTTTGGGTTGAAAGGATCTTCACCACCACGTAGAGTCAATCAGCCATGGGCAGGGACACCTCCCACCAGCCCAGGGGGCTCCAAGCCCCATCCAACCTTCAACACTGCCAGGGATGGGGCAGCCACAGCTTCTGGGGGCAACCAGGGGCTCAGCACCCTCACACCGAACAATTTCTTCCTAAAATCTCCTCTCCATCTCCCCTCTTGCAGCTGGAAACCCTTCCCCCTCATCCCATCCCTCCATGCCCTTGTCCCCAGTCCCTCCCCAGCTTTCCTGGAGCCCCTTCAGGCACTGGAAGGTGCTCTAAGGTCTCCCCATTGGATTCTTCTCTCCTCCAGGCTGAACATCCCCAGCTCTCTCCCCCTGGCTCAGAGCAGAGCTGCTCCAACTCTTTGGTGTTTATTAAAGGCTGTATCCTATTTTTGCCCCCCTTGAAAGCCATTAATTAGCCTGTGGGTTGGGGAGGATATTGTGCACACAGAGATAAAATAATTCCAGGCAAGGAAGTGCTTTCTTAATGGCAACCCTGAAAGTATCACCCTTCAGGACACAGCCACATCTGGTGTTAATTCTCCCTGGGACTTACAGTGAGAGCTGAGTGACTTATTTTTTTTTCAGTGGTAATAGGACTAAAGGATACTGAAATTCAGGGAATTGTTTCCTCTGGGAGAAGAACAGTACAGAGGTAGTTGTTTTGTTGCTGTGTTTTGTCGTTTTTTTCTATTTTATTTTAAGTAATAACAATGAAACATTTGGAATCCTCTCTTTTAAAACATTTCCTCATCTCAGCATGGAATTTAAGCAATTCTTTGCAAGGATTAAATAAGCTGAAAACAAAACAGAGCACCTTGGAGTGAAACAAAACATTCAGAGCTGCTCTGAAATAAAAAGATGGCATTCTTGGTGCTGCACAATAAAAATAGAAACAAATCTCTGTTTTGGTTTGACACCAAGCTGGTCCACTGTTCTAGCAGCTCAGCTGCAGCTCTGCTCGCTGCTTTTTTGGAAAAGATGTGGAATTTTAAGAATAAAGGCACCTTTTGCTAGCACCACAGGATGGGCTCCAGGGGGCTGCCCAGGAGAAGCCTCATCTCAAGACCTACAGAGGGAGTGAGAACAGGGGGGGAATTTTTCACATGTCAGACCTGTCCTGTGGATAAATGGGATTTCATTCTTTAGGAAGCAGAATGAATTTCCCTCAGGTCCCCATGCTTCCTGTGGAACTGCAAGAGGGAGCAGAGCAGGCCCAGTGGAAATAGCTGCTGGAGGTGATGTGTTCACTTTGCTGGGTAGTTAGACCTTACTGGGAACCAAACCCCTTCTGTTTTATCAAACAGCTTCAGGTTTTGGGGGCAGATGCTGCGTGTGAAGAATTCATCACAACGTAGGAATTTTACTTTCTTCTTTTTCTCCTCCCTGAAATTGAGATTAACCACTTTTTTGTTGAGTACCTTACACACTGTCAGCTCTGCTGCCCTTTTCCTGCCTTCCCTGAACAGTCAGAGCTGGACCCAGCACTGCAGGGTTGGCTCTTGCCAGAGCAGAGCAGAGTAGAGGGGACATCCCCTGCCTTGTCCTGCTGGGGACACACGGGTGGCTTTCTGAGCAATGCTTCCAGATGCTGAATTCATGGGATGCCAGGGAAGACCTGATGATGATTCCATTCCTATTTGAACACCACTCGTGTAAGGATCAGTCCTTCAACCTCCTTGCAGGGCTGTGTCTGAGCAAATCCCTGCCCATCAGGAAGCTCAAGTGGCCAACAGTGATGAAGCCTGTTCTGGCCCCGGGAGGGAGGATGCTCTAGGAATGGAAAATATCCTTGAACTCTGACCTGTACTTCCCCATCCACCTGTGATGTTCAGTTCCTCAGCCCGTGGAGGGATGGAGCTCGTGCAAGCTTTCTGGTCTGAAAAACCTCTTGTGCCTCTTGACGTGCTTGGGGCACACGAGCATCTGGGAAAATCTGGAAAAAAAAAATGGCACAAGAACAACCGTAGGCTTGGTTTGAAGTCTCTGGCAAGAAACAAGGTGAGAAGTGAAGAACCCGAGAGTGTGCTTGTCTCCTGAACACAGCAAAGAGCTTCTCAGGAGGAGCTGGAAGCAATTCAGACCTTCAGCAGAGCTCTGGAGGCCCAGGAGCCCGGCTTGTAGCCCAGTCCTCCCATCCAGCTCCTGTTTGAGCAGCCTGTAATGGGAAACAGCAGCCCCTGGGAAGTTCCAGTGGCCAGGCTAGCTGGGAGCCTGAACAAGAGGAAGGGAGATACAAACCACTGCTCTGGCAAGTCCTGGCCCCCAGGGCCAGCAGCTCCACGGCTCTTCCACCGGCAGCAGATGCAAAGCATCTGAAATGTTCATTGAGAGGAGGTGGATGCAGGGGTGGGGAGATGCTGCAAGAACTGAAGGGTCCTGTAGGGTCTGTGGGGACTCTAAGCCTTGGGCTGGGGGGGCAAACAAAGGCATGGCCACTAAGGGTGACAAGGAACAGGGTGAGCAGCCAAGACTGATGGCTGAGTCTACCAGGACACTGAGGACACAGAATCCAGAGGCTGTCCCCTCCATCAGGGATACCTGCCTGGAGACATGGGACTGCCTGCCTACAGAAGGACCTCATGGAACCAGACCAAAACCCAGAACCTTGCACAGCCCATCCCAAGCCCAAACGACCCCCGTGCCTTGGGGCTGAGCAGCCCTTGGGGCTATTGCAGTCCTCACACTCCTCCAGGCCTGGACCACCATGGAAACACAGACCTGTGGTACAAATCTGAGGGTGCAAATGTAGCTACAAGGCCCTGAGCAAAGCTTTTTCCATGCTCTCTGTCAGGCAGAAACAACTGAAGATTATTATTTATTTTTTTTTCTACTCCTTATATCTGAATTCTGGGGCTTTCATCACCTGCTTTTGAAATAAAGCCAAAGGAGATGCTGAGCACCTTCTGAAAAGAAAAGTGTGTCCCTCTGTCCCTTGCCTATGGGCAAGATCATTTCCATGCTGCAAGCAGCCAAAAGACCAACTTTGCCCTGAAGTTTTATTCCATAGTGGGTTGGCTTTGCCTGGGAGTGAATCTCCAGCTTGGGGAGATCTTCTGGAAGGTGTTTCTGACACAGCTGGAAGCAAGAAACCTTTCAAGAGGAAGCCTGATTCCATGAACTTTACGGTGCAGATTAGCAGAGGATTTGGTTGGCATTCCTGGCCTAATCCTAGAAGTGCTTATGTGGGCTTTGTGCTGGCTGTTTGCACTGGATTTGGAAAATTGGATTGGATTCAGAAGCATGACATGTTATTCCAACTCTGGCCTGATGAAAGGAATGTGGGGAAGCTGGCTCCCTGTGCCTCAGTTTCCCCTATGCAGGAAAAAACCCTCATTTGGAAGCTGTATTGTGCTTTCAGGTTAAATTAAAAAAAAACAAAACAAAAGAGAATCATAGAATGACTGAGGTTGGAAGGGGCCTTAGAGATCACCTTCTCCAACCCCCCTGCTATGGGCAGGGACACCTCTCATCCAGACAAGCTTTCTCCAAGCCCCATCCAACCTGTCCTTGAACACCTCCAGGGATGGGGCAGCCACAGCTTCTCTGGGCAACCTGTTCCAGAGTCTCATTTCTTCCTAAGATCCAGCCTCAACCTCTTCTCCTTCAGTTTAAATCCATTTCCCCTTCTCCTGTCACTGGACACTCATGAAAAGTCCCTCTCCACCCTTCCTGTAGGTTCCCTTCAGGGATTGGAAGGCAGCCAGGGAGGTTCCCTCAAAGTCTTCTCCAGGCTGAAGATTTTCATCTCCTTCCTCAGCTCCTGAGCCAGCCATCTCTCTCCATCTGTTTCAGCCTCCTGCTCTAGGAAGAGGGGTCAGAACTTCCTGAGATTCTGTCTCTACAGCAGGTCGTGGCCCTCTGTAGGAAGGCAGGGCTGCTGGAGCAGCTCCAGTCCTGAAGGTGCTGGGACCAGCAGTGTGGTGCTGGTGGCTGGACCTCTCTCCAGGCATTGCAAGACCCTCTGCTCTCCAGCTGCAGGTGTGCCTCCTGCTCAGTGGGATGGGGGAACTCATGCCCCTGAGACCTCAAGAGAGCATTTCATCAGTCTTTGTAGCTTCATCTCTCCACCTTCCCGTTCCCTGCTGGACCCTCTTTGGAAACGGATCCAGGACTTCAGGACCACCTCTGGGCCACCGTGTCCCTTGCCCTTCCCCAGAGGGATGGATCAGCTCAGCTCAAGCCCTGAGCACGAACCATCTGGCCCTAAATGACTTGTTGACAGGGGAAATCCAGGCTGGGCTGGAGATCTGAGATGAGCCCTGTGCATTGTTCAAGCCTGGCAGTCAAACAAGATGCTGCCTTTCTGCTGGCATCCATCACTGGCTGAGTTTTGTTTCTTTTTTTTTTAAGCTTTTTTTTCCCTCCAAAGCGAGTTTCTGGCTCAGGCAGAGGCAGCAATGCCATGCCAGCAGTTTAACAAGGCTTTCCTATAAATATTTCTCTTTTAGCTTATGATAAAGGCAGTGTCTGCTCCCATGGAGGGGAAGGGAAAGGCTGGGGAGATCTATTTGTTTTCTCATTTAAGTAACACCACACATCCTTGTAATTATAACCAGGGAGGGAGGCAGCATCCTCTGGCAATCATGTTCCTCTTAATGTGCTTTTTTTTAATTTCTGGAATTATTTATGTCCTTTTAGTGGGAAATATACAGAGTATGGTGATAGTAGGGAACAGCCTTTAACTTCTGTAATGTCAAATGGTTCCCATTTGTGGCTAAGAAGAAAAAGGCCCAGATAAACAAATAGAAAGCAATTGGTCTTACAGTTTGTCTGAACATCTGTAGGATTACATTAGAACTGCTGGTTGGAAAAAAAACTTCTCTACTTTTTTCCAAATACTTTCCTTATTTTTTAAAATCCCTACCTTAGGTGTGACAGTTGGGCTTTGGGGATTTCTGCTTTGGTTGGTTGGTTTGGTTGTTATAGGGTTGGTTTCTTTTGCTGTTGTTTTGTGGTTTGGGGTTTATTTGTTGGTTTTTAAAAATTTTTAAATTTTTTCTTGAAAACTTTATTTAACTGCATAGGTGGCTATGGGGAAAGTTTTAAAAAAAGAAAGAAATCATTATAACTGTTGCCAGCACTTCTCAACATGAGTAATGTGTTCAAAGAGTTCAGACAGGGAAAATCAGCTGAAAATCAGGAATGCCTACAGTGATTTCACATAGGATATGAGTCTGCAGCCCTGTGACTGCTTCCTTGAACATCTTGTGGTCTTTTCTTGGCATGTTTTGCCTTCTAGCACCTCCAGGAGACAGAAAACCAACATTATCTTCCTTGCAGACCTCCGAGGTCCGAAGAAGGGGAAAGCTGGGATTTGAAAAGGGATTTGCAGAATGAAGGGATCTCAGCATGTGGAGATGTCCAGCTCCCGTGGTGATCCAGGAGTTCAGGCACAAGGATTAGGAAAAGCCCCCCAAGGGTTTTGCTCCCATCTGTAGATGCTCAGGTGAAATTATTCTTCCCTGACATCAGCTCCCAGAGTTCAAAGCCCAACTGAATCTGCTCTTCAGTATTCACTCCAGAAGAGGCACCTTTGGCAGATGTGGTGCCACACCTGGATCACTCCTGGTTTAGGGGGCTGCTGATCTCTTTTTGTATAATAAACAGGCTTCTGCACCACTGGGTCAGAGCTGCCTGTCAGCAGGTCCCCCCCTGCCATTTTCTTTTTTCTTCTAAAAGAAAGTTGTATTTTTGTTAACGAGTTCTGCAAGGGCTGCTTATACCAAACCCTCAAGTTCTTCCACTGACACAGAGTCCTGCTTATTCCTTGTGTCATCAAATTGCTTTTACCCCTGTTCCTTTTTCTGGGAATTTTCCTGGCTGGAAAAAACCAAACAACTAGAAGCAACGATGACAAGAGAAACCCTGCAGACAGCTGGTGGCAAGGTCCTGACAGCTTGGTCCTTCTGCAGCATCTGGCTGCCACTGCCAGGAGGGCTTCAAGAGTTTAACTCTTCTCAGGGACACCCAGACTTCCTATGCTAAATAAAATAAAATAAAATAAAAATATAAAGCCACATCCCTCTCCTGGAGGAGAAGCAGCTCCCCAAATCTCCCTTTGCAGTTTTTAGTGAATCAGCAAAAAGGATTCACAGGGTGAGCCGTGTGGTTTATGGATTTATTAGCAGTAGATCCAGGCTCCAAAATCCCAGAAGTCTTTGTGCTCGGATCCAAATTTTATGTTGGTCTTTTTACAGCTGGAGGGCTGCTTTTAGGCAGTGCCTGTGCAGCTTTGGAAGCTCTGGAGTGGCCATGACCACAGGACTGACAGCTTCCTACCAGCTCCTTTCCATGAGCTTGGGGTTGGAACGAGATGCTCTTCAGGGTCCCTCCCCACCCCACCACTTGATGATTCTGTGATTCTCTGAATCACACACAGAGCATGGCTGCAGCAAGAGAAAACACTTGTGGTTCTGATAATTTACTTTCTATGGCTGTGAATTAGTTTTGAGAGCTGGCAAGTAATTATATAATTCATTTTTTTGTTGAAAAATACTGATTCGTCTCTATCAATAGTTTTCACTCAGATTGTGCTGGCTTTGATAAAGATGTCAACACAAACATTACTTGAAAAAGAATATCAATATTTTTCCTTTCAGGCAGACAAAAGTTACTTCCTTGGTTGCAAGTGTCTTTTTCTTTTGGAACATAAATGAAGAGTGCAGAAACTATATCTTGTGGTCTAAACAGCAACAGGATGCTTCCTAGTTATTAAAATGAGATTACTTAACAGATTCAAATTTGTTTTCCCCACTGGTTTGTGGTTTGAGATTATTCTGGAGACTCTTCATTCCCTTGCCTTCATTTCAAGAGGGGGGGAGGAAATGTTTCAATAGATCAAAAATTTTGAGGAAGGGGGTAAGAGGGCTCTTCCTCTGCACTCCTTTCCCACAGATGAGCAATCTGCAGAGGCATGGTGAGAGAAAATAAGTCACCCAAAGACTCAGGACAACAAAGAGAGGTTGTGTGCCCACAGACCCTGCACCCCTCCTTGTTGTAGCCCATTGCCACAAAGAGCTGCAAAAGCTTTTGCAGTCATCTGGATGATTAGTTGTAGATCCTGACAACTTGCTGTAACTGCTGAGTGTTACATTAATCTTACAGGAAAGGGCTGAGGGTTTAGGGGACAGATGTTTGTAATATGCATGTATTGATTACAAAGAACTCTTGGGCCCCACCCTCTGGGCAGCTGGGTTTCATTGTAAGGAAAAACTTTTTTTCTCTCCAGATCCACCCTCTGGACTCTTCCTGAAGGAAAGGTGGACATGTGGTGCAGCTCCAAGATGAAACCATCTGTGAGTCACTTCTCCTCTCTCTGCTTCAGCTCCTTTACCTGCAAAACGGGTCCAGAGCTACTAAAGGTCATTTGCAAGGTGTTGGAACTTTCTCCTGCTGGAGTGATAAGATTTGGTTTTCTAATCAATGACCGTGAGAAAGAACAGAGAGCATGAGCTCCAGCCTGCAATAAATAACTCCAAGATACCCAGCACGGACAATGTGAGAAAAACACTTCAAATGAAGTCACCTAAATGTCAGTTAACACCATTCTCCTGTGTATCATTGCCCAGATTGGACGTGATGGGAAAACATTCCCCACCCCAGCTCTCACGGGCTGCTCAGAGATAAAACCCTGGTGTCCCCAGGCTCCTGTGTCCCCGTATCCGTGTGACTGCCTTGGCACTGCTGTTCTCAAAGGCCTGAGAGAAGATGACCACATCTGTTATTCTTACTTCATCCAGGCCACACTGCAGAGCCCAGCGTGGAGAGTTGGCTCTTGGAAACCATCTCTGTTCATGATTAGAATTATTTTCTTTAGAAAATACTTAATGGACAGTGTGGATTAATTTTTCCTTCCCTGCGACCGAGGTTAGTTCACTTCTGCATGTGGTAATCTTTTTCATACAGTCCTGGACATAAATCACTCATCAAAGAGAGGCTGGTGGCTTGGGAACAGAGAACAGCCACCCAAACCACCATTGTGTGGCCCAAAGGTTTCGTGTGTGTGTTCCTCTCTCCCCAGTTGTGAATATCAGCAGAAAATTCAGTCCCACCGTGGTGTACGAGTGGGTAAAGAGCAGATGAATGGCCTGTCTGAGAGGGGGTGATGGAGACTCTTATTTTGTGTGTCCCTGGGTAGAATAAACCCTGCTCTGGCAGAAGCAGCAGGCCTGGAAAGGGTGAGGAATCATGGGGAAAGTCAGTGGGATGGAAGCAGCCTGGGTATTGCAGTCTGGCTCTTGGCCAACAGAACACTGAGCAGGGAGCAGGCATTGCCCACCTCCCCTCTGACCCAGCCACCAGGCACAAAGTTTATGTTGGAAAACCAAACAGCCAAAAAGGCAACATCATCCATCAGGGCTCTCTGGATGGATTGTTAAACCATAACAACACGGGGATGTGCTTACTCAGACCAAGGGTTCTGTGCACTGGGACATGCCAGGGAGTTGTTCCAAATTAACCAGAAGCATGGCTTTGAAATCAATTCCCAAACATCATGAAGGCCTTTCCTGCAGGAGGAATTAGGGTGGTCTTCTGCAGTTTGTATTTTCACCCTGAGCTCTGTCACACCAATGTTCCCCCGGGCCCTCCACAAGCATCTCAAACTCACACAACTCTGCTGCAAACTTGTGTCCAAGCAAGCAGAGCACAGATAACCAACCCTCACCCTATTAAGGAACAGGAAAAGAAAAGCTGAGGCTTGGTTCTTCCTCCAGCTCTGCTCAGAGAGCTGGGAAAAAGGACAGCAAAGCCTTGGAGGACCACATACTGGCAGCACCACGCAGAGCATGAGGAACAGGCTTGTTCTGGTGATGCTCAACCTGCAAACTCCTCATGTTTCCCTTCCTGAGCTCACCCCAAGGACCAGAAAGCTTCAAACTACTCCTACTATCTGCAGGACATCCAACACCACCCGGGGGGCCTCCTGGGCAAGTCTGGGCCATATCTAAAGTCTGCTTTGCTGACAGGATCCCAGCACCCCATGGGTGCCTTGGCAGGTGGCTCAGACCCCAGGAGCTCAGTGTCACCCCCATTGGTTTCAGCCCTGAAAGCATCACAGAAGAATAACTGTTCCCTGATGGACATTTCCACCAGGTCAGCAGCCTGAGCCAACCCAACAAAAACCTTCAGCAGGATCTCAAGGAGCAACCCTGTGCCTGCTACAGTTCCATTCCTCTAAGTGTGCAGAGAGCTACTAAAACATAACCCCGAGTTTATTATGTTAACATCTGCAGTAAACCTGTCATGGCCACGCAGGCAGTACCATATGATTGGGGAAAATCAGTTGGCTTGTGGTTTGATAGCAGCAGATGGGCACTTTGCTATTGTTTCATCATTGTAAACGAGGGAAAAGCTCAGTTACGAGGAGCCCAGCTCTGCAGGACAGAACTTTGGCTGGTGGGAAGTGGCCTGGAGCCAGGGAAATCCCTGGAGCTCCATCAGTATAAACCAGCTGAGGGCTTCCTCCTGCACATCCACCTGCCATCTCATGAGGAGGAAAGAAGAGCCATCCTGGCAGAGGCTGCAGGTTCACCCAGCTCTGTGGCCTGTGGCCTGACAGCATTTTTAGCAGAAAAATGGAAAGCTGGAACAAGCTTACCACTGGTAAGTTAGGAACATCCTGTGCCAAACGATCACATTGACAGCCTTTATCTCTGTGATTTCTTTTGCTCACTTTAGAAAAGCCATTTATACCCATCACCCTAAAAATGTCACGTGGGAATGCATTTGACAGCAAAATTAGGCAGCTTATGCAAAAACAACCCTTTTGTGTGTTTTAAAATTATTACCTTTAATTTATCTCACTGCTTGATCTGTGAGAAGGGGTGGGTAACACTCAGGATCTGGTCACCATCTATGGAATCCATCTACCTGTCACAGTCTGTCAGATCTGTCACAGTTGGTCATCCCTTGGATGGACACTCCTGGTCTCCAAAGATCTTTTTTTTTTTTTTTCTCTCCCACACGAACCCTTAGGAGGATAGATTGAGAAAATCTTTTTGCAGAGTGGAGGTAAAATGCAAGGTGAAGAGATGAGCCTGTCAGACAAGCCAGGGGCTCTGCAGAGATGTAAAAGGAAAAATCTCTGCAGGTTGTCTCTGAGCAAGCCCTCTGAAAACAAGGTCCATGCATCAGGAGATCAGGTTGCTCAGTGGCTTGTCCAGCTCATTTTTGAGTATTTCTGGAGACAGTGAGGTCTCCAGAAGGTCTCCAGATAACTTTCTTAGGGCTTTACCACTCCTGCCATAAAGCTTATTCTTTCTTGTTGTCCGCTCACTTTCATTTATTTGCAGTGCACCTCTCAGAAGACCTTGGGTCATCCTTTTTCCTGAGGTATTTCACTGAAAACACCCACTTTAAACCTCTCTTCTCCAGGCTGGACAAATCCAGCCTCTCCTTGTACATCCTCCAGCCACTTGCATCTCTTTGTAGCCTCTGCTGAACCCTCCTGGTTTCACAATTTTTTTTGACAGAGACCCAAATCCAGGCCCATCAAGTAGTGGCCAGCAGAGCACATCCCTGATTGTCCTCTGTGGAACAAAAAAGCCCCTTCCTTTCTGATTTTTGCCAGCAATTTTTAACAGCCAATGTGCACAATACCCCTGGGGACAGGAATGTTTTATTCTATGCTTGGATACAGTTCCTAGCAAAAGCATTTCCTCTACACGACTGGGCTCAGCAGTGGTAGCAAGAAGGCAAATGATATTGGTAATAGGAATAATAACAATAATAATAGAGCATTGCCACCTGTAATAATGAATAATAATATTAACTGGCAATAGTATAACACAGTCTCCTAGGAGCAGTGGGAATATGCAGTTTCAGGGATGGATATTTGCTCTTGCTGCTCCTGGTCCAGAAAATATGTAGGGTTTTGGCCTTTGATCTGTATTAAATCCCTGAAAAACATTGTGGCAAAACCCTCATGGTGTTGCCTGTGTTTTACTAAGATATTTCAGGGCCCCATTTCTGGTGAACTTATTCCCTTACAAGGAGGCAAAACTTATTCTAAACTCACTGGTTAATTGCTTTAATAATAATATAAAAGGAGGAAAATGTGGTGACATTTTCCATGAAATTGCCCTTGTTTATGCCTTGTAAAAGGAGGGCTCTGCAGCTGGGTAAGATTTCTGGATGTCAAATTTTAAGAAAAACAAAAGAGCAATCAAAGAATCCTGTCTTTTTAACACAATGAGCATCCTCACAAGCCCATCACAGCTTCCCCAGTGACCTGGGGTTGTGGTTGGGCATCTTCAGCCAGATTCTCCCAGTTAAACCATGTACTGCTGCTCCACAGGGAGCTCCTTTGGAAAGGCCCAGGACAAACCAGCCAGGCTGTCCTTTGAGAGTTTGCTTCCAGTCTTTTCCCCGTGTGGAAGGCTGGGCCAGAGGCAGTGGTGGGAACAACCTGCAGGGAGTACAGAGAGCAGGTTTTGGCTAAAGGAGCCAGAAGGACTCTGGGTTTCTCTCAGTGAGGCTTCAGTTGGATTTATTCAATGCCAAAGCAGCTCTCACAAAAAGAGAAGCTGCCCCTTGTCCCTGCTATCCGTTTCCATCTCTTTGCAAGGAGAAGGGAAGTGTTGTGGTGTATTTCAGTGGAAGGATCAGGGGATGCTGAGTTACCTTCTGCATCCCACCACCTGTCTGTGGGCACAGCTGCTCCAGAACTACCTCATCTTCCTAAACCCAAATATTTCTCATGACTTTTTTTTGAAGTGTTAGAGGATCCTCACCATAATGACAGGGAAAAACCCTCCCACTATCTGAGAAACAGTCCCCTAAGGAAGTTTGCTCTCTCCATGCTTCCCCTTCTCTTCTAGCAGAACCAGAGGCTGGAGTAGAGAGCAGAAGCCCCAGGAACTCCCAAGGGTGCAGAACTGAGCCATAGAGAAGTTGCAAGAAGGTCTGGATATAATGACAGCCAGAAGCCTGGAGAAAAGACTAAAAGAAAGCTAAATTGTGCCATGTCCTTATACTGTCCTAATCATCCATCAAAGCCACTGCTGGAAACTGGTGAAAAAAAAAAAAAAGAAAAAAAAAAAAGGCTAAATGGACCTCTCCTCTCATCTCTGGCCATATTTATATTTTTATGAGCTGGCTTCTTTCCAGGCAGGTTGAGAAACCTGCCACCAGGACTGAGAAGTCCACACATTCACTTTACAAGTCTGAAGAGCAGGATGACCCAGAGTGACATTACATCTGACTTTCTGAATGGCCAAGGCTGGAGCATTTTGTATGCTCCAACATCCAGAACACTTCTTGCTCTCACTCCAAACAAAGCACAGGGCAAGAAAAAGGGAGTTCTTCCTCAGGCAAATCCTCCCCTTTGCCATGAAACCTCCTCACTGCCACCTGAATTAGGGATGGGGGAAAGGGGCAGAAGGGGAATGCTGCTGAGCTGATTAAATCTGCACACAAATCCACACGTGACATTATTGAAAAAGGAGAGAAGGAAGAAGAAAACAAGGAGGATAAAATCTGGGAAAAATGGGACCAAAAACTCTTGGTAATTCAAAGCAGTTGTGGGAGTTCTGAGCCCATAAGCCATAAATGACTAAAACATGTCCCTGCATTCTGGATTATGAAAAAGATATTAGGGTGGGTTTTTCTCTTTTTTTAAAATGGGATTTGATGGCATGCCAAAACATCAGTTTGGGTCTTTCTTTTTTATATTTTTTTAATATATTTTTTTAAATGGCTCAACTTGCCAAACGTGCTCATGAATACAATTTTCTCTAAAAACACCCTGACTTGGGAGGAAAAACACACAGACACACACAAATTGTCTCATGCTACTCGGCATGTAAATCTTTTTCCACTTGTATTCTTTGTTTAAAAAAAAAAAAAAAAAAAAAAAAAAAAAAAAAAAAAAAAGAAAAAAACCATAAGTCCTCCAGGAGGTTTTGCTTGGAGCTGATGCTGGGGCCTCCTGGAAGATGGGAACAACTCCTGGTACATCAGTGAGTCCCAGTTCTGAGTGAAGTGTCCCCTCCCTCCCCCTGTAATGTTCTCATGTCTGACTTCATGTCACCAACTCCCACCCTGCCCCTGGGCACGTTCCCAGAGCTACTGATTTCTGAGGGCTTTGTACTTGATAACTTCCACTTGCTCCCAGAGACTTGGGAGAGGGGGGGACACTGCTGTCTGCATGCCAGCCAGGGCCTTTTTTTGGCAGCTCATGGCAGGAGAGGGGGTGCTGGGCGTGGGTAGTGCCCGGTCCTGCCCTGGGAAAAGGTACCAACCAATCTTCATGAGCTACAAATTCCACCCCTGTGTTTCAGGCTTGTGTATTCAAACTGTCAGCCTGTCCTGAGGGTCCCAGTCCTCTGCCTGTCAAAGAAACACTCTTTGGAGAGAGGAGCTGTGTTCCTGGCTCCAATATTCCTTGCAGGAGCATCACTGGGCAAGTGATGCTCAGACGTGTCCCAGACAAGCTCTGCCTTTCAGAGGGCAGTTTCCAAGCTGCAGATACTTGGAAAACCTTGGAGTACTCCAAAAGTGAAAGTCCAAGATCATCAAGAGGTGTTAACTTCTTGTGAGAAAGCTTCAGAGCACTTAGTGAGGATGGCACATGCCCTGGAAACACCTGGAGCTCTCAACGTTTACAAATAAATAAATAAAGTTAGAAACCACTCCTGCAGGAGTTATCTGGGGTCTCTGGAGTGATGCTGTGACAAGTACCAAAATCCTGACTCTGCCTTGACAAAGTTCCTCTGTGGCTTTCCCACGGGCAGCACTTCATTTCTAATAACCAGGTTGTAGTCCTTCTAAAGACTTTGTTCAGGGACAGTTCATGGAGGACATGACCAGCAGAAGTGATGAATGTGCCCGAGTTATGGGCCTGAGGATCACGTGCTGCAGACAGTCAGAAGCACATCAGAAAACACCATAAATGCCTCAATTTCCTGCCCGGCTGGAATGTCTGATACTCTCTAGCTCTTTCTGAACAGCTTACTAACTCCCTATAGCCTGGTCACAACCAGACTCCTGGGTCTATGTGGGGCCAAGAAGTTGCTACAGGGCTGGAGGGTGGCCCAGGCTGAGGTTTTGCTGTTTTGATTCTATGAAATTGTCTTCTGCTAACCCAGAATGCTCCCCAAAGCTCAGGGGTGCAGCCACAAAGGAAAGAACATGTTTGATAAAGACTCAGCAAACTGGAGAGTTGTCTGTTCATTCATTTAGTTATTTGCTTGTTAATTCATTTATTTATTTATCTTGGATTGGTCTAACAAAGCCAGTATCTAATCCAGGACCTTTGGGCACCCTCACACATCATTAACAACACCCTAGTGCCCCAGCAGTGATAAAGTCATCGTTTGGCATGAGCTCAGGAGGCAGAAAATGTTCTCAAACTTATCAAAACCAACCTCAGAGCCTCTCCAGGCGCCTTTTGAAAGCAAACGGGGTGTTTTGGTACTGGTTCCACCACTGTCCATTGGTTTCTGAAGCTTCAGCCACTGGCAAGATCTCTCCTCCAGCTCTCTGAGTCATTTCCTTGGGAAGAAGCTCCAAGAAATATTCCTATTCTGTGAACACAGCACACTAAAACCTAGTTAGGCTGTGAGTGGCTTGCTTGGTTTTTGCAGTAGCACGAGGGGCAGCTCTTCTGCTTGAAGGAAAAGACTTGATAAGCCAGCAGTTCATTTGTTCATCAGGACAATGATTAAAAACACCAGTTGGCTGTGGCAGCTCAGGGTTTTTGGAGAGGTTCATCTGACAGATATTCTGCTGGGGGAAAAAAAAAAAAAGAAAAAAAAAAGAAAAAGAAAAAGAAAAAAGAAAAAAAAGTTGCCCAGCATGTCAGAGCATCCTGGCAAACATTCTGAGACGCAGGAAATGAGAGGAGAGAGACTGCAGAGCTGCAGAGAGGCTGCTCTCCTGCCAAGCATGCAAAAGAAAGCCAAGCATGGCTGAACATCCTGGAAAAAGAATTGCCTCCATCCTTCTGACCAACGTGGCCAGAGAAATGGCAACCTGTCAGCAAAGAGGTTCCCCCAGGTTCTAGAGCAGGAGCTGAGAACTTCCCTGCACAGGATGGACTTGCTGGTGATGTTTGGTCAGAGATGGAGCCTGGCTGGTGGGCTGGGACACAAATGGGAGGCTGTAAACACCCCCTGATCAGCTGCAAAGCTCCCCTTGACGTCACCGTGGTGAGACTGGGGCCAGAATCTGTAGTACAGAATATAAAGCTGTTATTATGTACTATTTGTTGCCCACAGCCTTGCTCACTGGGAAAGTCTTCTGCCTTTAAACCACTGCCACCACCTTCCCCTTTGTCGTCTTCTCCACTTTTCCTTGGTGCCTTTCTCCAGATCTCCCCTTCTCCTTCCTTGTGTCTCACCTCCCTTTCTGGAGGTTTCCCATCCCCTCATCAGTGGATCAGTAATGCTGCAGGTGCCTTCACTAGGCAGAAAGTCAACACTTCCCTTCTCTAAAAGCCACCTGGAGACGTTCTTCTCCGCTCCCCTCTTCCTCCCAAGCCTTCAGACTCCTTGAATGGTGCTTTGGTGGCATCTCCAGAAAATATTTCTGTCTCAGCAACCCAGTGGGAACGTCCTGAAGTTTCTCTGTGTGGTTCAGACAGAACCTCAGGTTTCAGACAGAAACTCTCCCCCTGTTTTGTACCTGCACAAAGGTGAAGCTGGGCAGGGCAGGAACATGTTGCATGAGGAGCTGTGAACATCAGGGGTGTCAGCTGCTGCAAGCTGCACAGCACAGAACTCTGTCTAGGTAAAGTTATGGGGTAAAAGGTTATTCTGTGCAGAGAAATAAAAGTCTGAACGTTTTCTATCACTGGTTCCTATGCCCAGAAGTCTCAAAGCAGCACTTTCTTCCTCTTCCCCTGGTGAGCACCTTCCAGTTGCCTTAAAAAACGTGAGTTTAGGGGAAAAACCCAAACAACTGGGTTGGTTTTATTCTTCTTCTGGCTTTTGAAGGCTGAGCAATTTCTACCAACAGATGGGCTAGATTCTCACTTCTGGTTTGAAAAGAAAACTGAGATTCTCCAATGTCATATCACCCTGGCTTGGGATCTATAATATCACTACCAGAAGACCATCTTAAACCAGCACTAAGGGTTTCTCTATCTAAGAATGGATAGAGTTGGAAGGGACCTTAAAGATCACCCATTCCCACCCTCCTGCCATGGCCAGGGACACCTCCCACCAGCCCAGGGCGGGGGAGAAAAAGAAAAAAAAAAAAGAAAAAACCCTAACCCAAGCCCCATCCAACCTTCACCACTGCCAGGGATGGGGCAGCCACAGCTTCTGGGGGCTCCAGGGGCTCAGCACCCTCACACCAAAGAATTTCCTAATGTTTAACCTAAATCTCCCCTCTGCAAGTTTTAAACCATTTCCCCTTGGTAATCAGAACTCAAACCAGCTGGGTGCACCAGAGTTTGAATTTTGTTCTGCCAAATGTAGAATAAAATTATCAATGCAGACATATATTGATTCTCCAGCAGCCTGCCTGACATAAACCTGCAGAAGGGAAAAGGTTTTACTGATCAGCTCCTTGATCCCAGGGGACACAGCACCTGCATCCTATTTGGAGCTCTGCCACCATTTGAAATTTTGCCCCTCAGTATCCAAAAAGATGTTCTAATAACAAGTCCCTTTCTCATCTCTAATTTTGGTGCGTTTAGGAGGACAGCCCTACGCTGCCTAAACTCCTTGCAAAAACATCCAGGGCATGCCCAGGACTGTGCTTTTGAAAGAATTTGTGGGATTATGTCAGACAGTTCCCAGTGAGCCAACATCAAAGATATTGGGTTGCAGTTTTTAATAAAGCTTAACTGATGGTGACAGGCAGTTCATTCAATGGGTTTTTGGAGCTGAAAGGACAGATTGGAGGAAATACCCAATTACAGGAGATTCTGCATGTATGAGGACAATGGGTGCTGCTCTGTGTTATTTTTATTGAGCATTAAAAAAACAATAAATTGAACCAGAATTAAAGATGGGGCTGTAAAGGAAATCCAAGCAGAACGTGGCATGGATACCTGCAGTTTCAGGCTGTTGAGGGACATTGTGTCACACAAGTTGGGGGTGAACAGACAGAGAGAGATTGCAAGATAGCTCAGTTGGTATAACCTGTGCTCAGCCAGGGTGGAACTGACAACCTTCCCCCCAGCTCCCTCCACTTACAATAACTTTGCCAAATCCAGCTTCTTGCCCCAAGCTGTTGCTGCAGCCCCTTTAATAACTTTTAAAGGGGTAAAACAGAGCAAAAAGTAATTTTAGAGGTGTGTTCTGGCCACATATTTTTTCTACCAATGCTTAAATGAAAGAGCTTCATAATCACACACAGATCAGAATCAGTTTAAATCAGAAATATCATCATAATTCAGATCTTTTTGGTTGGTTTGGGGTCAGGTTTTTTTTTTTGTTTATTTCCCCCCCTCCTCTTTTTTGATGATAAAACAGCTTGTTTGGGGTGCTTTGTTTTCTTGGGAGGTATTTTAGGAGTTCATGAGCCTCGAGTTTCATAAATGTGCTCCAAGGCTTAGTATCTTTCCTCTTCTTCTTCATTTTTAGCCTTCTCCCCACTTACTAGTTATTTAGAGACTTTACCAATCCAACAAATTGTTCTTTCCACTGCTATTTCTTTAAATAACTTTTTTTCATTAACATGCACTTAATCTCACTTTCTACTCCTCTATTTCATGAAGATTTCTTGCTGCTTCTTTTCCAGAAGGTATTTTTTATCTCTATTCTATTTTTTAAATTTCTTTTCTGCAGTGCCCCAAATCCTTACTAATCCAGATGTTAGGCATGCTGCTCATCAACCCAGCCCCACCACAGCTGCCCTGGTGTGATGACCAAAATATGCCCTTGGTGACTTCCTGTGGTGGGCCTTAAACCTCACAGAGTGTGAAATTTGTTCTTCAGCTCACTTCAAAATTGCTGCTTCAATGCTTTTCTTTTCTGTTTTGACAAGGTTCAGAGCTCGACCTGGGAAGATCATGTGTCAAACAGATTTTTCACCCTCAGAACAACCATCAAATTAAGTATCAGATGGCAAAATCCACACTGAACTGATGTGAAAAAGGCACTTGACGGATTTCTTGATGGTTGAGTTTGGGCTACCCTGAAGTGCTGGGGTATTCCAAGAAAAATAATCAACATCATCAAGTCTTTTTTTAGCCAGAGAGCAGCTTTCATGGGTCAAGAAAATCAGTCCTGAGTCTGTATCTTCTGTCAGATCCTGATGTGAGCACAGGATGAATTACAGCACCTCTCCTGTTTGGTACCACCACTGACTTCTCTAAGGGAAAGCAGAGATATTTCAGGAGGAGATGACCAAAATATGGAATTTTTGCTGGTGGCAGCAACAGTTCAGCTGCTCAGCAGGCAGGGACCAAACCCTCACCCAGCATCACAAAATCCAACCTGAGGCTAACAGCTCATGATGAAAATAAGAAGACAAATAGGTTCCCAGGAGTTCCCAGCTCCAAGACTGTCTTTTAGAGGGCAAAAGGTTACAAAAGGTGAACTTACTCATGTGGGTTGGCAGAACATTGATTGGTGAGGAAATCCAACAGGAAATAATATCACAAGTTGGCAAGGCAGCTGCTGATATTCAGGGGTTTGGATCACTGAGAAACCTCTAACCAGCAGCTCAGGCTCTGGCTCTTCAGCTCAGATCTTCTTTCCACCTTCACACACAGATGTGAGGGCTGGAAACCCACCAAAGGTATAAACAAGATACCTCAATGCTTTGGAAAGCAAATGCCTGAGGAAAACAACACAAAACCCCGAGGATTTAAAGGGAAGGAGTTCGTAAGAAACACTGGGGTTCCTCAAGCTTTTGACAGCCCCTTATCTCCAGCAGGATGTATCTGAGCTCTGTGGAAAAAGAGGAGGCAGAGGTTCTGCCCCAGCAGGTGGGACAGTCAGCAGCAGGAGGAACATCTGAAAGGAGTTGGCTGAAAGAGTAGAAAGATCAAAACCCAGTCAACTGGGGAAAAAAATAGGGGAGTAAAGGACAAGGGGGACATGGAGAAAACAACAGAGAGTACAGAAGGATGGAGAAGCTGTCTTGGACCTCAAAGTTTCATCTATAGTAGTGAAAAACAGGAGCCAAGAGCCAGACCTGAGCAACAGTCTGGTGTCTTCTCAGGGTGGTTACAGAAAATGAGTGCTGGAGAGGACCTCATCCACCTGCTCAAGGACAGAGATTTCACCAATTCTCTGGACCCCAGACCACTCTTTGGTCATCCTTAAAGCAAAAATATTTTTTTCCTAGCATGTAATCGCAATTTCCCTTGTTGCAGCTTCTGTTATTGCCTCTGGCCTGTCTGCTGTGCATTTACATGAAGAGTTGTCTCCTTCCCCACAGCTTCCTGTGAGGTAGCTGAAGAGAGCAGGAAGAGCTCCCTTTAACACTAAATAAAAGTTGCTTTCAGAGTAACTTTTTTGAGCACAAGGAATAAGAAATACACCATGACAGCAGCTATGTACTTCAGCCCAGCTCGGTGAACATGCATGCAAAACCAAGTTTTGTTTTGTTTTGTTTTTTTAAAAAAAGAAAAAGATATATAAATAATCAGGCCTGTGTGCTCAGCAGTATGAAAAGGAATGAGCTGTCAGCCAAACCTGAAGAACAGGATCCAGTCCTCCAGCAGCAGCAGCTGAACTTGCAGCACTCACCAGCTGGCATAAACTGAAATAACTCAAGTCTCCAGGTGATAGAACTCAGCTGAGTTCCAGCACAGCTGATTCTCCTGTCGGGGATAAATCAGGGTAGGGCTCACATTGGCTGGTTCTGTGCTGGGGGTAGGTGCATCTGATCCTCCAGGCTAGGGAAGGTCTTGGCAAGCAGCTTTTTTTTCTCTTCTTCTGCTGTTGGGGAGAAGCCAGGTTGTTCAGCAGGAGCTGAGCATCCCAACCTACAGCATTGCTGTAACAGAAGGAAGGAGGGGAAGCAGAACAGAAGGCACAGGCAGAAGGGAGGTATAGGAGGCCTGGAATAAAAAAAGAAAAAAAAAGTAATCTATGAGAGAGAAAATTTGGAGTAAAAAGAGGTAAAATATGAACAGTGGAAAGGGGGTAGGAGCTGAGGTATGGGGGACTTAAGGTTTCAAAGAGGGTGACTTGAAGAATGGCCCAGGAAGGAAAGAGAGGAAGGATGGAGCAAGGAACGACTGGGAGGAGGAGGAGGAGGAGGAGGAGAGTAGCTGCAACCTTCCCCAGGTTGAGGGAGGAGGTGGGTAGCTTTTTAAGTTTTGTTCTTTTTTTTTAAGTTTTCCTTGCAAAGGGAAGCTCTTTCTAGAGCTAATGGTGTTCCCAGGCAGAGCTCAGCCCAGTCCCTTGTCCCTGTCCCCCAGCCCCTCCCCTGGGAGCCCTTCTGCCAGCCACGTGGAGCTGTTTTGACAAAACCCAAAGGCCAAGCCCGGGTGACCCCCCCGGGTGCCCCTCGCTCCCTCCCAGACACGTTAAATCCTCCCCAAACAGCTCCGGGGCTGTTGGCTGGGTGCGTGTCCTTTGGCTGCCCTGGTGTAACCCCGGAATTAAAGCCTTTCCCTTGAAATATTGTCCAACCATTTGCTCCAGTGAAAAGTGAAATCTGGGGGGGGAAAAAACCTCCTGCTGTGTGTGGGAGCTGTGGGGAGGCCTCCCCTGGTGCCCCAAACCCTTCCCCTGATGCTAGAACCTTCCCCTCCCCTAGGACCAGCCACCGAGTTTAATAAAAAAAACCTCCTCCTGGGCTTCCTTCCAGCTTTAAAGATATATTATTTATATACACAAATAGCCAAGGGGATCCTTTGTTTGTTCTTTCCATCTGTCCCGTGCAGCACCAAAATCCAGCCTGCAGAGGGATGCTGGGGGCACCAAAGGTGATGGACATCTGGGGCAAGAGCTTCTTCCAGAGAGGTAGGAACTGGTTTCAGCCAGGCTAACCCAGTCACTGCCCAGCTCAGCTCTCAGGAAAAGGGATTTTTTGACTTTTGGTTTGTTTGTTTGTTTTTCCTGGGAGCTGGATAAAAAGCAAGCCTTGCAGAAAGGTAGAAAATCTTAATTTCAAGTGAGGAGAAATCAAGTTGGTTTCCTCACCGCGTCCTGGTGTGAGCCTGGGAGACAGCAAAGGGCCAGGGGGCTGCTCATTCCCCTCTCCCATTTCTGGGAGGAAAACCCACCCAGAACCTTGTGGGTCAAGACACGGGCTGTGAGGTTTTCACTCACCAATTAGGGTCCCGGACAAAAAAGACTCGACATGGGGGGAAAAAAACGACAACTTGTCATTAGTCAAATCAAAACAGAGCAAAGAGAAAACACAAACCAGAGTTTAAATACTTCCTCCCACCTTCTCCCTCCTTCCTGAACCCAAATTACTTCGTTCTCCGCATCTCAACCTCCCCCCAGCAGTGGCACAGGGGACAGGCAGTGGGGTTTGAAGTCTGAACACCACAGGTGGTTTTCTGCTGCTCCTTCCTCCTCAGGATTCCTCACGGTCTGCCCCTACCCCAACCTGGGGTCCCTCCCACGGGAGAAAATCCTTCACCAACCCCTCCAGCCCCATCCGGGCACGGTTTCTGGGGAGCAAACAGGTCCCTCCAGGGCTGCAGATCCACAGCATCTGCTCCATCACCCTTCCCGGGCTCCATGGCTGCTCCTCCAGGATCCCTCCAGGGCTGCAGATCCACAGCATCTGCTCCATCACCCTTCCCGGGCTCCATGGCTGCTCCTCCAGGATCCCACCCCGGCATTAGGTCCCCACATCACCTGCTCCGTCCTGGTCCTCCGTGGGGACAGGGGACAGGCTGCTGTCTCACCACGGGATGTTGAGGGAAAAAAAAATCCCTCCGAGCACCTTCTCCTTCCCCAGTGGCCTTGCTCTCCTCTGAATCACTGGATTTTGAGGGTTGGATGGGGCCTTTGGTGAAGTTCTGCTGGTTTTTTTCCTCTCTCCCTGTTGCATTCTCTCGCCTCCCCCTTCTCAGCACCTCTCCCCTAATTGAGTATGTTAATCACAGAGGTGAAAATCCTTTTGTTCAGTGATGGCCCGAGGCGGTTTGGTTATCTTGGGGGGGTGGTGAGAGCTCATCCGAACTCCTTACGTGATCCCTGGGGGATCCCTTCCCTGCCACCCAAACCGGCACCGCAGCAACCCAGACCGTGCAGGGACGGACACAGAGGTCCCGAAATGGCCCCATCTCCCGGGTGCTGTCTGCGGGGAGAAAAGCCCGAGTCTGTCTTGGAGAAAACGAGCTGGGACAGAGAGAAAGGGACATTAATGGGACAGAGAGAATGGAGGGTGAGTGCTGGGTGTGTGCTCAGTGGAAGAGCATGGCCAGAAAAGAAAGAGCCAAATCCTTTGCCCCTCTGGTGCCTGCAGACCCAGGCCAGGTGCTGCTCCAAGATGCAACCACTCCAGATGAGATCTCGGCCCTGCACACTCTTTTTAGCCAAAAATCTTTGCACCTCTGTGAACACAGATTTTGACCTCTGAAACCACCTTCCATAGATGTCTGTCCTATGTTTGCTGCCCTTGGGCCATGTCCCTGCTCTTCCCTGACCTCTCCTTCTGCAGCTGGATCTGCTGCAGACTCTTGCACTGGTGATTCCTTGCCTGGAGCAAGAAGGTGTGTTAGATGCCTCCTGGCCTTATCTTGTACTTCTTGAAAGAAAAAGAGGAGAGCTTTGTAAGACAAGGACACAGGATCCTGCCTGTCACCACGCTGCAGAGCTAGAAAAGACCATAAAATAATTTGGGTTGGAAGGGACCTCCCGAGGTCATTTAGTCCAACCCCTAAATATCAATCTCCTACAGCTGAATCTCCTCTGCCCATGTCCTCTCACACTGTGGTTCACCTCAGCTCACTCTGACCCCAGCTGTTGTGTATTTACCTTTCTCTTTTCTCCAGCCTTTGAATAGAGGGTATTAGCATCATGTGTTTGACACCCCCTTTCCCTCCCCTCCAAAGTCCCTCGAGAGAGAATGAACACATCAACACCTAGCAGTGACTCAGAGAGACTGAGGGGGAGGGTGTTGATTTTAGGTTGGAAAGATTGCTAAAATTAAATAAACAATATGCCAGACCAAAAAAATGTCCCTCAGTTCATAACTCCTCGGATCTGTTTACAAAAATTTAAGCTCACCATAAACCAGATCTTTGTTTGGAGAGGGAAACACGGAAGGGAAACACTGAGATGTTAGCTGACACGTACAGAAATAAAAAAAAATAATAATAGAAGTGAATAGAAGAACGTGGAACCAGAAAGTCCTTTATGGGCCAGTGAATCCACCTCAGGCAACCACAAAGTATCGTTGCTTTCCTAAAGTGATCAAGCCTGTATTTAAAATGCTGAGATGGTTTGCTCCAAATAGACTTCTCAGAGGACAGCAGCAGAATCTCCTTGCTCCTGTGGTCACAAACTTTCATGTCCAACCTAAATTTATCCCCAGCCAGTCTGTAGCCACTCTGCCAGCACTGCTGCTCTCCCAGTTTCATCACCCAGGGCTGTGACTGAAAACCAATCATTAAGTTTCTCAGCTCTCATTTTGCCAACTCAGATAAATCCGTGTTATATAGTCCCTTTGTGGCAGATGGTTTCTCTTTTTCCTGATCTATCTAGTGTCAATTCCTTCTGTCTGGATGATCAGAAACCTCCAGGACTCAGTGCAAGGTCTGAGACCTACAAGAAAGGCAAGATGCCTTCCTGAGGCTGCCAGAAGCAACTCTTGAAAAAACTGAGTTTTGCTCAAGAGGCATTGCCTTTTCAGAATCAATTAGTAACTAATTTACACTGCTGTTCTCATTATGACTTGGCTAGGTGTTTTTTTCCTTCCTATCCATTACTGCAGACTTTCTCTGCAATAAATGTCTTTCCCACCTCTATCTCCGTGGCAGATCTCATCAGAGCACACCTGCCACCTGAGGGAGGTTTTATGCAATATATTTGGTTCTAAAACATATCCTCAAACTGTCACACTAACCTCTTTCAAGCCTTATAGGGTGGCTTTTCACAACACCATTTCCATTTCCTCTGTCTTTGCAGCAGAGGACAGCCCATGTGGCTTCATGTCAGGCTTTACTAGACTCTGGACACACAGGATCAGCTTTATTTCCTTTATCTATAAAATATTTCCATTTTTCCTTGCTGAGATAAGAACAGTAGAAACCTAAGTGTCCCATAAAGTTTGTTTTCTTAGTTTTAAAGCAAGGTGTCACCTTTTCTAGAGTGCAACAGAACACTTCTTCCAGTGCAGAGCACTCCTTACCCTCAGTCAAAATCTCTGCAAATGTTTTTGTGATATTGAAGGCATTCAGGAACCAAATGGAATAACTGGAACTGCAAGATATGAAAACAGGCATTAAAATGATGAAAGAAACTTGGTAGAAAAGAAAATCAGAAACATCCATTCCTAAGAGGCAGAAATACAGAAAAAAGTGAAATACTTACAATCTATATTCGTGATGTGATTGATTGGAAAGAAAAACTGTTCTATTTTTTTCTAAGTAACTTCACGGGAAGCACAGCAGGAGGGGCAGAGCCAGGAGTTCTCTGCAGAGGGTGAAGTGTAGCCTTGAATGAAGACAGCAAACTCTGCAGAATTATAAACCCCAGGAAGCCTGCAGAGTCATGCTGTTAGGAAAGGATTTAGCTTCATCTCTCTCCATCTACCTGCTTCACCACATGTACAGGGAACTCACTGGGAGATTTGATAGCCTAAAGGTTTAATCATTAAAATGCCATTCAGTCTGTTCCTTTCTTGCAAGAAAATGCTGCACACAGCCAAGGTAGAGCTAAAAGAGGTGAGGGAGACTTTGTTGGGAAGGTTTTCCCCTTTCCTTGTCATGTCTAATGTGTGTCTTGCAGGCACACACTGATTTATGATTGTACAGTTCAATCATACATAAATTATCCCAAAAGACAATAAAGCTATTATATTCTAGCAATACATTGCTTTCAAGTGACCTCTTTACATCCCTGTTTCAGTCCTAACTTGGAAATCCTTTTCCTTGCTAAACATAAATTCCCAGCCCTGTGCAGCCACAAGCTCTTTGTTTAGAAGATAAAGGAATGAATCACTTTAGAAATGCTCAAGTGGTTTACAATATGCAATGAAAAATAGACCTTGTGTTTAAAATAGATGGCTGCAGTCTATTCTTTTTTTTTTTAATAAAATTGTGTTTTGCAACTCCTATCCCATAGAGGACAGCAACAGAAACATGAATCCAGTGTGAGTCAGGGTCAGTTTAGATTCAGTACGTGGATTCCTCCATCTCCTCAGAGAACCATGCTGTTGAGGAACTTAAATACTAAAAAAAAAAAAAAAAAAAAAACCCCCCAGCACACAACAACTCATTTTTTGTCCATTGGCTCATTTGTTTATAGCACATCCAGGATGGCTCTAGCACACGTCTTCCTGACTCAAGGCCACCTCAGTTTTTCCCTCTGGAGCAGAGGGAGGTTCAGGGTGGGGTTAGAGGAGACATGAGCCTGGAGTCAGGACACCATGACACAGCATCAGGCAATACAGACCTCATCTTGTTCTGTCAGTCCCTGTAGGAAGCATCTCCAGCCCCTGGGATTTTTTATTGGGGGTAATGAACTCTTCAGGTTGTGAAGGCAGGGGACAGGACCTGGATCCTGGCATGCTCTACTCATTTTTTCTCTCTTTTTCCTATTCCCTTCCTGTTACTGTGCTTCCTGAGCAGGAGAAAAGGTTAAAACCATGGAACCTCAGTTTTTAAAAGCTTTGGAAGTCAGAAAGGGTTCTGTGTGCAGCCTGGGTGATGGGACAGCTGCCTGCTTGCTCTTGTCCATAAGCTGTGTGTGTGGTCTCAGAGAAGTCACTGGAAGTCCAGATTTTTTCCACCTAGACAAGCTGCTGAAGTTACAAGCCAGAGATGGGATTTACAAGAGCTCTTCTGAGCTGTTGAAAAGTGAGATGACTGGGCAGGAGGGCTGGCTAGATTCTTCATGTGATCAGTGGAGAGAGACTGAGTGGTTCCAGAGATAGGCTTGGTGGGGTACACCACACCTTGGTGGGGTACACCACACCTTGGTGGGGTACATCACACCTTGGTGGGGTACATCACACCTTGGTGTAAGTCCCAGGCTGTTCTTTCCCCATGGAGAATGAATTTGGAGCACGTTACCTATGTAAGAACTTCTGGTAGGATCTCAGAGGTATCGGATGGCAAAATCCCATCTGGTTCTTAGAAACCATCATCAGGATATGATCTCAAGACTCCTGGACAAGCTCTGGGAGCAAACCAGTAAGTCCCCATGGCACCCTGCTTAGCTGTGGTGTTTCCAGTCTTCTTGCTCAGACAGAGCCCTCTCTGATGCAACAGGAAGCCCCAAAACCTCAGCATCCTCCTGACTCTGAGCAAGAGGTTCTGTACTTTAAGGGACAAACTGTCTGTAAAACTTCTGATAAAGCTCAGAAGACATCACTCAATGAATCTCCCTCAGCAAACCCTGCAGGTTTGCTACAGCCCAAGAAAAACTCTGCCATGAGGGTCCCAGGGAACCCCTTCACTTTGCTGCAAAAAGCCCCCCAGGCTGCAGCCCTCGGCAGGGGCTCTTCTTTCACACTCGGGCTTCACTGCTGGGTTTAGTGCAGCAATTGCCCCAGCATGTTGCAGACTTAAAGATCATCTGTGTTTGCATTGATCATCCCATGCTCCTTATCTGCTCCTACCACGTTGGTGGCAGCTGAGGGCTCTGTAATTTCTGCTCAGAATAAAAACTTAGGAGCATTTAAACAGAAAGACTAAAATGGTCTCGTGGAGTGCATCGTGTGGAGAAGCTTTTTTAAAAAAATTTCAGATTCTCTTCATTACAGACTGCAAAGCCCTGGAGTGAGGAGCTCACCCTGTGTCTCGCTGGCATTTCTCCTTATCATGCCAGCTGAAATGGAGTCACCCTGGTCCTCTCTGAATATTCATCCAGCTCCTGGAAACTGCCAAGCACAGCAGAAAATGTGAGACATTATAGCAAGAAAAATAACCATGGAAAGAGAGCTCTCTGATATCCCCTAATGACACAAGACAAATCACCTTTATGAACTGAACTGGGGAGGTGGAGGAGGGAGGGAACAGCTCCATTCACCGGACCTAAAACCCGGGCTGAATCCTGGAGAAACCCCTTTTGAGTTATGAAAACACGGGGTAGACATTAATTCTGGTGGTGTTTCTCCCTCCACCCTCTCCATTTTCACATGCTCTGGTATTACTGCAGTCTTCTAGGATCAGACACAGAGTCACCACATCTCCGGAGAGCACTTTGCTTTCCATTTGTCTTGAGCCAACCATTATGGATTGTGAGTTTTGGAACCTGAGACCTTGCCTAAAGGGCTCTGAATAAGTGCCACGCTGAACCCTTTTGCCTAATAACATTTTTGCTTTGTTGAAACGAGACATGATGGAACCAGCCTTCCACAGCCTGCTTTGGACCATTTTGGTCACGTCTACAGGAGGAGAAGTGTACCTGAGTCCTCAAGACTAGCATCAGGCACGTCCAGACTGGGCTGCAAATTCCCTCGTGTTCCAGGGGGGTTTTGGTTTGTGCCACAGATGCCACATGCAGATCCCATCCTTGCTCCTGCTGCCAAAGTCCAAATCTCTCATTTGGGTAGGGATGCCTTTGTCCTTCCTCTCCCTGAGGACCACAGCTAGCCTGAGAGGTCATTTGAGCAAAACCAGAAGCCTTGCCTTCTTCTATCTTCCTGGAGTTATTGTCTCTGCTATGGATAGGGTAACAAAAGGGGTTTTGCTGCTTTGCAGACTTATAGCCAGAAAAGACTGTCCCTGCCCCGGGGAAGGAACAGCCTGATGACCCAACATAAGGAGGAACCACAGGGAGTGGGCTGGAAAATTACACCCAGACTCAGTGGTGATGCTTCACACATGCTTGCCTAGTGAAAATACTATATCTTCAAAGTAATTGTTCTGGACACGTTTGTGGTGTTCCCTCTCTGGTTGGGAAATGCTCCTTCCGAAGGCAAAAGTAGATGTGCTGGTTTCCCAGCAAACTGGTGTCTCTGTTATTTATTTATTTATTTATTTATTTATCTATTTATTTTCCCCTGGAACAGCAGAGCAGTGCTGTCAGCGTTTTCTTTGAACAACAGAGCAGTGCAGGGGACTTTGATTCTCCCAGTTATTTCCAGCTTTGCTGACCAGATACAAGCCTTATCCCTTCTGAATGCTATTTTAAAATAAATATATTTCAGCCCAGTCTCGGTGTAGCAACATTGTCACAATACTGGAAAATCATGAATGGCAAGAAAAGAAACTGAGGTATTTCAGGTGTGCTGGAAAGAGTTCATTCATTCAAAAAAGAAAGAATTGTGACCTTCTTGTCTCACCTCCGCATCTTTATCCAACTGAAACAGAAGAGCATACTGTTCACCTTCTCTTCACCTGTTTTAGGGGTTTTGACTGTTGCAACAACATAAACCCCTTTATCCCCACTTTTCCACCTTGGGAATATTGATAGCTCCTGGTCAGAGCAGTTCTCTCCTGTCCCAAACCAGCATCAGGTGGCAGTGGTGCTGTGAAGTGACAAGGAGTGCTGAGACCCAGGCAAACCACCCTTCTTCTGGCCATGGAGCCCTCCAGCTTTGCCTTTCCTTCTGAGAACACAGAGCTGCTTGTTCATCTTTCCCGTAGAAAGGTCACTCTGAGCTCAGAACATCAGTATTGAGTGCCTCAGAGACTTGCAGCCGGGAGTGGGAAAAGCAGCCGTAATATTTCAACCCAAATTTCTGCTCCTGCCCATCCCTCAGCTGCAAACACCAGAGTCACGCTGGGCTGGAGCACCCCGACCAAATCTCCTTTGTCCAAATGTCCTCTGCTGGAACTGCCACTGAATTAAGCGGGGCCCACGGGCCTGGGCTTTGAGCAGCCAGGCTGTGGAATTGTTTGTGAATTCCCTGAAGTAGTTCCTGGTGTAGCAATGCCCAAGCACGGGTCAGGAGTTAGCTCAAACCAGCTCCAGCTGGAGGGCTGGATGGGGCTGAGCTGTTGTTGAGAGAAATATATTCAAAGTGCAACCGTACAGATGCAACCCATCATGGGTCCTTTGCTCTCAGAGCTTCTGAATCCTCTCCTGACCGTTTTATTTATGGAGAAATGTGTGGCCTCTCTCTTTCAAGGTCTCTTTTGAAGCTGCCAGGCTCTTCCTGGTCTAGCTTGAGGACAAAGGCTCCTCCTGAGGTGATCTGGTGGGGATGGGTTTCACCTTGAAAGCAACATTTTGAGAGAAAAAGACCTTTGAAAACAGCACTGCCTTTGTTCACCTTGAGGGCAAACATCAGGGCTGTCCAAAATGCAATGGTGACCACAGAGGGTGCAAAGATGAGAGCTCAGCAGGAGAAAGAGGGCAATATGAGGGACAAAAACAAGAGGGCAAAATTCTGCTCCAGGTAAAGCAGAAAGCCCTCAGGTGAGGTGGCCACAGCCACAGTGCCACATCTAAAATGATGGAATCCAAAATGATGGAATCCAAAATGATGGAATCCAAAATGATGGAATCCAAACGGAGTCACTCAAAAAGAGCTGGAAAATGTCTCCCTGGTATTGTCGCAGCTGGAGAAAAAGGGTTTCTGCTTCAGCCTGGCAAACCAAACCAGAAGCTGCCTGGGCCCAGATTGCTCTTTATAAATAAGTGAAGGGGTAAAGAGCAAGGCAGGACCAGAGCTGTTTGTGCTGCTGATGTTGTGCCTGAGAACAGATGGGAGCTGGAAGGGAGCAGCAGATCCCTGCCTGCAGGAGGGAATGCAGTCAGGAGGAGGAGAATGGGCAGGTGGAAAGAGCAACACATGAAGGGCTCCCTGGGGCCTTGGATGTTTGCAGAGCAAGAAATCAGGTCCCTGCCCCAGGAGAGGTCACCTGCCCTTCACCCCCAGCTCAGGACCTCAAACCACCCTTTGGCTCATTGCCACAACTTCATCATCCACCTGATGGGCAAGTCAGATGCACAGGCACTAAAGGCACGGGCTGCTAAGGCCAGAGACCTTTTATTAATTGAGGTTATTTTAATTAACTGGATGACTGTGGGAAGAAGTATTCCCTTTGTCCTTTCTGTCTGCAAATACAGGGGATTTCCTCTGCAGGTAACTAAACATGTAATATTGTTCTTTCTTTTCCCACCCCTCACTTTTTTCATAGAATCATTAAGAATCGTACCATTTAACTCTGAAAAATATAAATATTTTACTTGAAGCCTTTTTTTTTTTCTGGAGGAGCCCATATCTTTTTTGGTTGGTTGGTTGGTTTTTTTTGTTTTTTTTTTTTAGTACAGAAGTAAAAGAGATCAGTTAAGCCATGAAATATTAGTAACAACAATAACAACAAAAATCTCCCACATGTTCTCAGGGGGAAGTAACAGCTTCCCAGAGACAGAACGACAGCAGATCTGTGGGGCAGCATGTGCTGCCTGTGAATTTGCCTCGATAAAGGAATTTAGTGCTGTCTCCCCTCCCAGACTGGTGCCACACACTGCTGAGGAGCTCCAGGCAAGCAGTGGGGAAAGCAGGGCCAGGATGAAATGATGACCTGGAGTTCAGGGAAATCTCTCCCTACTTCACCTTTCCTGACAGCAAAGTGCAGCCCTGTGGGAGGGCTGGGGGTGTGAGGACAGTGCCTTGACTGGGACTAAAGGGCTCCTTACTATAAGAGAAACATTCTGAAAAGTTTGTTCATGTAAACATCTGCATTGATACTCAGGAAATTCCTTTTCACTGAATATTCCTTAGCCATCCAGTGTGACAAGCATGGGGATGGGCCATGACCTCTTTTTGCCCCCCCCAAAAGGTGATCAGACCCTGCAAAGGAGCTCTCACCAAAGCTCAGCTCTGAAGTGGGGCTCAGGCATCTTTGGGTCTTTATTTCCCCACAGCCCAACCTCTCTGGTCTTCAGAGAGAAGGAAACTGAGGCAGCAAGAGGCTGTAGCAAGTGGCATCACCACGGATAAGGCTGCATTCTCCCATCTGGGTCCAGGAGCCCAAACTCTTCCAGGCAGCATCTCCAAGCAGCTTATCTTTTCTGCTGGAAAAAATCAAAACCTTCCCTTGGCTGCCATTTGGCTGGTGGCTCCTCTCCAGTTCTGGAATTTAATTAGAAGACTCCTTCAAACAATTAAATAAATACAATAAAGTAACTCCTCTGAGCCCTTTTCTCTGCTACCCTCCAGATGCCCCGGTGAAAGCTTCACAGCTCACACGCTGGAGGTTGCTGCCCACAGGAGTTTTCCTTTGTTTGGGTTATTCTGATTAGGGTTTACTTTTACTTCTGGATTTCTTCCTGCTAGGAGCACGTGTCATTTCCTGATCTGCTTCTGTCACATCCCTCCTGGCCTTGCAGGGGTCACTGGGGGAAAAGGATGCTGAGTCTCTTGGTTCAAGATGACCAAAAGGTTTCAGATGGAGCTGGAATGCTGCATCTTCTGAAGGCACCAAAATAATTTCACAAGCCTGAGTAACAAAACGAGTTATCTTGTACTGTTCAATCTCTAATATGATGCCAGCTCATGATCTCTCCACAAAAGGCTCCCAGAATTTAGCTGGGACAGCAGGAAAGCCCAGTGGTTTCTAGGAATAGGTTCTAGGAACACCTAGCAGGGATGCTTTAGGGAGAGCTGTGATGGGAGGTGTGTGTGTGGAGGACTAGATCTCTGGATCTCAGCCCATGGGCCATGGACACCTGGGGCTGAAGGTTTATTTCTAAACAAGTCTGTGAAGCAGATTTCAGTCTGGGAGAAACTACGTGGAGATCTTCATGAGCAAAACTCCTGCAAGGTGTCCCACTACAACACCAGCATCCACAAGGTGAAACAAGATGGAAAAGCCCTGGAAAAGGCAACCTCTGCCCATCCTGTTTGCCCAGGGCTTTCATCACCCTCAGCCTAACACAAACCTCTCTGAGATGCTTCAGGTTGTTAGAGAGCAGAAGTCCTGGGCCAGCAGGAGGGAGGTTCCTGCACTCACCCCCGGTTCATGGTGTGCAGCTGATGACTGCTGGTTCCCTGCAGTAGAGGGCAGCAATGGCACATACACAACAGCCTCTTAATGACAACTGGATTTGGGGAAAAAAATCAAATACATATATATATGTGTAATATGCCTGTAAAAAAAAAAAAAAAAAAAAAAAAAAAAAGAAACAAAAATGAAAAAACAAACAAACCAAAAAACCAACCCAACAAACCAACCCCTCCTAGCTCAACTCAGTAAGATCTAAGGTCAGGGCTTTTCTTTATCTTTGCAGTGACTGATTTCATTAACATCTAAAATAGTGGGAGGAGATCAAGAAGGGAGACTGGAAGGAAAAGGGATGTGGCACTCCAGCCCCTGTGATGGAGCAAATACCTCTTGCTGTTTCAGATTTCTGTGAACACTCACACAGAAATGTCAAGGGTGTAGGAAACACAGAGTCACCCCGACACACCTGTTGGAGACATCATGGGGCTGACCTGGCTTCTCTGAGGGGCTTTTCACAGGTTGAGTAGGAAGGATCCCTGCAGGTTTTTAAACCAAGTGTTCAAGTCATCCATTAATCAAGTTCCATGAAGAATTTTTCAGTTGAATTCCTTTGGTTACCCTCTACTTAAAGGTAACTTGGGACAATCCTTATTCTTTCCTCAACCCTGGAAGTGATAGAGGAGACATCTCAAATCCATCTCAGAATAAAAGTGGCTGTTTCCATATCTCAACAACTTTTCTGGAGCACTGTGGGCAAAAGTACTACTACTAAAAACATCAGTAATGGAGAATACCTGCCAGACTAAACAGCACTCATGGAGGCTTTTCCAAGGTCAAAGTTTTGTGCAAATATAGTTTTGTTACTGCATTTTATTCCTGAGGGCATTAAGTAGCTAAAAAATATATGGATAAAGTTGAGGACAACATCGAAAGTGAGGAGCCACCTGACTGTGGGAACAGAAATCAGACTGGAGTGAGTTGTTCTCATTGTCTTATTGATTCCAGGGCCCAACATTTTCCTAGCAGACATTTCATCTGCCTGCAGGTTTCTACACAGACAGATTTATGGAGCTCCCCTGCCCCTTTCACTCAGGCCAACTATTCTTCTAGCCAGAGCATCCGTCACTCCTCAGCATGTATCCTCCTACCCCTCTAATCCCACAGTCATTCATACCTTCACAATATTTATTTATCATTCCAGCTCTCCGTTGGTCTTTGTGTCACTCAGATCTTGAAGAGGTTCAACCATTTTCTTAGGTGTCCAGTTGCATAAACAGAGCTCCACGATTTGAAACCAAGAAGAAAAAGGAGGAGATCTGACTGTGCAGAGACCTGGCATCTAAACCAGGCCTTAAAAAGTATTCCTGGAGGAAATGCTACGACCTTCAAACAGGCTGCCAGACAATCTAACCTAAGCTGGGACCATCAAGTGGAAGCATTCGAGGAGGTCTATCAATGTTGCTTTTTCACATACATGTTTTATTGTGTTGTCAACACATTTCTGATCCCTTTCAAGATGAATGCATATTTTCCAGATTCGATTTCCTCTCTGCTTCTTTTGTGGCTTCTCAGTTCAACCGTGCAAGGAAAAAGGAAACTAAATTAAATGTAAGCAGCTCCAAGCTCTGCAAGGGATGGCACAGGGGGGGTGGTGGCTCCTGGGCACATCTGGAGAGTCACCACTGATTCATACAGATGAACAAGGAGGTGACAATAATTTATTGCAGAAGCTCTGATGTTCATTTCAGAAGGGCCATATCCCCTCTCCTGTTCCCCCACTGTCTCCCCCTCCCATAATAATAATAATAATAAAAATAATAATAATAATTGATTGAGGGAATTGTATTTGCAGAGAAGAGGACTGGAAATGGTTCTGTTGCTCTTTAGCAAACTCTCAAATAAAATAAGAACTTTCTGTTATTAACCCTCATGGTGGTGTGGAGTTTTCCCACACTGAGCAGAGAAAAGAGCTCAAGCAGCAGTCAGGAAAGAAGAGCATCACAGGAGGCCACACAGCTCAACTGTGAAAGCTCAGGAAAACCAACAGCTGTTCCCCCCCACTCCAGGGATGACCTTCTTGATGTCCATCTCACTCTGGGATGACTCCCAGCTCCTGGATTTTTGGGGTCTGAAGGTACCTCCAAAGGAAAGGAGAGGTCCCAGCCACATTCCTCTGCAGTTCCAACAAGTGCATTGAGAGGCAGCTGAAAGTCTGCTTGCTGAGACTGCTGAAGAGATGGGGAGGTGACTTTCCCTTTCCTTTTCCCTTTCCTTTTCCCTTTCCTTTTCCCTTTCCTTTTCCCTTTCCTTTTCCCTTTCCTTTTCCCTTTCCTTTTCCTTTTCCCTTTCCCTTTCCCTCTCCCTCTCCCTCTCCCTTTCCCTTTCCCTTTCCCTTCTTTCCCTTTCCTCCACCTGCAAGTGCATAAAAGTAAACTGGTCCTCTCTTGAGGAAGGAAGGAAGGAAGGAAGGAAGGAAGGAAGGAAGGAAGGAAGGAAGGAAGATGCAGAGGTAAAACAGAGAAAAGAGGGAGACATTTCTGTGGGAGTCCCTCGTTAAAACATTGGCAGTTCCTCACTGAGTGCAGGGCAGGAAGTGATTAATATTTCACTCAATGGAAACCACACAGGGGATTTGGGCTGCTACAAATACATTTGCCATACCTCCTACCAGCTCTCTAGACATAACAGGAAACTGAACCTTTTATGAATGTGCAAACCTACCTGCCTATAAATAATACAGAACAAATGAAGCAGAGAGTTAAAAGGGGCAGAGCAGGTTGAAAATGTCACTGATCTCTGTCCCAAGCAATAAACCACCATGCATTGTCTAAGGTATTGCTTTCTCTCCTACCTGCTGTACCTTCTGGACCATGATCACTCTTGGAGGTTCAGCAAAGCACAGGCCTGGGTGGTTGGAAGGTGGTTTGGAAACAGCTGGAGCTCTTCTAGAAATGGGGTCACCTAGAGATCTTCATGACAGCTGAGAAAAATAAAAAAGCCTTGCCAACAAACCCCAAAACATTTCCAGATTTTCACCTCAAAGATGGATAAGAAAGAGCTGATGCTGAGTGGCTCTGGATCTGAGGTCTGGTTATCATCTCAGGTCATCTCCTTGGCCTCCTCTGGACTCACTTCAGCATCTCTGGGTCCTTCTTGCACTGAGAACCCCAGAACTGGACCCAGCTCTGTTTGGGGAGGTCACTACCCACCACCACTGAGACTCAGCTCTTTGGGGCAGTTCCTACATATTCTGGTCCCTGAGTCTCAGTGGGGATTTGCCATCTGCTTCTGTCCCCTCCTTTCAATGGCACAAGGAGTTTTCTTCCCCTCAATCTGATGAAGCTCCTCAGGAGCCTGCCAGGAGCATCACGTCTGGCACCCATGTTCCAGGCATCAAAAGCAAAAGACACTTTAGGACTAAGAAAATCTGGGTTTGCCCAGGAGATTGTGGATCCCCTCAGTCCAGTCGAGATGTGGGTCTGCTTAGAGCTGAGCATCTGCCTGACACCTTGCCTGGGGTCAGGTCACATTTCTGATGGAGACTTTATTTCACAAATTCCACTCTCTCAATTGGTTGTTAACAGAGGGCACGTGGATCCAGGTACAAATGTAAATACAGATTTTAAGATTTGTAGAACTTCAGCTCTACCCCCAAATATTCATTATTTAAAAGCATTTCCTAATGCATTTGCAGATTAATTCCTGGTATTTGGATCACTTCCAGTGTTAATATTGGGCTGCCTTCAAGTTTAATCAGAGAATTATATTTTAAAATATATGTTTGCTGAAGCTGATTTGATGTTTTTTTCTTTTCATGTTGAGATTTCTTTACAATTGCTTTAAAAATGACCTTTTGACCAAAGAGAAAAAGCGAGGATAATTTTTCCCTTTCATTTTTGTTTGAAGCTTTATAAGGTTTGAAAGAGAAAAATAAAAGAAGCCTCTAAAATCCTAAAATCTTTCAGTATATATGTTTTTCCTGGTTTTCAACAAGAGTTTTTAATTTGAGTGTGTTGAAACACCACATTCCTGATTCAAAAGTCTATTTTTAAAACAGTTTTTGATGTGTGACATAGCTGTTATTTTATGAGAAACCCAAAACATTTAATTGGAAATTTTTACTGGGAAAAAAAAAAAAATGAAGTCCAATTTTCAAACTCTTGCATGCATAAATGGGATTTTTCATTCATCCAGCTCTGGTCTTCACCCTAGATCTCCCCCTGACAGCCAACAACAGAGGGGCAAAGCAAATTAGCTGAACTCATGAAGCAATAGAGATAAATGCAGGAGGAAATGTTCTCTCTTTTTTATCATTCTTTTGCTCCTACTTGAGACAGTCTATGTCAGCATTTTTGGGAGCAGGGTATGGGGGTGTATGGAGGGAGGAACACAAACCTGGGGGAGCTCAGAATTCCTGTCAAAGGCCTTTCATCACCTTCAGAGCTTAGCCCAAACTCCAGACCTGCTGTGAACTCCTCCTTGGGCTCTGGGCTGGCTGCTGAGGTCACTCCCCACCAGCTCTTCTGCTCTTCCCATCCCAGTGCTGCCTGCCAGTCCCAGCTGATGGTGATGCTAAAAGGAAGAGGTGTCAGGGACATCTCCCTGCTGTGTATTTATAGGCACACCCCAGCCAGGCTGTGGTCACTCCAGCCCTGGGAGCATGATGAGGGGAAGGCAGGAATGTGTCCAGGAGAAGAGGCTGGTTGGCAAACAGAGGCAGGTAGCCCACAGGTCCAAAATTCTAGAATCAGAAAATCGAGCACCACTCAACAAAAAAGACATTTCCAGGGGGCAAGGCTGTGTCTGCCCCCTCACCTCATCACCACTCACATTCCTGACATACAAGGTGCTATTGTTTCCCAGCCTTTGATTTACTCTTCCTAAGGGTGCTGCTGTCTGGAATTAGAAATGTGGCTTCTATTCTTACTGTCCCCCCACAAATCACCCCTTGCTTTCCAAAAGCATCTCTCCCCAAGTACAGTTCCCCCCTCCCAGCAGCCCCACCAAGTGCTCATATTTCTGTTCCTTCTCTTCTCTTCTCTTCTCTTCTCTTCTCTTCTCTTCTCTTCTCTTCTCTTCTCTTCTCATCCATCTCTTCTCATCCATCTCTTCTGAGCTGCCTGGTGAATTTGAGTCCTTTATCAAAGATGCTGAATTTGATGTGCTCAGAGACATTAAATTTGATTACAGTCAGACTATTTCAGCCCCAAATATTTTTCAGGGAGTATGATAGGGGTAAGATGACATTTTATTCTAAACTTTGAGCAAGCAGCCTGTGGGCAGGGCACTTATCTTCAGCAATATGCAGTGAGTGGAAAAGATCTGAGATCTGTGTCTGCTGCAGCCACCAGTGACCCTGGGCTATGCCCTTGACTCAACACCTCACCTCTCCAGGTCTCAGCTCTCCTCTCAACAGAATGGGTAAATTATAGGTTTCCAGCTTCAAGCTCTCTCTCCAGTTTTTGCTACATGAAGCAGTTTACACCATTGCAAAGCACCAGCTCCTACACCCAGAATCAGGATGGATTCGTTTGGGTTGTTACTCTGACCCAAACTCTGGGCTGGGAAGCTGTGGTTTGTTTCCAGTTTGCACAGATGCAAGGAATAACTCCCAGTGCTGGGGAGTCAGGTGCTTTGGCTCTTTGCTCCTCAGGGGCTGTGGTCCAAGGAAGAGGTGTCTGCCAAAGGGTTGGGATTTTCAGGTGGATGACATTGTACATCTGGAGATGGGGACACTCTGTGAGGCAGTGGGGGAGTCACCAAGGTCCTTCTTGCAAACTCAGACTCCCAAAATGATGAAAGAAGGGATCAGGGCAGCACTGCAAGAGTCTGCAGGAGCCCACAGCAGGCAGGGCAGCACAGGGGGAGGGTGACATTGTCCCACCAGCGTGAAAACCAGGGGTCACCCCCCCCAGCCCCTGGCCCACAGGGAAACAGAGGGTGCTGCTGCTGAAGGGTGCTCCATGGCAGCAGCTTTGGGGGTGCTTAAGGGTTTCCCCTCGTGCAGAGAGGAACCGTGGAGGAAAAGAGGATCCTTCCCTGGGGGATTCTACCTCTCCAGCCTTCTGCTGTCTTCAAAGTGAGCTGTAATTACAAAGGACTTCTGTGAGGCTCCTCAAGATTTAGTACCTGGCAGTTAGCCAAGTAATACTCTGATCCCAAGTGTCTCTATTTATTTATTTTTATTTTATTTTATTTAGGCATCTTCCATTTGTTTATTTACTAACCCATTAATAGATATTTAAATGTTTCATCCCCTGTCCCTGTAGATTAAGGCCAGATGGGGTGACCTTATAGCAGAGATGATACTGCATCTTTTCCATATCTCTGTTTACAATGTGTTTTGGAAAGACATCAAACCTTCATGTAAAGAGAGCAGCTCACACAGAAGGTGGCATTTCCCTTGAGAAGCAATTTTAGATGATTAATTATTCTCTTGTGAAAAAAAAAATAACCTCAAAACCTTTTTGGATTCTAAACATATCTGAAGTTGAGGGGTTTTTTTGTTGTTTGTTTTTTTTTTTTTTTAATGCAGATCAAAAGCACCCACTTGCTGACTCACAACCTAGCAGAAGCAGAATCACTAATTTCTATGGAAAGATCCCTCTGTTGTTACTGGAATGTTAAACATGGTAAGTAGGCACACTCTGGAAATATGCTTTGGATTGGAATTGGGATGATATAAGATGAAACTTTCTTACAGAGCAGTTGTACTGGTTGGGACATGCCTTTTAGCTCGTGAATGTCATTAATAGTGAAGATTTTTAGTTTTCATCAAAATATTTGATTTGTGTCAAAACTTCAACTGTTCCAGAGGTTTTGGTGGAAAAAAGAAAAACAAACCTTTTATATGTTTGGCAAGAGAAAAATGTTAGGGGGAAGAAAACCAAAAATTTCATAAGCAGCAAGAAGTCAGTTTTTTGCATCCATAATTTTTCAGTGGAAACCTAAAAACCTGTCAAAGTTTCATGTGTTGGTGGAAATCTTTGTCATGATGGAAATCACTGCTCTGTCAAAACAGATGTCTAAAGAGACCATTTGAACCAACTGCTTTCTGTCCCTTGGAGCCTCTCAGGATCTGATCTGCTCACTTTTACAAGGGGGTTTCTGCCTCATAATTGAAAGTTTCCAGTAAGAAATCAGAACTTGGCTGGTTTGGGTTCAGGTACACAGGCTCACCTGTTTTACACAGGTCCAAGAGCAAACTTTGCACTGGTTCCAGTCTGTGATTTAGGAGAACTTCTCCCCTAGCCTTTAGCCAGAGGTGACAGATCAAACAGAGAACCTAAAAAAGAGTGATTGTAGCTCAGTGAGGGATCTGATGGATTCACAGGTCATTTTGGGGATGGACCTGACCACACCATGGCTCCTAAGGGAATGGGTTGTGGGAGAGGGATGATGAGGAAGAATCATGAAATGGTTTGTGTTGGAAAGGACCTTAAAGATCACCTGCCATGCCCTGGGCAGGGACACCTCCCACCAGCCCAGGGTGCTCCAAGCCCCATCCAACCTTCACCACTGCCAGGGATGGGGCAGCCACAGCTTCTGGGGGCAACCAGGGGCTCAGCACCCTCACAGAGAAGAATTCCTTCCTGAAGAAGAAATGGACCTTCCACAAGGAAGGTTAAGCCATGTTCAGCAGTGGGAAAGGTCCATTGGCTGTCTCCTGTATTGATAGTGAAGAAAAATGAGGGTGAGGAGTCAACTCTTCTGTGTGTAAGGATAAGAGACCATAGCAGGTGTCTGCTTAGGCACGCTGAGGTCTTTCTCTTTATTCCCTAATTCTGTGTATTCCCTAATAACACCCTTAGGAGTTCACCAAAGTCAATCTGACCTGCTAAGGGGAAAGGGATCTCCAAAAATGTACATGAGTTGCTCAAAAGCTGTGCAGATAGGCAGCCAGGTGGAGGCAAAGGAGCCTTTTAGGAAGGGCAGCAGTGTAAACATGCACCAGAAAGTCCAGAGAGGAGTTCACCCTCCAGGCATAAATCCCTTGAAAACTGAGCTCTGGGGCTGTGTATTGCTTATAAATAACGACTCTTGTTCCAGCAGTAATTTGAGCAGCAGGAAAGCAGAGGCATGCCATGGCTGCACTTGTTCTCTGCAGAGAAGACATAAATCCACATCTCCTGCTCTGTGTAACACACAGAGAACGCTGGGGACAGCCCCAGCTGTAAATCAGGGCTGGCTTCCAGCTGCTCTTGCTTTCCTGATCTTTGCTGAGCTCTTTGGGCTTGGCTGCTTGCAACAGCATTGGCCCTAGGGGTTGGAGGTGTGAGGGATCAGGACCCATTTTTTGGGGGGGGAAGCAGGGAGAAAGGATGCTCTTCCCATCTGGGAGCCTCTCTGGGACCTCAGCTCTAGACCTGACACTGGGATTCCTTCAGCAGAATCAGAGTCTGTGACTGGTTTGGGTTGGAAGGGACCTTCAGGATCACACAGTTCCAACCCCCTGCCATGGGCAGGGACACTTCCCACCAGCCCAGGTTGTTCCAAGCCCCATCCAGCCTGGGCTGGAGCACTTGTTCCCATCACAGGCTGGTTGCTCACTCCCACACCTCTCTGGAGTGGCAGCTGAAGGTCACACGGGATGCCCCAGGGTGTCTGCAGTGGTGCCAGTGGTTGTGCTTTGGGAATCAAGTCCTGTCTGCCTTACCCTGAGACCTAAGAGAGCCCAGCAGAGAGTTCCTGGGTGTGCTTACAACTGCCCTTGGCTACATGCAATCAAACTGCTCAGGCATTTTCAGTGTAATCCAGGGATGTGGCCAAGAGGCAGGGAATAAATTGCTCTCCCTACTAGAGACAGGTCAGGAGGCCACGTGTAGGGTTACTGTGAAGTGTGGTGAGGCTGGCCATTAGGTTACACTTTCCAAGCAGAAGAAGGGGAGGAGATGCAGCTCTCTGCCTGGTGAACCTGACCCACTGGAGGGTGTTAGGAAGGAGGGAGATGGCCACACTCACCTGCCAGGGTGGGTCAGAAAAAAGTCAGTCAGGAACAAGGTAACCCCTGAAGAGCCTTCCAGGACTTTTTAATCTTCAGTTCTTTGGGTTCATATTCCTTCCACCCACAGGTCAGGACTCTTTGTGGCAGCAGCAAGGCAGACTGTAAAGGGATACTCACAACCCCACAGGATTTGCATCCTAAAGGGACACGTTTCAGGGGTAGGAGGAAGAAATCACTGAGCCAAAAGCATGAAGCAGATGAAACAGCAGAGACAGGAATTAGCTTCAGGGCTGAGGTCCCTTTACCCGTGGCCACCAGCCTCCACTCCATCCCTTTTTGTTAGCTGTGACTGTGAGCCCTTGGGCTTCCACGGGCCCAACAACAGTAAAAGTGGTTCCTAACAGGGCATAAATTTATTGCCAAATTAATTCTTCGCTGCTGCATTTGGTTTTGGTTTTGGAAAAGCAGCAAATTAATAGCGAGCCACATAAAAGCACTTTAATGGAAATAAAGGCAACAAAGCCTGGAGCTGGCCAGAGTTCAACAGGAGAAATTAGGAGCAGGTATGGGCAGGTGGGGTGCTGAGAGGTGACGTCCTGCAGTGGGTCATTGAGCAACCTTGGTCATTTGTCCTGAGTTGGCCTCATGGAAGCTCAGGTTATTCTGCTTGCACAGGGAAGACTTTCCAGTTCATGCCAGGGGCCTTTGCTGCAACCACAGGTTCTTTTGTTTATGTAACTGCAAGTTGCATTTCTGGGTGCAATGCTTTACCCTGATGCCAAAGTTTTCAGTGCGGAAAAAAAAAAAAAATAAAAAATATATATATATATTGACCTTTCCTGTTTACCATTACCAGTCAGTGTGGTGCTGGGTACACACGTGTGCATGTTGTGGGCTCTTTATGTGGGCCATAAGCTCCTCAGACTGCAATGAATGGACAAGAAGGAATTCTCTGGAGTCTCCTCCAGAGCTGACCAGAGGCAGCAAAGGGAGCAGCGTGGTAATTCTGAGCACATTCCTGCTTGTGTCTGAGCACACATTCTGCTCCTCTCACAGGCAGCTCTCTTTGTGCTTATGTTCATATGTTGGGAACAAACCACAACCTCCAGTGAAGTGGGGAATGCTGGTGAGGAGAGGGAGTTCTCTGGGATCATTTCACATGGCAGCTGCTGGATTGGGAGAGGAGGCAAGGGAAACCCCAGCCATGCACAAGCATCCAGCATCTGGGCTGGGATTAGAAATGCTCTGGTAGCCCCTTCCAGCCTGAGGAACACTTTCTGAAAGAAGCAGATATTGAGGAAATTGCTCTGGGAGGCAAGGGAGGAAATCCTGCTCAAAGAGGAAGACAAAGCTGGTTCTTCATGGTCAGCAATCAGGCCAAAAACTACACCCTTAGAGTGTCCAGGCTGCAATCCTCCCGTGCCAGACCCCTGGATCTCCTCCATAATGCCCCTGCAAAGCTGGTGCCAAAAGATCAGCAGCCTCACAAGGTAAAATACAGGAGAGGTAGGACACAGCTGGTACCCAGTGCAATTCCAGAGCTGCTCCAGCTGCAGGGAATTCACTAGGTCAAAAGCCAGGGGGAAAAATTCCATTAAAAAAAAAAAAAAAAAGGAAAATGATCCTCCTTCTCCAAGAGGGAGATAGTTTGCTGGAAGCTGTGCAGTCAGCCCTGGCAGTGAACTTGGCTGGAGAATGACATTCTCTTTCCATGGATGCATCAGTCACAGTTTTTGCCCATTCCTCAAGTTCCTTCTCCCTGCTAACCAGCGTCACTCCTGCCTTCTCCAGCCTGAGGCTCAGCAGGTTCCTTCTCATCCAGCTCCCTGCAGAGGCCTGGCCTGGGGAAAGCCTGGGGATGGCTCTGCTTGGAGTGTTTTTTTAAGCATTGTTTATAGTTTACTCCTCCTGAGCACTTGTATATTTTTCTTTCAGCCCACTCACACGCACAGCTAGCAAACACCCAGGCCAGGGCTCCACGCAGTCCCTCAGCACCCCGGGATGCTGCATCCTCAGCCGAAAACCGCAGGAGGTGACTTTGATTTGCAAAGCAAACAGCCCTGGCCGGCTCTTCCACATCCCCTGCCCCAGCCCTGTCCCTGCTCCGTGTCCTCAGCCTTTCTTGGAGAGCAGTTTTGCATACCCAGGCTAAGACTGCTCTCTGAGGTGCCAAAGGAATTTGGTTGCTCAGCTCCGAAGGAAATACTTTGGAATGAGGTGTACACAGACCTCTGGTGGCTCGGAATGTTTCCACCGATAACGCTTTTCAGTGGACTCTTCCTCTCCCAGTCCTGCAAGGGAAGGTATGGCTGTCCTGACAGCCCACTGGAAAGAGTCTGATGTTTGATATATGATGTCTCAGCTAAGATATTTCTTCATCCCAGCATATCCAGACAGGAGCAATCTCTTTCCTGCAGAGCCTGGTGGAAAGATGTCACAAGGTGAACACCGGTTCCCATCTTTGTACCACAAGGAAACGAAGCCCAGAGAGAAATGCAGTTGGGAAACCCACACCAGAGGCATGTAGGATAGTGAAAGGTTCACTTCAGATTGCTCCAAGCCAATGCAATGACAGCACTGTAAGGCAGTTCTTTCATGTCCTGGGTTTTGTGGCCCTTCTGGCCATGGGGCTTTGCTGGACAAAAAGGGGAAGAGTCCTGTGGTGTCTTTTTTGGGTGATCTCTTTTGGAGACCATAACACTCACAAGAACATCAGTCCCAAAGAGCCCATATTTCTGGAAAACACTGCTTTCAGTAACTGTGGCCAACCCTGGCTAGGAGCTGCAAGGCATCTTGTAAGGAAGTCCCGTGGCTGCCCCAAGGTCCTTGCTCCCGAGGGCTGTGGTGCTCCCATTTACAGCCATCCCTGCACACATCTGCACAGCCCATGTTCACACCAAGGGAGCAGAAGGACTTGCAGGAGGAGGGTCACGAGATGAGATGAAATGAAGAAAAATTTGGATGTGCTCTCAGGAAAATATTACATATAAGGGTATATGTGCTGAGCTGGGGAATGGTCTCCCAGTGGGAGCGGTGGCAGCTTCTTGACTAGAATCATTTTAAAGTGGCCAGGATGAAGCCCTTGGGACTACACAGGACGGAAAATCCTGGCATGTCTAGGGTCAGCGGATGGACCAAATGACCTACTGTAATGGGTCTTTTCCATCCCTGATTCCAGTGAGTCTCTGAGAACCATGAAACCAAAGAGTCATGAATAAAGCTCACATACCACAACGTTAATGTCATTGCCAGACCTTTGGTCCCTTTGGCAGAGCTAACCAATGGACCTGGGATTCCCTCCAGCATCTTCTTTGGTGGCTTTAAGAGCTCTGAATGTAAGTCTTAATCCAGACATCCCTGCAGATCAAACTTTACAGGGTGAAGAGGAACAGTAATAAAAGCTCCATAAATTGTTCTTATCGGTTTCATTTCACATCTAAATTCAGAATGTTCTCCTTCCCAAGCTTCCTAACAGTGGGGACACATCTGCTTGGCTACCTGTGTGTGCTCCAGCAGCAGGACTTCAGTGCAATGGGTGCAAACTTTCTTTACCTTCTGTTCTCCAGCTCTTTTCAGTGGAGACTTGGGCAAATTCCTGTGGAGACTGAAAAGTATTTAGTGGAGCAAAGGTGTGAAAATAGCTGAGGACTCAGTGCTGGAAAAGTACTGTTCATAACAGCAATTGTTTGTTGCTCTCAGGAGGAAATCTAAGTGCCATAAGACTGAAATGACAAGTGGATACAGCTTCAGATTTTACATCCTGTCCACATAATGATAATTCCAGCAGGCACAAGGTTGCTTTATATCAGGCAGAGATCTGCTACAAAGTAAGCCTGGTCTGCTAAGGTTGGAGTTTTTGAAGGTTTCTTGTTCATGGTGATTTTGGGTCAATCGCAGTCAATATTTTAAAAGTTCCTGGTGATTTAGATGTTGTAATTTTGGGAAGCCAAACCATTGAGAAAAGGCACTAAGTTATCACATGTGAGAGTCTGAGAGGAACCTCTTAAACTGGAGGGAACTGGGAATTTGTAACTGGAAGGACCTAAAAACTGTTGACCACTTCAGAGTATCTTGGTCTGCATGGCACTGCCCCCCAAAAACTCTTCCTTGGCATGACCACAGTGGCAAAGAGCTCTGAGCACATCCTGTGACATCTGCTTGTGCACGACTCACTCAGCTCAGAAAATGTGTCAGGATGAGGAAGGAATCATTGCCCAGACAGAAATGAACCCTGGATGTGTCAAAGCAATACAGAGTTTTAAAACCCTCTCAGGATGGAATTTCCTAGTATGGTCCAAGGAGGTTAAACCCAGGATTAGAAGGATTAAACTGTGTAATGGAAAGATGAAAAAATATTTCAACACTACTAGGCAGTAGAATATGTTCTGACAGAAGGTGATGGGTGACCTACTGCCTGGTTTCTTTAGGAGCACACTGTCCAGACCTGCAACATTCAATAAATGTCCCTATGACTCTTTTTGGGCTGGCACCAATGGCAATGATCTGCCAACTTTTGGAGCATGAGACATCAACATTAAAAAAATCACGGTTCTCCTCCATTGGAGGTCCTTAGCATTTATCCCGGGATGCAGAAATGGCTCATTTTACACAAACATCTGATTTCTGCATGCTTGTCCAGAGCCAGTTCTGTGTCTGCCCAGTGTTATGAAATGAAGAAGATTTTTGTGGCCTTTTTGCACCCTGTTTTCCTCTCTTGACACACTGATGTGAAGAAGCAGTGTGCCAGGAAGGCACTGAGACATCCTTGTGTAGAACCTGAGAGCAGCAGCACGGAGACGAGGAGTCCAAGGAGACAGAAGGGTTTCCAAGCTAGGATGACAGGAACTCACTCCTTGAAAAACTTTACCTGAAAAAGCAATTACCAGAGCCATCATCTACTGCTCTTATTTCAGGGGAATGAAGCAAAGGAATATCGAATGGGTGGGATTTTAGGGTGGGAACCCTCTAAGCACAAATTAAGTTTTCCAGAAAGCGGTGCAAGCGATGCAATAAAAACTTCTGTTCTCTACTGGTACTAAATTTTTTTGGCCAGAATTAATTTGAGGGTCTTTTGGTACGACACAAACCAAAATCCCAGTGGCCACTCCCAGTCATCCAACTTCTCCAAAGTCTCACTTTTCTTAAGTAAAAGTAGGTGTAAGCTGGTTTTCCACGCCAAATTCTGATTCATATTTTGCCTACCCACACTTATTTTTACTGTAATTTTAACTGGACAGAGTTCTTCTGCTGGATACAATCATCCCCTTCCCTTCCTGAGCTCAACTGGTGTTTGGTTATGGTTGTGAACTTTCCAGCTCCAAGGTATTTTAGAGTGGGGTAATGCAGCCCTTCCACCCAGACTGCAAGTTCAGGAAGGATGGAATGGATAACAGGAGGTGCAGGAAACTTGTAGAGCTGCCACAGTGGACTAAGCAATGATCACCTCTGAAAAGATCTGTTTGCTTTTCTCTTCTTCATGGGGAACACCTAAAGGAGGCAACACTCACCTGAATTTCTTTCTACAGATTAAATCAGGGAAAGGAGGTTTCTGTGAGGCCAACTTGACGGTTCCTTCCTTAGAGTGTGTGCTGGCTCTGATAACCTGAGGCTCTAGAAGTTCAGCTGATGGTAAGAGACAAAAATCTAGAGAACTGACTCTGTTTTCTGGGAAAGCTGGTTGAGAAAGAGCAAGCACTAATGAGAAAGAGCCATTTGATGGGATGGAGTGGGCAGGTGGAAGCAGTGAGTCACAGAGGACCCAGGGATGTGAAGACAAGTAGAAGGAAAGACTCTGTCATGCTCCAATGGGCTGTGTTCCAGTCCTGGACCTCCTTGCCTTTGGGAAGTCATTTGGAGTCATCTCTCAACTCCTTGTCCTTAAAAACAGGATCAAAAGTTGTCACTACTCGGAAACTCTAAGAAATTCTGGGACTTGAGTTCTTCCTTTTAAACACAGCCTACCAAGAAGTACACCTAATTCTTTCCTTCTTTCCCACCATCTCCTTGCCATCTTTTATTTAACAGTAATATCAGGTTGGAGATTCATTGAGCATTAGGCTCATTAGGAGAAACTGAACCTCTTGGAGTTTGCCTGAACCTGCAGCAGTCTGGGGATGCTGACAGGAGCTGCCACCAGCCTGCTTGGCAGTTCTTAGGGAGGAGCAGACAGCAGCTGGATCACTGTGGGGAGAGAAACTGCAAGCTAATCAGGAATAGGCAGTGGTTTCTATCAGGCAAGGGTTTGGGTTTGTTTTTTGTTTTTTTTTTTTCTCAGAAAAATCTAGGAGTGTTCTTTGATATAAGGCACAGATTTTTCCTGGGAGAAGGGGTATGCATGTCCAGTGATTCCAGTCGTGAAAGGCAGTCCCAGGAGTGGGAAGATGCCTGACACCATCTCAGCTTTGGGCCCCCCAAGGGCAGAATCAGAAGGCCAGATACTTCCTTTCATTTCCCTGCCTGCAGAAATGGCAGCTCCTCCTCTTCTCTTGCCCTTGCCCTCCGCTAATTCAGCAGAAAAGATAATCCCTTGGAAAGTGTCACCTCCCTGGGAGCTCAGAACTGCTCCATCCCGGGGGGATTAGCACATTGGAGCCTGGTTACTGTGCAGCAGGGTTCCCCACAAGAGGGGACAACCTCCCTGTTTGGAGACATGGATGTCAGTTTGCATCCCTGGAGGTACCTTCCTGCCTCCACTCCATCAGAGCTGACATTTCGCTGTCTCTGACTGCAACAGAAATGAAGCTCCAGCTTCTCTATTTTTATTTTTCACATGGTCTTCCTTGTTTGCAGCACTTTAATCAAGTAAAAGCAAAATAAAAACTTCTCCCCATCAGAACTCAGAAAGCCCCTCTGATGGAGGAAGCAGTTGGAGTCAGCAGACGTATCAGTGAAAGAATGAAGGTCATACTTTGCATAATATATTTATCTTGGAAAAGATAATTTTATTCAGGCTATCCAAGAATTCAAGTGCTGAAACTAACACTAAGTCAACAGCACTTATAGTAATGAAATAAATTCTTTATAACAATCCAGCAGAAGGAGTTGACAAGGGTTTTGAATGGCTTGTTTTTATTAAAATTCTTTCATTCTTGCAAACCAGCATTGTCTGTGTTTCTTGGATGTGGCCATCGTAGAGACACCGTGCAAAGTCTAAGCTGGAGTTTATTTAGTCTGCCTGCCTGCAGCAAAGAAAAATAAAATGCTTAATAAAAGATTTCCTTCTGTGGGAGACCCTGCAATTTGCAGATTGTAAGATAAGGGGTCTGTTTAGAGGAAGGTATAATTCTACATCTAAACAGAGATGGCATTCCCAGTAGAAGTTAATAGGAATATATCTTCAGCGTTTGGTTAACCACAGACCTGAGTGAGAGCCACTAGAATTGAAAGCTTAAACTGTTCTTAATTGTACCGTAAAGCTCAAATGAAAATATTTTTTATGCTCAGGCTTCTTTAATCGAAACATGATTTAAATTCATCTGTACTGTTTACCTGCTGACAGTAGTATATCAAACCCCTTTTTCATGACCTCTCGGATGTATTTGCTCCAGGTGTATGAGGCTCAATTTCCAGTGGCCCTAAAGCTCTGACATTCACTTGGGTTACAGCTCCACTGTTTGCCTGAGCAGCAAAATGTTGCTTCCACTTCTGATCATTTGCATTTTGCCTGGAGAGATGTTTCATCATGAACTTATGAGGTACCACGTGTGGGCAATTGGTGCTTTGCTCAGGCCCTGTGGGCAAGGCAGATATTGGATTCACCTAGGGAGTGATTTATCTTCTGCATTCCCTCTTCATAGTCACCATGCTGTTGGATCTTTTGGACCAAGTGTGATTTTGAGAAACCCCCATCGTGTTGGCTTCCAGAACTGGGTCACCATTCATGTTCCTGCCCTCTTTTTCATAGAAATCTCCTGTAAGAGCAGCATTTGTGCACCTTGCATCTCTGTCACCAGGGCCATTAGGAGTTCATATTTCTGTGCTGCCCCTTCCTGGGGCCAAATTTTGCTATCTGAGCCCAGACTGAGCACACATCAGCCCCAAGTGGGCTCCTTGTGCCAGACTTCCTGTGGGTACAAGGGCTCTGACCCCTGTCTCTTCTCAGGTTTTGTACACCACCGTAAGGATGGTTTTCCTTAAACCAACACCAGCTTCTAGTAGCTGAGGTTCCAGCTGAGGATCCTGGCAAACAGGGTGATGCCACCTTTGGAACCCTACCCTAGCCCTGGAGAAAGAGTCATGTTCTTAAAGCCACTGTGCTAGATGTCACCTTCCTATTCACAGCTGTTCCCTTGACAGCTGTAGGTTCCAGCTGCTTACTTTGAGAAAGGATGTCTTTATTCTCCCTAAAATTTTGGAGTTTATCCACTTAGAAGAACCTCAGGTCTCCAAGCCAGAGATAAACTCTGAGTAGGTTCCCTTGGTGACCCCCACAGCCTGCCTGAACACAATTTCATGCCCAAACCCCAAGTTGGGCTCCAGATAATTAAGAAACATGGGAAATAAATCAGCTCCCTATTTCAGAAAGAAAAAAAAAAGCCTTTCAAGGGCTGCACTCCCCCCTCTCTACTGTTCTGGCAGTCCCTTTTGAAGAAATACCTGGTATTTTTGACTGTGCATAGCCAGAGTGAGCATTGGTAGAGGCCAGCCCAGGGTAGGAGGACTGTGTCTTGTTCTTGCACTTTCAAGCCAGGGCACAGTGTTGGATCAGTGGTTAAAACAAACACAGGCTTCTGTAGTAGGAAAGAATGATGGAGCACAGAGTTTGCTGAAGTACAAACTGTTGTACTGAAGTGTTGCTTGGCCCACAGAGCCCAGGGATCCAGCGTGAAGCATGAAAGCTGGGGGAAAACCAGAGGAAATTAATGATTGAATAATGGGTTCCAAATGTTGCAGTTCAAAGTCAAATCCTAAATAATACAGTCACTTTAGGGTACACGGAGCTCCAAAACAGATTGTTTTTCAAGGCAGGGTTGCAGCAAGGAGGATTCTGGGTAATACTATCTGAATTCCCAGTAAGGTAATAAGGTGGAGATTTAGCTACACCAAACACTGCTCTGAGGCTGTTTGCTTCCCTGCGTGCAGGAACAATCATGGGGAGCTCTTCCCAAGGCTTTGCATTCTGCCTTGACTGTTAATCCTGGTGGCAGGTGGCTGCCTGCCATCTGGAACATCTTTGCCCATTAAGATTCTCCCAGAAAGAAAGCAAATAGCTTACTTAGTAGCTGGGCCAGGTTTTCAGGAGAGTGCTTCTGTACAGCAGCCCTGGGTCAGTGCTCCTGGTTAGATGGGTTGGCTCAGACCATTGGCTCAGCACATGGGACTGCTCATTCCCCTCTTCCAGGGAGGATGAAACAGCAAGTCTACCTAGACTCTTCTTCTCCTCCCAGATCCTCAGTTCACCTCCTTGCTGTACTTTTCATGAAGTTAGCAGGGGACCTGAGCCCATCTTCAGACATCAAATCTCTCTGGCTTACCTGATGGATGAGAAGGGGTCATGTTGTCCTTGTCAAGGCCAGGCTGGATGGGGCTTGGAGCAATCTGGTCATGTGGGAGGTGACTCTGTCCATGGCAGGGCAGGGGTGTGTTTGGAATTAAATGATCTTGAAGGCCTAACCTTGCAGTCCTCATGGTGGATTTAACTTGTCCCAGCCCTGCTAACTCATCCTGCTGACTCCAAGGGAATTGAAGCTGCTTTCAGGGGGGACAGAGCAGAGGAATGTGTTTTAATCTCCTGATTTAACTAACTCCTCCTTCAACCTTTAAAACCTTTTTTCTGGCTTCTTGGAATGCAAGTCCCATTTGTTCAAGCTCCTGCATGGCTGTGGGGAGACCTTAGAGCAGCTTCCAGTGCCTGAAGGGACTGCAGGAAAGCTGGTGAGGGACTTGGGATGAGGGTCTGGAAGGATGGGATGAGGGGGAAGGGTTTCCAGCTGCAAGAGGGCAGATGGAGAGGAGATCTTGGGGAGGGAGAAATTCTTTGGTGTGAGGGTGCTGAGCCCCTGGTTGCCCCCAGAAGCTGTGGCTGCCCCATCCCTGGCAGTGTTGAAGGTTGGATGGGGCTTGGAGCACCCTGGGCTGGTGGGAGGTGTCCCTGCCCATGGCAGGGGGTTGGAACTGGATGAGCTTTAGGGTCCTCTCCAGCCCAAAGCAGTCTGGGATTCTATGACTGAAGGCATTTGCTGAAATATTCTCTGTTCCTTGAGCTCCATCCCAAGGCAGCGTTGCTCCGGTGCTCAGCACTTCACGAGGTCAGGCCTTATGTCAGCATGAACAAGACAACTCAGGTGACTTTCCTAGGAGCCTGGATCAAATGGAGAAGAACAGGTATGGATCAGAACCCCTAGATGTTTATCTGGACTCAACACAAACTGCAGATCTTTTGGAAGCTGGCCCATCCCTGTTGCCAGGAAATAAGCTGAACCCAAACCAGGAGCCTCAGAAGGATCCTGAGCATTATGCTGTAGCTACAATAAGCTGAAAAAAAAAAGAGTGCTAGATGGAAAAATAAAATATGCCAGCTTCCCCCTACAACGTATAAGCTATATTTGTGCTGCCTTGACACAGCCCCACTTCCTAGCACCATTCTTTTATATCCGGTTGACGGATATTTTTCCATCGAGTGGTAATGCTAATCTTGGCAGGGGCTGAGAGCAAATATAGAAGCTTCAATGCGTGCCCGGAGATTTCCAAGCCATCGGGAAGCATGCCTAAGAACAACTCAAGAGCAGCATGAGGAAATATAAAAGAGCTGGAGAATTGGAGAGAGCTTGTTTCACATTGACAAATCCCCCGGTGCCACTCGGTTTTAGAAGGTGAGGGGAACCCCACCATCTGAACTGATAGGTTACTGCAGAGCTGGCTGCCAAGACATACCTTGGCAAGGTTCCTCCTCAATTATTATCTTATTTCTCTTTACTCCTGCTCCTGCTCCAGATATCTGGCCTCGATCGTTACAATATCAAGCACCCCACTGCCTTTAATATATTTATCTTTACCACATCCTCTAAGGCAGGCAAGTGTGCTGATCCTCAGATTACAGAAGCAGAAAAGGACCAGAGAGGCCCAGGCTCACAAAAGGACTTAGACACTTATATTTCATTTAAGACAGACTTTGGACCCCTAAAGAAGCAGTTCATAAAATCCCCATCTACCCACTCACACGTGCATTAGCTCTGGATGCACAACTTTGACGAGCAGCCACTGCCTCAATAAACTGAATCACCACTTCAGTCTCTGTCCCCTCCTGTTCTGGACCATCCTCAAGGAGATCCCAGCAAGGAACTGCAGCCCTGGGCTGGGAGGTTGGTGCTCAGATATTCTGTGATTCTGCATCCTGGCAGGAATCACTTGCAGAGTCTGCAGCACTGAGGATTTTAAAGCACAAAGATCTGTGGGGAAATTGGTCTCTGCTGATTTTGTAGGATGAAATACTTGACCATTGGAGAGCCTCTGAACCTTGTTATTCACCTGCAGAATGATCACAGAAAGAGCTGTACAAGCCCAGTAAGAGAAATCCTGCTCTTCCACAACAAGGAAATTGATGGGGGAAAAGAAATAGTCTCAATTTTCAAACATGGAGCCAAAGCACTGGGAGAAAGAATGGTCCACCAAGAGCTCTGCAGGTCACAACTGGGATGAAGCTTCCCACTTCCTTGCAGGCAGATCTTCCCAACCAAGGTCTTTCCAGAGTCCATCTTTCTACCTGACACATGCTGGGACCACCCCATCCATTGGCTACCAGCAACCAGTAGCTGTGTGTAGCCACTACTGAGCTGGGCTAGCTGAAGTGATGATGTTGAGGTGAAAGGCTGTGTATCCCCTTACCAATCCCTGGAGTCCCCCAGTCTGCTGCCTGCAATTTAACACGAGTGTGCTTGGACAAAGCAGGACATTTGTGTTTTAACAAGAGCAGCCAGAACTCCAATGCTCAAATGTAAGGAGGGTCTGGGGGAAGAAAAAACCTAAAAAACTAAAAAAAGAGCAGGATTTGGATATTCAAGTGCTTTATTTTTGGAGTCAAGAGAAAAATGTTGTTGGTTTTATTTTCTGTAAGTATCTATTTCTGTTAAAAAAAAAAAAAAAAAAAAAAAAAAGAAGAAGAAGAAGAGAAAGGGGGATGGAACTGATGTTTTATTTCTGCCAAAAAAATGTAATTCATTTCTCCTTCATTGTTTCCAGAGTCCTTTGCCATTTCAAGAGGTTCTCACACCCACACAGGAGTCTCTTTTATAGCCAGGCAGCAGACTCCTTCTGCATGACCCTTCGGCCGTTGTTGATTTATGAATTATTATTATTAATAGCATGCAGAAATATTCCAAAACTTCAGGACTTTCCCTTCTTGCTCTTGCAGTACAAATCCAAGAGTCTCCACGGAGCTTCCTTCATGTGTTGCGAGAAGTCCAAGAACTTTTCCATGCTTAATAAGGAGAGTGGATTTGGGGAGGAATGACAAAGTGTGTGCCTCTCGTTAGCCCTGCTTGTTATTGATTTATTACCTGCTGCTCCCATGTGCTCTTGAATGAGGATCAGATCAAAAGACCAGTGATGTGATCACCTATCATTCTGAGGTGAGCAAGCAGTCTAGACTTAAATCCATTTCTGGATGACAAACAATTGCAAGTTCAAGACTGAGCAGATCTTGAATTTCAGATAGCCCGAGCAGCAGCGTCCTGCTCGACTAAATTCAGACCAGACCCAAATTTGGATCACCTCCCCTAGCTTGCTCTGAAAAGCTGTTCCCTTGAAAGATAAACAGCCTGAACTTTCAAAAGAGTGTCCTCAAGCTGGCGTTTCAGGAGGACGAGCATCCTCAGCCAGACAAACATCTCTTGATGAAACTAACAGGTGTCAGGAGCAACCGTGAAAAATCTGGACGGAAAAAACACAGAGAAATTGTTAGCAGAGCTGAGAGGGCTCGAAGTGACAGCCACGTAGATGGTCTTGTTTAAATTAGCAGTTGAGGGAGTGTCCCAGAGGAGAATGCATGCTCCTGGAGAAATAAAGGCTACCTCCCCTCACCCACCAGGATGAGGAGCAATGAGTTCCAAAGAAGAGACAATATTTTCCTTGGATATGGTTCTAGCCAGGTATGAGTGGCATCATGCAAAGGCAAGGGCAGAATGAGCCATATCTTAGAATGAGAAGTATGGGAGGAATTTAGGGGAGAGGGAGAGAAACTGGGGAGTCAGGAAGTAACAGGAGTGGCTTGGATCACCAGGATGGGTGAATTTATCTGTGTTCACCCATGCAGACGAACCTGCAGGTGTTTGTGTACATATAAGCCTCTTTTTAGAGGCTTATTTATTAATATTACATTTATATTTTATGCTTGATTAATAATTTTACCATTTTTATCCTTATTAAATATAATTCTAATATTACTATTCATGTCATTCAATTTTACATCAATTTACATTAATGTCAACGTCTCTTAAAAAAAAAAAAGACAGTCTGGAATTTCATTAGGTGGAGCCAACAGAGGATATCAGATGGGAGAGTCATCGTGAAAGAAAGCACAGAAATGAGTGAATCAGAAGGACAAGAAGTGGGAAAACTGGCCAGATGACTTGGCTGCAGCTGAGGCAACAAGGAACAGAGTGAGATTAAGAAGCTGGGCTGCACATCAGACAGCATGACCCTGTCAAGGGGAATTTTCCTTATTTTCTTCAGGGTATGCTGCTGCCATCTCAGTGTAGAGGAGTAGAGGAGATATCAACACCACTGGAGGCCAAGGTTTAGTTCTGTGGCCAAAGTTCTGTCCATCCTGGGAAGGAGTGCTTAGTGTGAGAGCCACACACCACTCTGTCTCTTGCTCAGAGGATCTGAAAGATTTCCTGTATCCACCTGGGTACCAAAGAACACAATGAGATGTGTTCTTTGCCTCTCCAGCTTCAGCAAGGCTCTGCTCTCTGTGGCTTCCAATGGAAAGTGATGCTCTGGGGAGGGAAGACACTGAGTGCTTTCTGCTTGAGTGTGGTTGAGGGGTGGATGTGTGGAAGATGTGTTCTGTGCTGCAGCCAGGCATCCCACCTCCAGTGGTGCCAGAGAAGGGATCCTACTCCTCTCTCTGTCCCTGGATCTTCTTCCATTCCTATTCCCTTCGTGGGTCTCCCCAGTGATGATAAATATACCCAAAGATATCTGTCTTCTTTTTTTATTATTATGATTTTATTTTTTTTTTCTGGTGCAAGCTCCATATCCTCTTTCAAAATCTTCCTCAAAGCCAAGTCCTTCTGGTATGACCCCACTTTTCTCAGCCAAAGAACAAGCCAGGGCACGGATGGTGGGTTGAAAGCTGGGTAGGAAAATGTTAGGTTGTACTGGCTGTCACCCAGCCTAACACTGGGCTCATCCAGCCAACCAGAACAAAGTTCACAGGCTGAAGGAAGGATGTTCAAATAAAGCAAAACAGAGCTGGAGTAGGAGGCATAATTGCCTCGGCTCTTCTTGGCTCTGCCAAAACCTTTGAGGGAATTAATCGCAGTGGAGCAGTGGCCTCTTCTCCAAAGTGGGGATAATTTTCATCTTCTGGAGAGGCAGAGTAAGTGCTTGGGAACAGAAATCCTGTTGCAAACCAAGGAGGTAGAGTTCTGGCTAAATCCTTTTCTGAATCAGCTCCTTTCTGCTGTTGCTGCTGTACAGAGAGGGAAGGGGGGGACAAGCTGTTGCCCCTGAGCTCATCCCTGTCCCTTTTCCACAGAACTGGGGGACGTGATGCCAAGCAAGGGGAGCAGGACCCAGATAGTTTGCCTTGAAGAGCAACACTTCTGCCTCCTCTGTGCCTGCCCTGTGGAAAACCAGCGACAGGGAAAATAGATGCAAAAGATCCTCCCCTGTCTGTTCTTTGGCTCTTTGGGGTGGAAAGCAGCACGATGGATTATGTGGCCGTTTCCTAGACATTCCCTCCTTTAACCTTTCCTCCTTCCTGACCTCAAGAACACAACCAGCCCCCCAAGACGTGTCCCAGCAGTGACTCCTCAGCCCAGCAGCCCCAATCCCTGCTGCAGAGCACAGGTCACCTGAAGGCTGCTGCCAGGACACAGCTTTCTTCCCTCCAAGATCATATCTCCCTCCTCCAGCCAGGATGAGCAGCTCAGGGATTAGGGAAAGATGAAATAGTGATACAACGAGGGGAAAGGGCCTCTAGTGGATCCAGGGGAGGTTAAGATTGGAGATTGTGAATAATTTCTCCCTGGAAAGGATTGTCAGGCTCTGACCAGGCTGCCCAGGGCAGGGCTGGAGTCCCCATCATCCCTGGAGGGGTTTCAGACCTGGAGATGTGGTGCTGAGGGACAGGGGCTGGTGGTGGTCTTGGCAGTGCTGGGTTCATGGTTGGAATCAATGATCCTAAAGGTCTTTTCCAACCCAAATGGTTCTGTGGTGATCCCATGACTCCCTCTGTCCTGTTTCCCCCTTCTCCCACCCCAGCACCAGCCAGGCTCTGCATTCCCACCCCAGGAGCAGCCAGCTGCTGGACCACCTCCCCCACATCCCCCCCCAGCTGCAACCACTGAGCAGATGTGAGACAGCTGGATGGTCTTTGTCCCCCCTTCCACCCTCCCTGCCTGCCCTCTCCAGTCCCTCCCCAGCCTGGAAGTCAGCTTCCCCTGACCAGGGCCACCCCAAAAGTCTGGTGGCCCAAGCCAAGGCTTGGAGGTGCCACTTTAGCCTCAGTCTTTGCAAGGATGGCTGCAGAGCAGAACTCCTCCACCTCTCCTGTCCCATCCTGCTCACAGCCAAGTGGGATGGTGATGACACAGTAGGGCTTGGGTAGGTTTTTTGCTCTGTCTTGTCCTTCAGCCAACCTCTTTGACCTCTGGTTGAACCCAATAAAAGAGAGTGTGTTCAGAGCCTGTTCCTGCCAGTTTTACATCTGCGACCAGTTGCAATTTAAATTCCCTTTCTGTCTGGGAGAGGAAATAAGAGAGAAGCAAGGGAGAGTGACAGTTAAAATAAAATATTAAAAAAAGTAAAAGATGAAAATTAAAAATCAAAATTTTAAAATTAAAAAGAAGTCGGATGGGAAGAAACCAAATCCAAAGAGAACTGAGGCAAATCTTGTGGTTGGAAAGAACTCGGCAAAAAGTTGAATAAATCAGTGTTTCATAATATATTAATATCTTTCCTCTAAGAAAACAGTGGAAAAAAGCAACAGGGCTTTATCTTGGGTCCATTACTACTTCACATGTAACCTCACAGCATCACTGTCAGGGTGAGAATGTGCTGAACATCTTGCTGACACTGGCTGGTAACTTGCTGAAAGCCCTGGTTTGACAGGTCATCAAGGCTCAACCCAAAGGGCAGGCCAGAACCCCAGTCGTGTGTCCATCACTCATCAGTCCATCAATATTTCACCACTGGCTCTGCTGGTCGAGGCCAATCTCGTGAGTCTTGTTGCTGAAAACCCCTCCTGGCTCCTGCCAAGAGAATAAAAGGGGCACCATCAAGGCAGCAGCATCGTTACCCCCAGACTGGGGCTGACTGGGGCTGACTGGGGCTGACTGGGGAGGGGCAGAGAGGCAAATGGCAAACTTGCCCTGAGGTGAGACAGTTTTGACTCACTCATCATCAGATCTGTCACTGATCCTCTGAGAAAATCGTCTTGTCCTGGGGTCACTGAAACCTCAGAACAGAGGGTAAAACTTTGTCTGAGCCCTGCCTGGGAGGCAAAATGGTGAAGTAGGAGAAGAGGAGATTTCTTCAGCTGAAGCTCAGTGAGGCCCCTGGGGGTTTTCCCCCTGGAGGCAGATTGCTCCTGAAGGCTTATGCAGATCTGGTGATTTCCTTGAGCTGTGATGTGTTCTGGTCCTGGGTATCAGCCATGCACTTTCCTCTGAGGCTGTGTCATTGTTCTGCCTTTATCCAGTGGCCTCCGTTGCCCTCTCTGAATTTATTCTGTCCTGATGACGTTCAGGTTTGGAGCACGAGAACTGTTGCTTCAGAGCCAAAGGGCCCCTCACCTGTTGCTTCTGATTCTCTCCCAGCCAGACATTTGTGAAGAAGGGGAGGAAAAAATGTGCTGCACATCTGATCTGTACCCTGCTACAGCTCTGCCTTAGATGGAGGTGCTGAGGCCCAGCAAGACCATCCTGTAATCCAGAGGTGGGATGGTTACAGGTAATTCAGTCTATCAAGCTGCATATTTGTAAAGCCCTCGGTATAAATACACAAGAAAGGCTGGATGACCAGGAGTAACAGAAATAGAATGAAATCTAATAGTGCAAAGTCAAGCACTTGGAGACTGATAACAAGAATAGCTGCTTTAAGCTGTGGGCTCATCCACTGGGAAGAGGGGAGCTCCAGGAGAAGGATGAGGTGGGTGTGAGGCATCTCTGGGGTGATGCAGTGATGGAAAAGCAGAACACAAAAAAGCTATTTACAGGGAACTCAGGGAAGTGTTAATGGCATGGGACAAGATCTCCCTTGGCACAGGGGAGGCTGTTCTTGTGCTACACCTCCAAAAAAGGTGAATTTGCAGAGGAGCAGAGGTGGCAAAGGGCTCCCGTGGTGCTCAGGGGCACAGAAAGCCCCTGAGGAAACCTGGAGAGCTGGGGATGTTCAGCCTAGCACAAGGATGTGTTCCTCTCTATAAATACATCCTGGAGGTAAAAATCACAGGGAGAGAAGAGCTATTTAAGTGAAAGGACAGTGCTGGGAAAAGAACAAATGGGGATAAAGAAGCTGGGAATATATTTGGTCTGGAAATTAATATAAGGTTTCTAAAATTCTCATCAGCTTTGAATATCTCTTCTGACTGCATCCTTCTCTCTGGCTTTGACCCCCATGAAAAAATTCCTCCACTGTTGCTACAAGGTCATTACCCTCTCTGTCTCCGTGCCTCTTTCTCTGGGTATTTGGGTTTTTTCTTTGCATTGGTTTTGTTGCTCAATTTATTTGTTCATCATTTCAAAGCCCTTCCTCCTCAAGTAACACCAGACTCAAACCTTCTCTCTGTTTTGTTTTTTTCTTTTTTTTCCCCAGTTTCTGAGCTGCATCATCACCACTTGTTACATTTTGAACGTGTCTGGGAGGCAAGGTTCCCAGCCACCTGGAAACAGAGGGAAAAGGCCACAAACTGTGGCTCAAGATGTTCAGCCTCAGCATAAAAACCTTTCTTCCATTCAAGGGAGCAGCACTGGGACAGGATCCTCAGAGAGGTGAGGAGGGTGGTGGCATCTCCATCCGTGGGGGGGTTCCAAAACTTGGTTAAACAATCTCAGCTAAGGTGCTGGCAACCATCCTGCTTCAGGTATAGTCTGGGCTAGGTTAGCTCCAGATCCCTTCCCTTCAGAGCTGCCCTAAAATCAAAGAGATCTGGGTGAGTTCTGCCCACAGGCCAATTCTCTTCGTGGCATCACCAGCCCAAGGAAAGTTCTTGTGTTGTAACTGGGCTTCCTGAGTCACTTTTACCATAACCAGAGGGCTGGTTGTGAAAGAGCTGTGTCATCTCTAGGCTGGTCCTGGGAGACCTGTGAGGATCTCCTAAAGGCTTTGTGGGCTGCTTTACAGCAAGGAGAACAAGCTACAAAAGGATTTATTTCCCAGAGAAGGACATTAATACTCAATTCTAAAAATTATATTTAAAATCTTGCTAAGGAGTCCCACTGTGTTTGCAAGACTGACCACAGACAGCAGGACCAAGTGCATCCAGGCATGCTGAGAACTTGCTCCCCACCCCTTTTTTTTTTCTTTTTTTGATGGCTGGTCCATATTTTGGGGCTGCAGACTCGCAAGTGGTGTGAGCCTGGGGGAGTGGGACTGCCAGCCTTCCTTTGGGAAAGATGGGAATGAGAGTCCCTTGGACTCCTGCCTCCTGGTGGCAAGCGCTGCCCTGCTGGTGCTGATGTCAGCCCAGGACAAACCCTCGTGATGGTCAGGGCACATGATGTCATGTCTCACTGGATGCACCCGGGCAGTTGTCCTCAGGAGGAGTCGGTCACCACCACCAACAAAGATTCCCTACAGAAACTGGGGGCACGTACGTGACAACCTCACCGCGCTCTCCCCCGCCTTTCTTCCCTTCCGGTCCTGTTTGCGCAAAGCTGGGGCAGCAGCAGGGTGGGAAGCTAACAATTATTATTTTTTTTAATTAATTCTTGGCAGCTAGAACCCCCCGTTAATCACAGCTCCCTGCTTCAGCCCTGGTTACTGGCTGTGACTCCAGAAAGCACAGGGAGAAGGTGCCAGCACTTCTCACCCAGGTCCTGCAGGGGCAGACGGTGTGGGCTGCCCAGGCTCAGGCTTGAAACTCAGTGGTGGCATTAGCTGGAGGACAGCAAGGCTACAAAGCCTTGTCGGGACATCCTTAAAATCCCTCTGGTGGATCAGGCAGGGCCAAGCCAAGAATCAAAGGGGAAACTGCAGTCAACCCACTGCAGGATGCTGCAGGAGGGAGTCGCGTCTCAACAGAAGGCAAAGGAGAGGAAACGGGGACTTGAAGGCAGAGCACGACCCACCCAACCTCACAGAGAAGTTCAAGGGTAGAGCTGGGAGCAGAATCAAAGGCTTGTGAGCCCTAGCACCAGGCTTTATCCACGAGGTGACATCTCCCAGCTGTGGCTGTAACTCAGTGGGTGGAAGTGGATTTTAATAACAGCCATTGAATCACTGGCCTGGCAGAGCAGCAAGCTGAACTTTAGCCTCCAGATGCCAAATCACCCTTCTCATTCTCCTTCCTCCTATAAACTTTCCCTGCAGTAATTTTGAGCTCAAGCTATTTGATTTTTTTTTTCAAAAGCAAAACTTGACCTAGGGAACTGTCAATTTTGACGCTTTCTTACTTGCAGGCAAAACCAACCAAACGAAAAACCCCAATCAACTAACCAACCAACCAAAAAAAACCCCCACAAAACAAAAACCACAACGAAATATTTTGACCTTGTTGAAATGGAATACATTGACTTCTGTACACCAACTTTAAAAATGTTGGTATTAGATTTGAAATGGTCAGAGCCTGGACAAAGTGGCTCAGTTTTTAGAAGAGCAGGCAATTTTTATTGTGATTTGCAGGAAACTTTGGGCACAAAATAATTTTGCGTTTGTGTGTTCTTCCACTTGAGAACAAAACCAGATTTCAGAGTTGTGGCATTTCCTACCAAATAAAACTGAGCAGTTCCCACACAACCATCCCCTTCAGGAAAGACAAGGAAGGGTTTGTTGAGTCATTGGCAGGAACAAGAGTTATCCAAAAAAACAAACAAAAAAAAAACCCTAACCCAAATTTGAGCCAGGAGAAGGTTTGAACAAGGTTTCCACTCCAGCCCCAGAGGTCAGGTCAGCCCTGAATTGCTCCCTAAGTGGGAGCTGTGCAAAGAGCATCCCAAAGCACAGGCAAGAACCTCCACACTGCCCACCCCAAAAAAGCTGTACCACAAAAAATAGCTTCCCTGCTACCTGCTTTGGGTAAAGCCTTCCTCTAGATGCTCTTCCAGCAGTGGAAAGGGAATGAGGTTGCCTTCAACCTCCCCAGCAGCTTTGCCTTTCCAACCATTCACATTCCCTGCTCTGCTTTCTTTGGTCTAAATATTTTGAAGCTTTCTGGGGGGAGAAAAAAGATTCAGAGCCACCATCACTCCTGCTTACAATGTGGCCTCAGTGCAGACCTACACAGCTGCCCTGGAGACCTGGTGTTGCACTCAGATAAAGTGAAGATCAAGTAGATTCCAGCTCTCCTTTTCCATGCCAGTCTGCTCTGCAGCCCCTTGCTGCCTCCAGCCCCTCTGCAGAGCCCATTGCTCTCTGGTAGCTTTGGCAATATCTACTGAAGGGTGAGTTCATCCTCTGCTCCCCAGTGATCTTAAGATCTTCTTGTTCCCTAAATAACTTTTAGCACCTCCTAAAAACAAACATTTTTTTAAAAAAGAGAAAGATACGGGCTGGGGAAATTGAAGATCTGGGGTTGCATGATATATTAAAGCCTGACGTGAAGCTTCTCCACCTTCTGTGCTGATAACTTCTTCAGTCTCAAGCCCAGGAGCACGGAGAGAACTAGAGGTCAGTTTCTCCGGCCCCTGAAACAAAAGCAGGAAGAATCAAAACCTATTTTTCACCCCCCTGACTCACTGACCAACCTCACTGCACTCCAAAAGATACAAAAATCCATTTCTATCTGCTCTAGGCCAGCTACAAAGACTTGTTCCAGATAGCACTGGATGAGAAAGGTGGTTGGTTGGTGTCCTTCTGAGGCACAGGACCCTTGGCTCTCCTGGGGGAGATGTGCCATTGGTTCTGTCCCAGTCCCACAGAACAACCTCCCAGTTTCATGGCTCCCTGAGGTGCTCACCCTCCAGGGGTGCTCACCAGACCCTGACCCAGCTCACAAATCCTCGAGTTCTGGAGCACTGTAAAATATCCATCCTAAAGGATGTGTCCCTGGCCTCTGCTCCCTCTCAGCTTTGCTTCTGTTTTCTTGAGCCGAGTCTGCATGATTTGCTCCAGTAGTTCAATCATATTTATTAGGAATTTATAGTTCTCTGTAGGGTTTTTATATTTAGCTGCCTACACTGGAAAACCGCATTTTTATAGATGTTGGACACCACACCTTTTTCTGTGGCTCCTCAAGGCTTTTTTTTTTTTTTTTTCTTCTCCCTTTTTGTGCTTAACATTCACTTTCTGTGGCTTAGCCCCATTTTGTCTCTATCCTTTGTTCCCATCCACCAACACTGTAAATTCCTTATCAAGAAAACAAACACCAGGTCATGTTTAAATGGCTGCAGTTCATCTGGGATTGGATCATCTTTGGCTATCACTGCTGCTTGGCTCCAAAACGGACCCGGAGGAGTAGGAAAAAGCACAAGTTGACAGCATTTGCAAAAGGCCAGCTGTGCAGGTTTGCAGGGGCAGAGCTGTGAAGTGTCTCATCAGTCTGTAAGGTAGAAGCTCCCAGGGCTTGGTCTGCTTGGTAGACTTTCAGGGTGATGATCAGGCTGGATGCTCTTCCCAACACTGGAGGTCCAAACCTGGAGTAAATCACTGCTGGTCAATGATTATCTCCATCATGCAGTTATTAAAAGCCTGATTTTCCAAGAGCAAACAGACTTAACAGAGGCCAGGACCTTCTGACCTCAGTGACCTGGTTGTTTGCCTGGCAGCAGGTAAAATGGGAAGACAAAGCACACCCACAGGCTCTGCACCAAGGGCATCAGAGCTGTAAATCTGAGAGAAAAATCCCATTGGTCTGTCATTTTCTTAAGGACTCTCTACAAATATAAAATAAAAAAAGGAATGGCAGTGAGCTCATTCTCAGCAGAAGTTCAGCCCATTTAGACCCTCCATTTAGAAGTGTTTAAAGGGGGCAATATCATTCACAGTGTAGGTGAAAGAGCTTGGAGAGAGCCCACCCCAAGACTGGGAAGGTCTTTCCCATAAAACCCAAGAGTAAATGTAATTTATTTTCTCTGAGGCTGAAATGAAAAGGTCAGTGCAAAGTCAGCTTCAAGCCAGACACCGAGAGAAGATTTTATCTCCCTCTGTACATCTATCTGTTCCATAGATCCTCCTAGGACCCCAAAACAACAGCAGAACTCTGTGAAAAGCCTCTCTGGGGTGTCTTTTTTCCTGGTTCCTGTAATAGTGATTTTGCATTTGAAGGGTCTGATGGTTTGGATGGTGCCACAGCCTTTCCCAACATCATTTGGGTAGAAAATACAGTCAAGGAGTCCAGGCTAGGTAAGTTGGATAAGGTGCAGAAGTCCACATCTTTCACCAGCCTTCAGCTTTCACACTTGCTTGATGGGTGAGATCATAGCAAAGCCAAAAAAAAGAGGAGAAAACAAAATTATGGGGGATCAGAGAGGAGTGGAGCTGCTGAAATACAAAACATTCTCAGGATTAAACCAGAAAACTGGAAGGCAGATGGTTTTTTTGCAGCCCCACCACGATCTCCCTCTGTGAAGTCCTTCTTGCTGCTGTTATTTATTTGTATATATGAAATTTCTGCCAAAAGAAGGAGCTGGTACAGCAGATATCAGAGATCTATGTGCTTCCAGGGTGGAGCTTGGTACTGTGCTGACTGGGACTGTGTGGCTACTAACAGACATGATTGTTATAATCACAGACTAATTAGGGCTGGAAGGTATTCCTGGTACTTCTGGAGGTCTCCACTCACATCCCCAATGAAGAGTTGGTCTAGCTTTGAAGTCAGATGCAAATTTTTTTTTTTTTTTTCCCATTCTGCCTTTCCAAAAGGGGCCCCTTTGTTGTAACGCCATTTAATAGAGCTACCAAATCATCAGCAAAGCTCTGGAGAAATAGCAAAGCAGAAATTTGAAGATCCTGAAGGTCATGCTACCAACTATTCACACCGGGCAAGTCTTGGGAGGATGAAATGATGTTCTCAAGGCTACTCACGGATCCCGAGGACACTTGGAAATACATCTGGGAAATACAGCTGCACAGTTACTGCTAGGCATTTAAATATAATTAAATTTTGCCCTTATCCATTTCTCCTTTTCTACCCAAGCCTATGCCATTACTCATGAGAAGAATTAAGAGCTCAAGTAAAACTCCTGAGAAAGTGGCATTTTGCTCTGAGTAGCCAGAAAACAAGGCAGGCTGCTCCACAGATACAGCCTGGGAAAATTAGGAAATCTTAATCCCAACAGCAGCCCTGACAGCAATGGAACCACTGCTCTGTGCTGGAAGCTTTCAGGCATGACCTATCTAATAAGGCATCACTTCTTTTTATTAAGAGCCTGGAACCTACCAAAGCCTTCCTGTTCCCTTAATGGTCTTGGGTTAAATGAAAGAAACCACCAACAGCTCATTAATACCTCATTAGAAGGTGTGAATACAAGATGTAAAGGGAAGGTACAGTAAAGCAACCTTGAGGGAAAAGAATTGAAAAATCCAAGTCCTCCCAGGCAACCTTCCATACCAATTTATCAGTGAAGGCCAGATCTCATCACTTTTGGCTTGCAGACACTAGCTCCTTTATTTGCTGTGAGTCAGACTGTAGAAATCATATTTATTCTGTAGTTCTGGCACAACTGCAGATACCAGGGTTAGGAAATTACACCAGCCAAATTTCAGGATTTCTAATTCACGGGAAATTTTGGCATTTGGAAATTTGCTTTTATTCTGACTAAGAAAATAAAATTCTTTCCTTCATCATTGCCTATGACTGGAAATTCTGACCAAAAAAAAAAAAGAAAAAACAAAAAACAAAACCCCCCCCCCACAACTTTGGAAATATTGACCTGAGAACTATTGTGGAAATCTGCAGTATTTCTAAGGCAGATCTTTTTAATAATAGATCTCCTTCAGACGGGCTATTCATTTATTTTATTTTTTTTTCCTCAGGAGTGTTTCTTTTCTATCATAAGAGAAAACAAACATGTGCTTTGAACACATAGACTGAATGCAAACAAGCTGATAAAAGCAATGGCAAGAGGAGCTAAAATAGAGCCAGTGGTTACCTTTCAGCTCATGGACTCTTCCTGTCAGCAGTTTCCAGCTGAAAAGGTTCCACTGGATATTTCTGATATGATGACTTCTTGGTGTCTTCTTTTCCTGGCTTTAAGGATGAGACCAGCCCAGCACTCAGTGAGATAGCAAGGAATATTTAATCTCAAATTCCTAGAGCAAGAAATGAGGAATTAGCATTGAAAAAGAGCCTGAATTTTACATTGTAAATAAGATTAATTTCAGAAAAAGCCCAAGCCCTGAGCACAGAACTCATGGTATATGTAATCCCTCAATTCATCCATGATAGCAAAACCTGCATAAAGTCACCTGCAGCCAGAACAGCCCCAGGGGAGACTAAAGCCATATTTGCAAAACGATGTATTGAAAATTTTGAAAAGCAGGTCACACCCTTATACCTTGATCAGAAGGCTCTTTAGCCAAATCTTCCAGTGTTGGGATAATTAAATAAAGATCCTCCTCTTCACAGAGCACACAGGACACTGAGAGGCAAAGATGAGACAAAGCTGATGCCTTTTTTTTTTTTTTTTCTCCAAAAAAACTTCTGGGTTATTTTTTTTTTCAGAGCCCTCAGTGTCAGTGGAGATAAATGGACTCTTCAGCACATAACTCATCTCCTTGTAGAACAGATATTCCTGTTGGGTCAATGATCCAAACCCTGGCTGTGCCTCACACCCTGGTCAGGAGCTCCTGAGATGACTCTGCTGAGTGCATGTGTCCACACTGGGGTTTGCTAAAGGAAGTTCATCTCAGGGATAAGATTCCCATTCAAATGGAAACTGCAATTTTTAGGAGGGCTGAGCACCACCTCTGGGCTCCAAACATTTCCATTTAAATCTAAAAATGGGAATTTCAGCTGAGAGAAACGAAAGGTTTAAACTATGAGGCGGTCGTTGGGTGGGGCTGATCTTTGATGAGGTGAGGTGGCCCATCCCTTTGGAATATTGTTGAAATCCTCTTCTCAAAGCTTTCTGTCAGTGGAAAGACGTGATAAGATGGCTCCTTTTTGCAACAAAGAAAGAAGCAAATGACAACCAGGTTTACTGGCTGCCACGCTGCACCCCAGAAGATCCTGAGGTCCTCCAGACACTTTCTTCCTACAAATATCAACCAGTGCTCCCACCACAAAGAGGCTGAGGAGGAACACTGTGACCATCAGTGTCTGGATATACTCACTGAACTCAACATCTGGATTTCCAGAGATGCTGAAAAAAGCAGAGGAAGGTGTTCACCTTGTGGGGGGGCGGAGGAGAGGGGGGGGAAAGAAGAAGAAAAAAACCCAAGCAAACAGCTTGGGACCCCTCCGGCTGCCAGAACGATGCTGTTTGTGATTCCCTGTTAAAACCTTGTCAGCAGCAGTGCTCCTGGGCTAGCGTGGGAAGGCCATGATCTAAAGCCTGTTGAAGTCAGGAAAAAGCCTCCCGTTGACCTCAGCGGGCTCAGTTTTATCCTCGGAGCCCAGGAGAACTCCAGCTGCGGTTTCAAAACTGCTGGTGGTCCCTGTGCCTGTGGTGAGTGGGCTGCATCTGGGCCATAGGAGCACATTAAGCATAAAGACATATGAGCTACCAAGTCTGCATTTCCGAAGCTTGATTGGGTGTGCAGTGGTTTGCAAGAAAATTTGAGGGTTGGCAAGGTTCTTCCAAAAAGAAATCTGGGAATTTGTGATCTGGTACCTTCTCTAAAGGCTTTTTATGGGGAGCATGTGCCAGGACTGTTCCGTGTATTCTGACAATGATTTCTCTGAGGCTGGGCACAGCTTCTTGACCTTGTTCCAGTCTCTGTTTTCCTAGAAATCCTTTATGGAGCCCTAGGGAAGAGATAAAACTCAGATCTGCAGCCTGAGCCCGGCACCTCTCATTCCACCATTGAAGTGATCGCCCAGAAGGTTGGTTGAGTTTCATTTTTTTGTTTTTCCCTTTCCTTCCATGGGGTGTGTGAGCCATAGGTATACACCTTTGCAATCCTCTGTCACTTTTCATTCCCTACATAATTAGAAGTGAACGAACTCCTAGTCACCCTTCCCTTGATTGAGGGAAAATTACCTCATGCCCAGTCTTTTCTGAGTGAAAATCCCCTGCTCTTACAACATCTCCCTGTTACAGGAATCCCAGTTAAAACTAAGAATTTCCTCTAATAATCTTCGCACCAGACTTCCCCTGATTGGCTCGAAGAGACTTTAGAGGGAAAGATTTCAGCCCACAGGCTCACCCTGGGGACCAAAATCAATCCCTTTAAGGTTTTTTAACATCTCAAGCATGGACATCACAACTGTGGGCCAATATTTGAGCAATGGGCTTGGAAATGCCAGTGAGAAGAAGGCTGCTGTAGCCATCAGGTCCATGCTCACCCATCCAAGGGCTTCCTTAGCCCTCACCCAGTGTTTGCAGAGCTGCTCCAACACCACAATCCCAGGCTGGTCAAGGGATTGCTGCTTTCCAGGATGCCTTTTCCAGTCTCGTGTGATTTGCATTCTTCATTTCCCAGTTCACTGGCCATGAGTTTGGCTGCCTTGTGATTCATAGGCTGCAAAAAAATGGGATCCAGACTGCCTGGGAGCAGCTGCCCCAGTTCTGATGGTTTTCAGCACGTTGCTGGGGACTGCAAGATTTTAGGTGGTGCCAGCAATAGCTCTTGGATCAATAAAAGATGTTGATAAAGGTGTTGGATAAAAATGGGATGGGATGGATTGCCCTGAGACCTCTTGTAGGTGTGTTTCAGGCAGATCATGGGTCCCTGCACACAGGTAATTTCTGAGCTCTATCAAGCAGACAGTTTTAACCCATTTCAAGACCAAGTCTTGTGAACCTTACCAGTAACCTATGAAAATTATTCCCATTTTTTTTCTCCCATTTCTCTTTCCCGCCAGAGGTTTCCTACACACCACAGCAACACAAAGAAATGATTCAGCATTTAGCATAACAGGGAGGGATGGAGCTGGGAACAAATGGTGGGTGCTGGGAATCTGCTCTGTGGTGTTGGTTTCCCTTGGCAGCTCACCTGCTTTGGGAAGTGCCAGATTCTTCCCATTTTTTTCCCTTCCTCCCAGCCCCTTTCCCTGCTGGACTGTGCTGTGAATGCCGAATTAACTATTCAAACAGACAGAGAAATGTCTCTGGTAATACTGAGCATCTTTTAAAATTATTCCAATTGTTTCTCATTAGTGAAAATGAGCAGCAGGGATCCAGGCCCCAGCTGGGAGCTCTGTACAACAGGGCTCCCCTTGCTTTTGCATAATTCTAATGGTTTGGCTGCATCCCTCTCCCTTATCCTTATGTCTCTCCCTGCCAGTTGGAATCTTCAGTGATTTGCTTCCCAATTCTGAAAGGGACTTCAGGCAGGGGTCACCCAACCTTGTAGGGACTAGAGAGGAGGTAGTGAGTCTGCAAGATATTAAATTATGTCATAAGGCATCTGGTGAAAAGCCAACTGGCAGCCCTTTAGCAGCCTCATAGCTAAATCACATTGATCTTCAAGGTTCTCATGGCCATGCATTCCACCAGAGTTAACTTCTCTCTCTCCTTTTTTTCCTCTCTCTCTCTTTTCTGCATGCACATATTTGTCTATTGACCCCCATGCAAACCTATCTGGAAAAGCAGTCATATTCCTGACCTTCATTCCAGCCTGAATTCTCCTGTGACCCTCCACTGCTGTGACAGACAGATATTAATTTTCTTTCAGTTTGTCTGCCTGGCTTTCTTTAAATAGTGGCAAGTGGAGCTTCCTCCTCTCGTCACTCAAAAATCAGACAGTACACAGAAACCTGAGATTTTTTTCTTCTTATACTCCTCATCCACATTCTCACTCCATGCTAACCACTCCTCTGTGAGGCATTTTTTAACCAAAGATGTTGACACCTAGAAAGGGAGAAAATAAAAAGAAAATAAAATTAAATAAGTTTTCAAAAACCCAGGCCCTAAATAGGGAAAAAGAATTAAAAAATCCCAGTTTCAGATTCATGCTAGGCATCTGAAATGTGGTGAGATGTGCCAGCTGCGTGGTGTACATGGCAGGGAGAAGAGGGATTGCTCTCCCAGGGTCTCTGGCAGGGCAGATCAGCTCCAGGAAAATTTCTACCAAGCTGCACATTCCCTCTTTTGCTGCATGGATGGGATGGAAGGGCAGGAGGCAAGGATGGAGGTCTGCAAACCCCTTCTTCCTGGGACTGATGTGGTATCAGGGATATCAGGAGTGGGACAGGAGGGAATCCTTCATGCCCAGCCCACGGAGAGCAAGATTCTCACCACTGAGGTATTTATAAAGAATGCAGCAGAGGACTTGAGAGGGCTTCAAAAGTAGATCTGACATGGGGAGCAATCATGCCCAGAAAGGGAGAAAAAAGGTTTTTTTTGTGCAGGTAGCAGGCCTGCTGGCTGCATCCTCTTTCCCCTCTACATCAGAGTTTGGGGTTCAGTTGTGCCCTCAAAACCTTCATGCCTCAGCAGCTCCCTGAACCAGAAACCACAGGGTTAAGCCAGACACAAAAATCAGCCAAGATTTTGCTGAAAGAAACAAAAAACAAAACCAAAAAACCCCCAAAACTACAAAAAAACCCCAAAAAACAAAAAAACAAAAAAACCCCAAACCAACCAACCAAAAACCACAACCAGAATTACCATTAAGCCCCTGCTCAGAATTAAGGGTTCAGATCATTATCCCTGCTATCAAAATGAGCAGTCTGGTTTCCTGAAGGGCTGGGCTGGCAACTCATTGACTTCAAAGGCAAATGCTGTGGCAATGAGGACACAGTGGAAAGCCTTGGTCTCAGCCATCCTGTGTCTCCAATCCCACTGAAAGGCTTTGCTGGATTTGGGTGAATCTGGAGCCTGGTATTTACCTGCAGTGGCAGGAGTCACTAGATGGCAATGTTAGCCATGCTCACCAGGGCAGGAGCCTTTGGCCAGCACACACAGGTTGTGTTTTGTTCTTATGATGAAGAAAAACTCTTCTGCACCAGAGTTTGTTGCTTGGTGGTCCTCAGAGAGAAGCTGTGGCAGGCAGCACAGGATTTTGTCCCTGTTGTAGCTGTCAAAAGTGAATTCCTGGAAAGAAAAACCCAACCCAACCCAAGGAGGTTGGTGTAGAAGGTGGTGTCCATTCCCAGGGCTGCAGGCTGATCAACTTCATCACGTTTTTCCAGACCAGGGTTCAAGTATAACAACTAAATGGATCCAAATTACCCTGAATTCCCTCATGTAATTATTTCTTCACTGGCTGGACAAAGCTTCATTTTTCTGTACCCCTTGTGCTGCATCTATTATAGTAAATTAAACAGGGACAGGGCACAAGAACTGGGTCATTGAGTCCCTTACATTGCACAAGGAGTCCCTGGTCACCTCCAGCCCAAGCCAACCAGCTCATTCCCACATTCTTGTGTGTTCTTGGGCACATTTTGGAAGGTAGTAGAGACCAGGGCCCAGGCCTGTCAGGGAATCTGAAGGCAGCCACCTTGTCCTAGAAAGTAAGAGAGTTTCATCACACAGATGTGATCATTCTGTACCAATGGATCCAGGCCAGGGAACGGTCCCAGCTACGTTGGACTTCTTAGCATCCACGTAACCTTAGTGCCTGAAATGGAGCAAAGCAAAAGGAGGAGACCTTGTGGTGGCCACGTAGCATATTTTGAAAAAAACAACAACAAAAAAAGAGTGACACAGAAGGTTATTGCGTGATGTATGCCGAGGCTCTGGCTGTCTGACTATCTCCCTTCCCTATGTGTTTCAAATTAGGAAGCTTATCCAAGGTAGATTGAAGAGAGGCTGAGCTGCCGTCCCAGTTGCTGTCATCAGATGGAGCTTGATGTATCCCAGGAGCAGTTTGGTGGCAGGCTCCTATTCCTGACAGATGAAATTATTCCGTAATGAAATTAGATGAGGAATTTAGCTTTACATGGGGACGGCTGGTATCTGCCTCTCTACACAATGTAAATCTAAACTCCTGCTAATTTCTCCAAGTCCCACTCTCCTGAGGGGGAAAGGGCCTCTCTCCTCCTGTTTACATTTTCCTAATTACCTCATTTGTTCTGTGTTTACTGAGGGATTGGGTTCTTAAGAGGCCAGCAGGAGACATCACAATACGACCAGGATGGCCCTTGATTGAAGAGGCCCTGAGCAGACCTAAGGAGAGGATCAGATGGCAGAGATGGGGATATGCTAATTATCCACAAGAATGTGAGGGCTTTAAACACCAGCCATGGAGCTGGGGGCATGGAAAGAGGCAGAAAAAAAAAAAAATCCAAACCATCCCAGGCCATACAAGAAGTGGGAAACACTCCCTATCTGTGCAACTGCATCAGCCGAGGAGAAGGCTCCAGGGAGCAGATCCTGGGAGACTTTTCCCTTCCAACTTCAGGTCCCCCAGACAGCAGGAGCTGTGGTTTGAGTCTCCTGATTTAGCACCAAGAAGAAACGTGGAGCAGCCTAGAAGCAACCCAAGCCAAGGACCAGCACAGGCTGCTGAGGGTCCAGCATGGCCAGGGTGGCCCCTCTGCTGCTGGGCATGATCTCCATGTTGCTTTCCTGGCTCTAGGAATATCTCCTGACAGCCTCTCCCTTGCATCCTGGACTCCCTTTGGGTGGCACGAAACACCCCAGAAACAGCCTTCTGGAGCTGCCTCTTTCTTTTGGGGCAGTTTCCTCATCTTGGTTTCACTTTGCATGGGAAGTGTGAGACACGCTGGCCCAGCTGTGAGATGTCTGAGGAGTGGTCAGCTGTGAAAGGAGGTCAAGCCCAGCCCTATTTCTGGTGCTTTGAAACATGAATGCCTCGGGTTCAAGCTCTAGGATTGATCAGGTCTTGTTGAGCAGCTCTGGTTGGGTAACAGGGACAAAATTCACCAAGAGAAACTTGCAGAGGTCTCCCTGCCCTGGGTGGTGGTCCCAGCCTGGTTCTGGGACTCAGGCTCCGAGTTTGGACTGAGCTTTTGTGGGTTTCCAGAGGGGCAGAAGACTCATCCCTGGGCTGTCTGCTGCAGACTGACCCATGCCCACAGGGGACCAGCAACATCCCCACAGCAAAGACCTCAGCCCGAGCCTTTGCTGGAACCTGGTGACCTTGACTTGAGCTTGTGGTTTTTCCTGGAGAAAAAGGGAGAGTTCAGTTCAAAGTACTCAAAATAATAGTGAGGCTGTCTTACACTTTCCCAGATCATCTTTCTGAAGCATTGTGGGTTTCCCATGTCCTGAGGCAAGGTATAAACACACAGGGCAAGCTGAGAAGTGGGAAGCAGGCTGGGTCAGACCAAATGGATAGTGCTGGAGGATTGACTTAGGGCAGCAACCTGAAGCAATGTTCATCCACACTGTCTGTCTGCTGTGGAGCCATGAGTGAATGAACTATTTCTTAGTGAAATATTGTCCTTCCCAAGGGAGCCTGAGAATCAGCAAGTTTCCTGCAGTGTGGACTGTCAGTAGAGCATGGCTCTGGAGCAAAACAGGAGTTAAAGAGAACCTGTAGACATAGATAATGAAAGAAGAATCAACACATCCCCTTTACATTATAGTCTTGACCTCATTTCAACCAAGAAATAGAAGATGTGGATTCAAGACTTTTCTCAACCTGAAGAAGATCAAATCCATAGCTACCTATTTTTAGAAGGATGTTTTATTTTTGCTGCTGCCTAGGGGGAGGGATGGGCCACTCTGAGTTCCCTGAGGGACAGGGGACAGGTATGTAAATGGGGATGACAGACTGTGGCTAGGGGACACGTTCTCCTCATTACCAGTACAAAAAGCTTTGGTGCCTAACTCAGGACCATGAGTCTCAGCTCTTCCTGAGAATCCAATCCTTCCTTGCTTTCCTTCTTCTTTTCCAAGTCTCACCCAGCTGGCTAGGCTGTGGTTTCACTGACCAACTTGGCATGGGAAATAAAGTCAGGAATATTGCTCTGCTCTCAGCCAGCATTCCTGGTCCTGTTGTCCTCATGTCTCTTGAAGAAAACAAATGTCCACACTTCCATTCCTCCATTTGTAAAAGAGATGTGATGTGCACCAGGAGGGAACAAAGACTCATTTCTCAAAAATCCAGGAATGATGGGTGATTTTTTTTTTCAATGTATTTTTTTATTATTCAAGCCAGATTGATTTGCTATCACTGTGGTTTCAGAATTCAGTCCTAATGCCCCCAGCAAAATATAGAATGTGACTAGCTTTGTGCCTGTTGAAACCAATAATTGAGCTTTTCAGTTAACCAGGACCAGAGACCTCACCAAAAATTCAGGAATGCTCTGTCAGAGAAAGATTTACAGCTATTCCAGCTAATAACCAATCCAGGGACCCCTGCCTGTCCCTGGAGAGACCCGGCACAACCTGTCCTCATCCCACTTACCTAAACAGGTTTCTCCCCTAACCAAGGTGTCTCTTTGTGTGTCTACAGGACATCAGCCACCACAGGGACTGCTGTCTGCATGCTCTTCCCACCCTGTGAATATGAGGTCCTGCAGAAGACGAAGCATCCTCACGTTATTTACCATCAGCTACCACCAGGTGTGAGTGACCACAGAAATTAATCCCCTGGAGAGTTTTTCTCTGCATCCACACTCCTGGTGCTTAAAGCATTCACAGGTAAATTGTACCAGGGTTAACTAGGCTAGGACTAGGATTAGTTTCATTCCAATTAACACTGTCTGCTGAAACCAAAGTGGTCGATTCTTCTGTCAAACCCAACCACCCTGTGCATAACACTCTGATTACTATCTCTCTGTAAATCATAAAAATACAAACCTAAAAAGCTTTAAAAATCACAACTATGGCTAAGGCCTGGCACCTGCTTTGTGGATTTAAGACCCACGTCTGTTAACTCTCACAGCAGAAGCACTAATAACTCTTTTCTGTGCACATTTTAGTCCACACATGCAGGAACACCAAGTCTGCTCCTGCCTTCATGAAGCAGCAAAACCATTTTGACTCCTTTGCTGGAAGAGAGGAGTTGTTTCCACATTCCCACTCTTTCCAGCAAGTCAGGTCCCTTTCCTCAGCAGCCATTGCACTGTTTGCTGTCCATGTTATCAGTAATCCCTTCAAAATGCAAGTGGAGTGGAGCAGAACCAGAAAAGCAGTAAGAAAAGCCAGGACAATAGCCCATAGACCTGGGTGGGCCACTCATTCCAGTAATGGTAATTTTTAAAGTCTAGGATCTTCAAGGCCAGCTCTCTGCTGTTGCAGTCACCACCTCATAAACTTAGCAAGTTCCAGGAATTCATTTATTTGCTCCCCTTGGAAGACTGGTCCAAAATCTCACTGCTCCAGTGGTTAAAAAACATCTTCCACTTTCCAACCTAAATTTATTCATGACCAGTTTATCCCCATCTGTTCCGATGCCAACACTGTCTTTAAGTTTAAATAGGGTTTTCTTTTCCCCTCCCTGGTGCTGAACTCCTATTTATAAAGTGTGATCATATTTTCTCCAAGCTTGTGTTTTGCTGAGCTAAACAAGTCAAGGTTTTTTGAGTCTCCTAAGCAGGGCACTCCCTTCCTCTGATGCTCGGTGTTGCCCTCCTCTGCACCTGTTCCAGGTTGGATTCGTGGTCCTTAGACACAATGACCTAAAATTAAACCTTGGAGTCCAGCAGCTTTGTGCAATGCCACTAAGAGGAACTCCAGGCTAGAGATGTGCTTCCTGCAGAGCCCTCCCTTCACCAGTCCCCATGCTCCATCTCAAGCTTGGTGCTGGGAAACTCCTGCCTGGGCTCCACCATTGCCATTTCTTTTCTTCTGCCAAAGCAGATCCAATGTTTTCCTAGAACTATGGGAAATCCTTTACCTGAACCATGGACAGACTGGTTATGCTGGGGTGGGTGATGGTCATCCTGGGGTTGGACAGGCACAGGAGGGGACACAAAAATGATTGGAGGGCTGAAGCACCTCTCCTGTGAGGAAAGGCTGAGAGAGATGGGGTTGTTCAGCCTGGAGAAGAGAAGGCTCCAGGGAGACCTTATTGCCTTCTAGTATCTAAAGGGGACCTATGAGAAAGATGGGGACAAACTTTTTAGCAAGGCCTGTGGTGATAGGACAAGGGCTGATGGTTTTGAATTGAAAGAGGAGAGATTTAGAATAGATATAAGGAATAAATTTTTCACAGGGAGGGTGGTGAAACCCTGGCCAAGGTTTCCCAGAGAGGTGGGAGATGCTGCATCCCTGGAAGCATACCAGGTCAGGTTGGACAGGGCTGTGAGCAACATGATGTCCCTGATGTCCCTGCTCATTGCAAGGAGTATTGGACTAGGTGAGCTTTAAAGGTCTCTTCCAACCTCAACCACACTATGATTCTACTATCCAGCATCTTTGTTTCCCCCACATCAATGAGGAAACTCTTTCCCCCCACTTTTAATGTTGGGTCTTCTTGTACTTTTAATATGGAAAGCCACCCTGCTTGTGGTAGTCCAGCTCTTCATCCAAGCTGCCTCTTTTGCTCCTTCCTTAAAAGGGAAACCAAGCATTTCAGTCCATATTAGAGCAAAATATGTGGTGTGGGTGATCTGTGGGGGCAAAGTGGCAGAGCAAGAGGGAAAGGAACATGTTTGGTGGATGCACAACGTTACCTCTGAGTCCCCTTCTCCACCAGCAGACATTTCACATGATGCTGCAAATGGGCAGAATTTGGAGGTACCGTTTCCTCCTCCCAGTAAAACAGCAACCAAGTCCAAGAAGCTTGGAGGAGCCCGTGGCACGCATCCCGGGGATGGAGACAAAATGCCATGGTCTTTCCAGCTGAACCATTTGCTGTGACTCACCCCAGTGACTCATCGGAGCAAAGAGGAGAAGGGGAGGAGAGAGGGAAGAGCTGCCACCTTTTCCCTCAGCCTGGTCCCCAGAGCTGTGTTGGACAGCCTCAGAATTTATCATCAGGAAGTGGCATGAAAAGTCCATTTCAAGGCACTAAAAGGAATTTCCTTCTGCTGACATGGCAGGAACTTCTCTGTTCTCTCCCTGGTCACCATTGCATCCCAAACCCCCACGTTCTGTGGCACAGTGAGAGCCTACAGTGCGTTCTGTTGCCACTTTGGAGATTGGTAAACTGAGGCACAGGTGAGGTTGACATGACTGCTCACCAGCCAAACCAGGAGTGCAGTGCTGCTGCCTCTGCTCCTCAAGGTGTTGGACACTTTGAACCCAGATTCCCAGCCCCAGGTGGGTTCTACTCAAATCTTCTCAGCAGCAGGAGTGTTGGAGGGGGACACTGAGTGGTGCTGAGTCAGAGGCTCATTCCCACCTCCTGCCTGCTCTGGAAGAAAGGAGAGCTGACCCCCCAGGCAGCTGAGTGCCACCACATGTCCTTGCCCCCTGCCCAGGGAAAGTGTCCAGCAGAAGTCAGGATGAGGGCAAGGTGCACTCTCTGAAGGGAAAACACTCACTTGCTGTTCATCTTGCAACCCCAAATCTGACACCCACCAGGGGACTTTCTCTTTCCCTCTTTTTGGTTCAGGATGAGAAACATTTCTTTCAAATTTCTCCTAGTTTTTTGGTGGTTTTTTTTCTCATTCTTTTCTTTAGTGCTTCAGTTGAAAGGCTATAGGCAATCAGGGCTATAATACAGGGAGCTCAAGGAAATTGCAAGTGACTCAGGAGGATGCAGAACATTTCATCTAAACAACTCAGCTCCTCACTGCAACATTTTCCATAGTCAGAGCCACATGGCTCTGGAAATCCCACCAAATGCTGAAAGGGATGGAAAGAAATGACAAATATCTTATGAACTTCTCCTTGGCCTGGCACTAGAAACAGTCATGGGCCAAAGGCAGGTCAGAGTGGATGGAGCCAACTGTGGTGAAAAGCAGAGCAGTGAGTTCACAATTGCTCTTTCAGGAACACAGGACTGGTTGGATCCTCCTTGGTTACTCACTTGTCTCTTGAGGGAGGTTTTACCCAAGAGGTAGAGCAGAGGTGTTGAGCTGTCTCCTCTTCTGGCAAAAAACTCACAGGATCATTAGGGAAATAAGTTATTCCTGTTTCTCCATCAGCAAAATGGAGAGCTGAGTCTCCATGGAATGGGAAAGGCTCTGGAGCCAACTGGGATGCTCAGGTGGTGTCTGCAAAGGCACCAGTGGAGAGAAGCATTTTCCAAACTTGGATCAGGGTTTAGCTGAGGGGTACCCCCCCTCTCACCCCTTGAGAGATTGGGATTGGCCATGGTAGTCACTGGAAATCCAGTCAGTGGATCCTGAGAAGTGGTCCACATCACCCTAAAGCCCATTTGGGGATGAACTTGCCAGCAGTGCCTGCAGTGACAGCACATGGGGTGATGGTTTTTAGCCAAAAGAGGGGAGATTCAGACTCGATGGAAGGATACGAGGCACAAGGAGGACATTTTTACAGTGACAGTGGTAAAAGCCTGGCCCAGATTGACAAAGAGATGGTAGAAACCCCCTCCAAGGCCAGGCTGGATGGGGCTCTGAGCAACCTGATCTAGCTGAAGATGTCCCTGCTCACTGCAAGGGGATAGGACCAGGTGGCCTTTGAAGGTCTCTTCAAACCCAAAGCATTCTGTGATTCTCTGATCCTATTTACCAGGTACTTTGCTCTGTGCCTTTGTACCTCAGGGCCTCACAAGGAGCTCTGGACACCTCTGCAGGGGCAGGTGAATCAACCCCAGACAGCACAGCTCCCAGTGCCAGCTGAGAGGAGACAGGTGGGGTGGCCAGGACAAACACAACCCAGGACACAGGAGACAAGGTTTTTGCAGCTGAAGGATTAGGAGGGATGGAGACTGTGAGGAGATTGACAGCAGAGGTGATCAGATGAGTGTTCCCTTCTCGGATTGACCCATCAGGAGTGTTTGCCACCAGTGCAGGGGAATCTGGCAGGATGGGGCCATGGGGAACTGCACTGCTTGGCAGGCACTTCAGAGCCACCTCCACGGAGTGCACATTCCCACCAGGAATCCTTGGCTCAGCAGAGCCTGACCTCACCACCCGGGGCCAGCATGGGGCTGGTGTGTGATTGGGTGACTGGCAGATTACACCAAATACACATCAGTAAGGTCCACATCTCCCTTTTTTCCCCTCCTTTTCCCGCCTTCCCTTTTTATGTCTTTATAAATATAACTCGCTGCATTTGCGCCAATAAAAACTAGTAAAAAAAAATCAGACTGTTCCCTGCAATTTCAGTAGACATGCCCAGTGTTGGAAGCCTCCCAGCAGGGTCATGAACTGTTTTCTATACATCCTGCACCTCTATTTTTATACTGGCAGCTGACATTTAAATTGCTCTTCCAAGAGGACATCCAGGAGCAGAGGATCCCCTAAAACTCCATTGTTGTCACACAGCCCTAAGAAGCTTGGACCAAAGTGTCCATCCTCAGCTTGACACAGGGGAAGTCAAGATGGGTTCTAGAGAGCTTACAGGTCAAGCTGATTGAATTTTAGAATGGAATAGAATAGAACAGAACAGAATAGAACAGAACCAGAGTACATTAGAATAGCTCAGTTGGAAGGGACTTAAAATGATCATTTAGTTCAGCTTCCTCACCACTTCAGGAATTCTGAGGCTATAACCAGATTTAGTTAAAATGGGATACTGTCATGAAGATAAAATAATAAGCAGGCAGTGAAGGTGGATAGGAGTTTGCTAACCATGATGTCTGAGACCTGCCTTGAAAATGAGCATAGCAAAACCACTAAAGTACTTTCAGAGAAAATTGGAGTGAACTTACCTAAGAGGACACGTGACTTTACTCCTGAAAATATGGCTGGAAGAGAACTGTAGGGCTTGTCTGATCCATCCTTTAGCTCTTTCTCATGTTCTTTCAACTGTGGGTTTATTTGAACCTTTTGGATATCTCTGAACTCTGCTCTTACCTCAACAATGGCTGAAGTCTGCAGGCTGCAGAGCCAAAATAAATCACTGTGGTCAGTTGCCCTGCTCTGCCAAACACACGAGAAAGAATTTTATTTCTCAGTACTGACTGCTAAGGGCCATATGTGAGGTGTTCTCAAGATACAGAGGAATATCTGAATTGAATAACCTAGGCTGTCTTTGATACCCTCACAGTACCCTGACTCTCTCTACAGTCAAAGGACAGGGACAGATTATGAATTTCAGCTTTTAGCTCCTCTTTCTCCATGCTGAATTTGCAAAGAGGCTTGGGCTAAATTTATGTCATTAAACCATTTCCACAGACACAGCTTTGGGGAGATGAGGTGCCACTGCTTACCCAGCTGGCTGAGCTCATTAAACTGGGCAGAACTTGTTTGGTGGCACTTTGGGATGCTTTGCCTCATCTTTTAATATCGACAAAGATAGTAAATCAAAGCAAAATTACATGGTGTCTGTGCAAATCCTTTTTGTCCCTCTGGGTTCTGGCTGGAACTTCAGCTGGATGAATCTGGGCTCAGATCAAGGAGCAGAGGAAGATTTCTCACTCATCAGTGAGAGAACTGGTGACCCTAGCTCAGTACCAAGACTTCTGCTCTGACTGTGGGTCACACAGGTCCACACTGGCAAGCCTAGAGGAGTCCAAAATGGCATCTTGGCAGGTAGCCACCCGTGCTATAAATCATACCTTACTCCCAGGGCACCAGGGAGCTGAGGAAACACGGCTGGATCAGTCACACCCAGAACAAACTGGAAGGTGAGGGCAGAAGAGAGGAAATGGTGGTAGTTTTTCCAGCTCAGCAAACCCAGGGAATGTTGTTACCAAGAGTTCTGACCAATGTGCCTTAACCTGAACGCCCATCCACAGCCACTTCCCAAGATGCACTGAATCCCTTTGAAGGCTTGAACCACCTCTCACTGGTACCAGCAAGGGGATGCGTGCACGTACAAACACAACACAAAAAACCCCAAACAGCCTTGGAGGCACATTTGTTTCCTTTCTAGGTCCCCACCCAGGTTGACTCAGCCTCTGCTCCATACCTTTTCCCTCTTTTCCTCCAGGAGCTGACAGCAAATGTAGTTTTCTCAGCCAACATCTGGAGCTACGTGGCGCCTGCTCCGTGCTCCCAACACAGCCACACGAGGGACCTGCTTGAGTCATCCCCTCCCTGAACACCCTTCTTGGCTGCAGCAGCTGGAGAGACAGTTTTTCAAAGGTCAGAGACCCGGAGATGCTTTCTCATGCAGCAAACACAAATGCAGAAAACAATCCCAGGCAATGAGGGTTATCTACTGTAACTCAGGGGGGTCCCTCTGTTTGTTCTCCCCTGGTTTAGCAAACCCACCAGTGCAGAAGAATTCTTGAACTCTGTCTTGGTACAGGAGGAATGAGAAGAAGTAAGAAACATGGGCATGGAGCTCTTGGTGTGAGTCTGGAGGAGGGCCATGAGGATGACCAGAGGGCTGAAGCATCTCTCCTCTGAAGACAGGCTGAGAACATTTGGGGTGTTCAGCCTGGAGAAGAGAAGGCTGCAATGGGGAGACCTTAGAGCACCTTCCAGTGCCTGAAGGGGCTCCAGGAAAGCTGGGGAGGGACTTGGGACAAGGGCCTGGAGTGACAGGGTGAGAGAGCATAGTTTTAAGCCAGGAGTGGGTAGCTAGACATTAGGAAGAAATTCTTTGGGGTGAGGGTGCTGAGCCCCTGGTTGCCCCCAGAAGCTGTGGCTGCCCCATCCCTGGCAGTGTTGAAGGTTGGATGGGGCTTGGAGCACCCTGGGCTGGTGGGAGGGGTCCCTGCCCATGGCAGGGGGGTGGAACTGGGTGGAGTTTAAGGTCATTCCTGCATTCTATGATTCTATGAACCGGAGGAGTATAAGGTCATTGACCGAGGGGCATCTGGTTTATTCTCCCAGCCCTTGATCCTTACTCTGGGAGGAATGGGAGGAAGATGAAAAAGCAAAGGAGAGATTCCCTCTTATCAGTCAGGGACAACATAGGAAAACCAGAGACCACAGGAACAAATTTGTTGATAGTGAGGAGGCTTTGCTTGCATAAACCAGTGACTCAGTACAGTTAGCAGCAGGTTACCCAAAGGCAACTTATCCAGGGAATCACCCTGCCTGTGGTTTTCATTTCTCCAACCACCACTCTCTGGGGTGGTGAGTTTAGCAGCTCTGAGCAGACACATGGTCAGAAAGCAGGACCCATCTCTGCAAAACTTTTAGAGGAGGGAACCATGCCCAGGTACAGTTTAGAAAGTCCCTGGGACACTTTCTTTTTCCCTTTGTCCCCAGCCCAGCTGAGGAAGGGCTTAATTAATGAGTTTGTGTTCATCATGGGCAGGCAGGATGGTCCCTGCCTTTTGTTATTCTCCTGCCACTGCAACACCATCTGAAGGGGCTGCCAGCAACTCACAGGTGTGATGCAGCATCCCAGCTGCCCATCCCATCCCATCCCATCCCATCCCATCCCAACCCCCATCCCATCCCATCCCATCCCTCTCCAGAGGTTTTCCAGCCTGTAGCAGGCTCAGCAGAGTCCAACCTCAGGTCTTCCTCAGCTGTAGAGCTCACAGAGCAGCTTCGTGGTTCAAACCACCATTGAGAAGGTTCTGCACCTCTGCCAGCCCTGCCAAACCATTGGAAACCTCTGGCAGCAGAGACTGCGTGGTGGGGACCTCTTCCATCACCCCCATGTGAGTTGCCAGAGATTGTCTGGAGAAAACCTACAGCTTCATTTCATGGGCTCCTTTCAGGAGTCAGCTGGAATAAGCTGCCTTCTGTCCCTCTCAGTTGGTTTCTCTGGGTCAAAAAAACCCAAACCCCTTTGGCAGGCAAGTCCAAGAAGCAAGAGAAGGCTCTGGCTGCTGGCACGTTACCTGCTCTGTGGATACACAGAGTAATTCAATCTGCAGGGCTGTCTTCCTGGCACCTCTAGCAAGCCCTAAGAAAGTCAATCCACAGTGAGAAAGGAAACAGAGGAGGGTTTGTTTGGGTCTTTGCCCTCTTGTATGGAGAGTGTGGGACAGTCACTAGGAGAGGAGATATTTTTCACATAGGAAACAAAGACTTTCACCCTGCCTAAGACAAGTTGTACCTACACCACACTTTCCCCTCTGTTGACCTGACAAACCCAGGTATTTACCATGATTTTGCAGCAGGAAGAGGTCTGAAGTAGACTGGAAGAAAGTGCTCAAGGGCTGTATGGAGAATGTTTACTGCAGTGCTGGAAATGGCTTCAGTCTGGAGTGTGGGAGACTCAGCTCACCTAATTTCAAATTTCTACAGTCCAAATATCTCAACAGGAACAGTCACCTACAATTTCTCTGTATGGACATGGAAGAAAAAAAAAAACAAACTTTCATCTCACCTAAACCAGCTGATAAAACTTCAGATCTTCTGCTGGCAGTGCCTGACTGTAGTTGGAGAACAATGTGCCTGTTCTGCAGTAAAGAGTCCCACTAAAGCCACCAAAATTTCTCAGCTGCCTACTGAGATGTCCAAGCAGAAGAGAGCAACAAGCAGTGCAGAACACCTCCTGCTCAGGTTTGCCAGAGTCTGGCTCCCTGCCTGTTCAGTCAGTGGAGAGAAAGGGTCATGTTGCTTGCTCAAAACATCTGTAATAAATGAGTGGCTTTCATTCCTTGCCTCTCTCCCCTGGCTGTACAGAGAATTAGGCTCAGATAGTAGGTGGTCTGAATCCCTTTACTCTTATGAATGTGGCCTCTTAAGAGGTAGGTCAGACACAGCTTTAAGTGACACAGGCATACAAATCGACCTAAAAGAGAGCTGGGCTCTGAAACCACTTCAGTTACATCCATATAAATCTGTGTCTACATGGGAGTGCTCAGGGAAAGTGAAGATCAATCAAGCAGAGGCGTGGGGTTAGCATGCCTGTTAGTCAGAGCACGTTTAACCCTGGTTTGGATTTGTCCTGAAGAAATCAAGCAGCTGTAGTTCTGTTTAGTTACAGCAAGGCTGCAGGGCAGCATCTCTCCCTGGCTGGAACTGCCAAGCTTGTTTTAAATGAAAACCTGGATCCGAGAGCTTGGCACCTGGGGCCAGCTACAGTCAGGGAGAAGGACTGAGACAGCTGGAGATGCTGCAGAATCAGGTTATCTTGGCACTTATTTTGGGGATTTATTGGGTGTTGTTTCTACCTGGTGCCTGAGACCTGTGTCAGCTGGAGACAGCTCAGGTGTCAGCCCACCACACTGCACCCAGAACAAGCAGTTATTTTCCTTTGGGACTCCAGGCAGGGAGGTCAGCTCAGCAGTGGGCTTTTCTGTTTTGGATGGACTTAAGATTTTCTGGGCTATTCACCAGTGCCATGCCCAGGAAGCCCCAGGAGTCTCCAGGCAAGAGGAAACCACAGGTCAGTTGGAAGAAATGTAGATCCACACCTCTGCTCTCAGGTGTGTTGATCTAAATTGGTGGCTAACATTACATTCCCCCCCATCCCCAAAATTAAATTTCTCCATGTCCTGAGCCATAATTTCTCCCAAACCCCAGAGTTATGCATGCAATCAAAGCCTGCTTTAGCACAGAGGACATACAGACTTAGTGTTTTAGAGCAGACATGCTATTTTCCACAGCTGGTGTCCCACCAGGCCACAGGATGGTTAACATTATTGTCTGACTCTGCCAGGACAGGAAAGCTGAGTGGCACATCTCTGGCATGAGCATGGACTTAGGTTCCAACTCACCCTGGGGTCTGCCAGGAATTGCTGGACATGTTTGGATTCCACACTCACTGCAGAAACTGTGAAAAAAGTTTTGTGTTTCCCAAGTGTCAGGACCTCTGTCATCCCTTGGGAAAAGGAGGGCAGGTACTTAAACATTTCAAAAAAATCCATGAAATTATGAAAGGTTAGTCAGCCTGACACACTTATCTGAAAACTGAGAAGAAACGTGAGTAAAAAGGTTGAGTTGGAACCTGAAAGGATGGCTGAATTATGGCTTGCTGACTGCCAGGCATTCTTTCCCATAAACAGGATTGGGTGATGCTGGCAATGGCCTGGAGATTAATGTCTGTTCCTCTCATGCTTTTCTTAAACACTGTGATTTCAGAAGAACTGGGTACCCCAGAACCAAGAAACATCAGAATACTGACCAGCAGCAAAGCTGCAGCATCCCTGCTGCAGGTGGGGAGTGGAGCCAAGCTCAGAGAAAGAGGCCCAGTTACTCCCAGCAGTATCCAGCTTACACTGGTATCCCAACAATATCCCACTCTGGCTCCTTTGGCTGCTGCAGTAAGTGGTGCTCAGGGGAATGAAGTGCTTGGCTGGGTGGCTCAGGGGAGGAACTCCTTTGGCCACTGTGATGCTCACAAGTGATGCTCAGAGAAGCCGTGGGACTTTTCTTCCAGCTCTTTACAGAACTGAGCTGAATTTGAGGGGATGACTTGGAATGGGAACCCATTGACAAGGGAGGTGGCTGATTCTCATGCTGACTGCTGGTGTCATGTGGTGGCTTGTCATGTTTGAGTTGGCTTCCTTCAGCAAGCCCAAATCCCACTGTCCTCATCAGGGCATTCTATGGAGTCATAAAAAGAAGATCAGGAAAAGACTAATGAGATGATTTTGTCTGTTCACCCTTGGCCAACATAAAGCTGTTCCCTACTGTATGTTCCCCTGGGCTTGCTTCTGAATGACTCAAGACCAGGGGCTTCCACTGCTGTCCTCCACAAATTGTTCCACAGCTCTTTAAGTTAAGGCACTTTTCCTTCTGCTTGTTTTCCATTAAGTGATTTCACATCATGACTCCTATGTCTAATTCCCTTTTTTTTCCTAAGTAATTTGTTTCTCTGCTCAGTCCTTTGCTACTTTTCCTATTTAGACATAAGACTCAGATGTCTGGGAGGGATACTGTGAGATCTTCCAGCCTGCCTTCTACTCCCACTTTTTGGTAGCTGTGGCTCCAGTGTCCTCTTAAAAGTGATGGAGGTGCCAACCCTTCTGCCAATAAACTCTTACTGTGCTTTGCAGCCTTTAACCTCAGGATGGTGGTTCTGTTGGCTAACCTAATTAAACTTTTGCACATAAAATATTTCCAGTTTCTTACATACTTCAGGTTTGCAGTTGGATTGTTTTTTTCAGCCTTTTGTTTTTGACTAAGCTGATTTGATCATTACTTCTAAATTCTTGAACCCTCCTCATGCTCTAAACGGACTCTCCAGTTCATCCAAATCTTTCTAGTCATGGAGTAGCCAATACTGACTGGAGCAAAACTGTTTCATTCCACTGGAAGGGTATGTTTCTGCTAGTATAACTCATTACAATACTATTTTATTTTTTTTTCAACAGGAATTTCTTGATTTGTGATCAGTTTGTAATCCATCAGAGCTCCCACAAAGTTTCACTGCAGAGCTGAGACCTGCACCTCCATTTGACATTTATCCAGGCAATGAATCTTGCTCAAATATAGCCCTCACACGTGACTCCTTTAAATATCATCTGCTTTTTACATCTAGAATTTTACTGCTTGGCTATGAATTTGCTGCCTGGGCCAGGAGAGTCAGAACTGCTGGCTGTGATTGCAGCAGGAAGCTTTGCCTGATTCAATGGCCACTCCTAAAGAACCTGAAATGAGCTCAGTGATCAAGTCCCTGTGAAGGATTGGTATTTCAGGCAGAATAACATCATCATTACCAAGCTTGCTCTCGCTGTACCTGGATAGGTTTGGCCACAAACGAATATTCATACAACTTTGCATTCTGCACATCCCACCCACCACTAACTAATGGCTGAGTTCCTCCAAGAAACCTCCACTGCTTCAAACAAAAAGCACATCCATGGGGTGGATTATTCTCCATTACAACTTGTTAGGCTGGACACAGGGAATAAACAGCTGTGGGCAGGGAAAAGCTGAGGAGTGCCAGTGTGTGAGATCAGGGGATGCATGAAGGCACCCAGGGCAACACCTGGAGGCAACTGGCTTGCAGAGGGTGAGGTGGAAAGGCCTTATTGCTGGTGAAGCCCCAGGAGAAGAATGACCCTGGTTTGACTCATGCATTTCCAAGATGAACTTGAAAAAGCTGCCAGCTTGGAATGGAAACATCTTGTTTCCTTTCAGACAGAGCCCTCCCAGGTACAGCAGCTCCCACCGCACCAAGCTGGGAAGCACAGACTGTCCCACCAACCACCCCAGCACCTCCACTGATGTGGAGCAGTCTTCCCAGCAGGCACGGGGTCACCGACCTCACCAGCAGCCTTTTTCCCTTGTCCTGCAGTCCTTGCATGGCCAAAGATCCCAAAAGGCAGAGCCAGGCTGGCGTCCCCACCGGGGCAGTGCCGTGAGCCCCGAGCGCCTTCAGGCACCGGGCTGCCAAGATGTTTGGGTGCTTAAAGCAAACCACATACTTCACCTGCCTTCCAAAGGACATCACCAAGTTAAAAACAGATGGAGAATTTTCTTCTTCTTCATTTTTTTTTTTTATTATTTGTTTTATTTTTTGTTTCCACTCATGATTCAGAAGGCCAGGAACAGCACTCTCGCCCTGGCTTTGGAGCAGCATATCCTGTTGAGTCACGGCTGATGTCTGCACTCTAATCTTAACACATGTGGATGGGCTTGTTAGAACTTGTCATCCATCCCTGGCTACCAAAATATCCTCCTGCTTGACCTACCCCACGTATTACACAACAAAACTTCTATGTTTGTGCAGGCAGGCATATGCACAGACGTCTGAGAGTGCAGAAGGCTCCGTGGGGCAGAAGTAGCTGTAGCTGGAGATACCGTGGCCTGGGGAGGCTGAGAGGTGAACTGCCCTTTTGTTGCCCTCTCCCTTGACCCACTTCCAGGTTTTTTTCTTTAAAAAAAAAAAGTGGTTTCAGCCAGAAACACACTGAAGGTTTCAGCATTTCTCAGTCAGGGTCTGTCACTTGTTTTTCATAGAGCTGCAAGGAATAACATCAGCTGTATTTTTGACCAGGCTGGTTTCTACCACTGGGTGATACTATATGCCCACGAACAACATAGGAATTAAGGCAAGGTAGTGAAGCTGACTAGTTAAAATATTAAGATATTTTTATAATTAAGGATTTCAAGTGATGGGCAAGTGATTTTTAACATTTATTGTTATTGGGGTTTTTTGTTATTTATTATTCTTATTTGCTTACTGTTATTTGCTGATCCTGAAAAGTTTCCCAGTGGAAGAACAAACCCATGTAGCGCAAATCCAGGTCTGGCTAGCAAGGCTTCACACTCTTTGTTATGCTTTTCAAAGTTCGCAAACATCCCACAGACCTTTCCTGCCTCCTCCTCCCCCTGTGGGCAACCAAAGATGATACATTTCAAACCAATATTCTGGGCAGATAGGCAGATAAGCAGCCAAACAGGAGAATGCAATGATGAGATGAGATGAGATTAGGACTCACCCTGCAAAATTTACGTGCAGACCCTCCCCACTTCAGAAGTACCCAGATGGAGGATTTTTCTTGGCCAGTGTTATAAAGATAAAGCACATTTGCAAATGCAGATCCAGATTGAAGTTCAAACAGTCCTAACACTCAGGAATGTTCTGATTTGTGGTTTTGGTTTCAGTCCACATCAAACTTTAAAACGAAAGATGAAGAGAGATTGCTCTAGAGATAGCAGGAGATAGACTGATGTGACCAGGGCTCTCCTGGTTTGGGCAGTAGCTGAAGCTCTCCAGAACAGAGTTTCCCTTTCATATGCAAGGCTACAGAACTCTTAGCACTTTAATTTTTTTTCCCTGGTGGAACGCTGGGACATTTGCCATTGACTTCAGTGGAGTTTGGATTCCCTCCTAAACGTTTAATCCTCCATATGGGGTAAGTATTTTTCATACTTTTTTGCAGATGGAGGAATGGAAAGGAATCACGTTGTAGCTGCTCACCCCGGGCCAAAACACGGTCAGTGTGAACTCTGAGTTTCCTGGTGCTGAGCCCCGGGCTTGGACCTTGTGCCATGCTCTTCCTGGAGAAGAGGATGCCCGAGGCCACACACAGTGTGTGTGTTCCCACTCCCTGCCTGCTCCTCCCCAGGAGCCAGGAGAACAAACTCTTCCTCTTGTGCCTTTCTCCCACCGCAGCCAAGGTGCCCTCCAGCCATGAGGATGGGCAGTGGTGGTCTGTACACACGGGGTAAAAATATCCCAACAACTCTTCCCAAAATAACCTCTTGGTGGTTTTGCCCAGATGAACCAGAAAGTTGATTGTTTGTTGGGATTAATTCAGGTCTGTGCTGGACTGAAGTGGAACATCTAGGCTGCCCTTCTTCTAGCAAAAGTGGAAGACTGTGGATGAGGCTCCAAAAGAGCTTCGTGGTGGCCCAGGGTGCTCCCTGTCTTATGATACCAAGCTTCTCCTCTGGTGGTGCCTGTCCCCTGTTGTGTTCATCAGGAGAGTCTGGGAGAACAAAGCAGCTTTTTGAACATTGCAGGCAAGAACTGAGACAGGTTGGGTGAATCTTCAGTCTACAGAAAGTAATCCTGATGTAACCTGGTCCTTCTCTGCTGCCTTGGGGGATAGTTAAAGCTCTATCAGAATAACCCCTGGAATTCTTCAGGGCTTCTTCTGACCCTCTTGTCAGAGAAGATCACCAAGTGTGTCTTAAAAACCATAACAAGAAACCTGTACAAACCTCTCAAGATACTACAAAAGGGAAAAGAAGTCCCTTGTGGGTCAGATTTTCTCTTAGAGCTGCCACAGTAAATTCATGGGAGCAGGAAATGCTCACAGGGCCTGACAAGGACACAATGGGCAATCTCTGGTTCTTTCCCCCATCACCTTCACCCAGCACCAAGGATGCTCCTTGTGTCAGAGCCTCCCCTAACTCCCTGTGGATGAATCCAGGGGAAACAAAGCCAAGCCCAGATATTTTGGGTTGTTAGAAAAGGAGCCAAGGTGGACTCGGTGATGGTGGCAAGAGGAAATCACTTCTGTTTCAACAGGTGGCCTCAAAATAGGGAAGGGAGCTGGAGGAGCAGAAGGAATAAGGTTTGTGAAGCCACCCCCTGTAGCAGTCATGCCTGATGATATGTGGGTTAGAGGATCCCAGCTGACATAGCTATAGATGTAATACAAAATATCAGAAGAAAATTTAATTAAATATAGCATATTTCAGTCTTCCTGTACTTTTCTCTTTAACCTAGCTGGAAATACTTCTTTGAAAGCTTTGGTGATGAATGATGGACTTTCAAAAATTTCATTAAAAGTTTGTTTTGTTTTTTTTTTTAATTTGCCCAGATTTTTTAAAGAAAGGAGCTCAAAACTGAAGCCAATTCCTCCAGTATTTTACCTAGAGTATAATGGTTGCTTGGGCTTTTTTTTTTTTTTTTTTTTTGCAAAAAACCCCAAACAAGAACAACTAAAAAATAACAGAATGCTGATTTACACTGGTTTAATTAAACAAATGATTTTGAATTACTATGAGGTGAGTGATGGAATAATATTTCAAGAGAGGGGTGATGAAAATGAAATGCAATAATATATTCAATAAGTATTTCAAGCCTTAAAAAAGCATGAGGAGCACAGCAGGAGCTCCTAGTCCAGGTGAGACAAACCTCCTTTAACCTCCCCATTGCCAAGGAATTAGAGCTTTTAAAAATGGTGGCTCAAAGGGGATTGAGATCTTCAGCTCTCACTTTGAAACTAATTCAGCTCTGGGCAGGAGAAATGGACTGGGCAACCTCCAGATGTGACTTCCACCGCAAATTTTTTCTTTGATTTCTGAATGACATAAGATGACATAGCTCTGAAAATTCTTAATATTACAGTATGTGTAGACCAGGAGAGGAGACAGAACTTTGCCCTGGAGGAGGGGATCCTCTTGTGGTCCAGTGGCCATGATGACCCCTGCTGTGAAACTCCTCCAGGCTTCAGTAGGAACTCAGGGAGCAAAATATAAATTGTTTTTCTGCTTTTGCAGGAGGTGTCTGCCTGGGTGACTGTCAAACAGAAGGCAGCAGATGCAAGATGAAGTCATGGTTTGCTCTTGTTTGAAGGAGAACTCCACTGGGGCTCAGCTGTCTTCTGCTGTCATGGTTTCTATCTGTCCTGGGCACGGAGCCAGCTCTGAGGCTGAAACATTCCAAAACAGCAAATGCTTTAGAGAATAGGAGCCCAAAACTTGTAGACACAACAAGATGTAGTAACTCCCAAAGAGAGCAACCAAACACCTCCAGTGTGTGGTTACTTAGAAAACCATACAACAACATTAACCACTGTCCCTTTCTGCTCCTGCTCCCTTGCTGTGGTCTCCTGTGTCCCTCCCATGTCCCCACTGAGGTCCATGTCTCAGTCCCCTCAGATTTAGCTGCTCTTCCTTTTTAGTTTTGAGAGCACCAAGTGATGATGCTTCCACCCAACACGCTGCCCTCTCCTCCATGGGTTTTCTCCAGGACTTTTCTGAGGAGGGAGAGATGGACACTGCTGGCAGGAAAAAAGAAATAAAACAAGAAACCAACAACCTAAATCCAACAGCTTCTGAGTGCTCCCTATTTTGCCAGCACGTCCAGGTGGGATGTTTCAGGAGGCACCACGCTTCCATCTGGAAGGAGAATATCTGGACTATTTACAGAGCTCCTCAGGAGGCAGGACAGAAACTTCATTTGCTGGGAAGCACTGTGACCCAAGCAAGGAAATTCAAACTGAGGAGCCCAGCCCAGGACACTGAGAGCTGTCATCAGTTTTGTCTGGATGTGTATTTAGATAATGTGGATAAAAACCTGATTCTGAAAGCCCTACTCTCCTCTTGGCCCATTGATGACACTGTTGGGATGCCACTGCCTGTTGGGTTTGGGATCCAAACACCCTGAGGTGCCCAGCCAGCAGTGGCAGCCAAGCTCTGCATCACTTCAGCCTGGAGGCCTGAGAAGATGAGCCCAGCTACATATTTTGGGATTCTCCCACTGCTTTTAGCTGTTATTGATGTATTTGAAGTGTATTAGTGCCTCAGGGGGTTGCTTGTGTACCAAAGCTCCAAGATACCCAACACTGCCAAAAAATGGACCCAGTCAGATGAACCTCAGGTAAATCACTCCATCTTCTAGGGGCAGGTTCCCTTGTCTGAAGGAAGTGATTAATTATTAAGGAAATAGTAAGTTTTATTTCAGCCAGAAACAGAACTGGGAACTCCTGCCCAGTAAGGAATTCTGTCATGATGAAATTTAAACTTTTACTCCCTCTGCATGTGAGATTGCACAGAAATACGCTCCATATGCAAATATTTAACTTTTTTTTTCCATGAAAAAGAGAGGAAATACGTTGTCTTTGAAATATTTCAGAGAAAAACAGAATGCTTTGACGTTTCTGAATCAGACAGTTTTGTTTTGCTTCATTGAACCAAAAGGAAAGTTTGCACTTCGGCTTAACCCAGAGCACATCCAGGTTCTGGAGAAGAGGCTTTTTGGATGAATTTTCTTTCAAAGCCCAGGGGCAGTCAGAATGTAAAAAAATAGAAAATCCCAAACCAAATCCATCCTCTCCATCTTTCTGCCTCCAACAAAGAGATTTTGTGGTCTTGAGCTGATTCTGCAATGCAGGGGAAAGGTCTGAAGGCTGCAGGAGTTATAACACATTTCTTCTTGTTTTGCTGTCCATGGAGTGGGAATGAAACAGAGGTCATTCCAACTGAAGGGACATAAAGTATCAAAGAAAAGAATCCATAATTAGCACCAGAAGGAAGATGAGAATTTGGTGTGAAACCAGCTAAGGGGCACCATGGGAAATGGCTGATTTAGAGGAATGGGCTTGAAAGAATAATATTTAAGACACAAAGGGCATATTCCTGGTTCACATGTTGACTGGGAGCAGAAGGGAGAGCAGAGGAAGAGGAGACTGCAACCACCCAAAGAGAAGTCATCTGATTTGAAGCATCAAGGTGTGTCCACCAAAAAAATGTTTCACCCTCCCCAATGGCCCCTGAGGAGACCACAGCTGGGTCTGCCTGTGCACAGGTTCTGAATGTCCACAAAGAGAATTCCCATCCTGCATGGGAGGAGATTTATCACCACAGGGCTTGGGAACATCCTCAAACATCCCTCCTACTGTGTGAAAAGGTTGGTTAGAGACACTCCTGGTTCTGACCCAGGAACCAGGGAGTGAAGGTGGGGTGAAGATATTAGTGGGACATCTCAGGAAAGGATGCTAAATCAAATAAAATAAATTAATAAAAATAAAACTAAATTTAAAAATTAAATTAAAAATTAAAAAATAAAAAAACCCAACAAAACCAAAACTCCAAAACCCAAAGGAAAATAAATCAAAGGATTTCTTGTTTTTTAGGAAGGGTCCTGAGGACCTTAGGGTCTGAAACTTCCCTCTGATACAGCAGGAAGGGTTGGGGATGTTTCTACAGGATCTCAGGACTATTCAGAGACACTCACCCTGCTAGTCAGGTGGGATTTTAATGCTCCAACACTATAAATAAACACTGGATTGTTATCGGGGAAGAAGGAGCCGACACGAAGCAGAGGAAACCTCCAGTGGAACGGTCAGGAAATGTTTCTGAATGGTGGGACCAAGTGTCAGCCTGCCCAGGGCTCTCCTGGGGAGCAGCACTGCCTTTCCCTTCGTGAGTCACATTTTGCTGAACTGGACAAAGATGTCAACAAGACATGGGGGGGAGGGTCTTGAGCCAGCAGCCAGGTTCCTGGATCTGGAAGAGGTCTTGGCAGCAGATGCCATTCTCCATCCTGCCTGTTCCACCATCTGCCATCAGGCAGGATAAATTCAAGCCCCTCAGCGTTGGTCTCGTGTCACCCCTAACCCAGGGAAAAGGGGCAAATCCTGGGAGCTGAAGGGAGTTCTGTTCTCATGTGTGGAGCTGGAGATGAGAGGCAGATAGGGCACACCTCAAGCCCCAGCCTGGATGGATAAAGAACAATCTGCTTTACAGATGAGCTTTTTTTTTTTTTTTTTCCCCCCTCTCCAAAATGTACATAACAAAAAAAGAAAGGAAATTATTATATTGTAATGGAAGCAAATTCACAAATACACTTAGTATGTTTGTTTGTTTTTTTAATTAAAGGTCTAAATAGCATCGAGCCAGGTATCTAAATGAGATACATACAGAAATAGGAGTCCCTTTACAGCAATCTCCCCACGAGATAATCCTCAGGGCATGCAGCCAGGACTTATCTCCAAGGCATTCCTCAAAAGTAGAATTCAGAATCATTTATTGATGCCAGCAAAGGAGGACTGTAGAGTTTGGGCACTTTTGGAGAGGTGAATTGAGGATAAGTCACCAAGCTGACACAAGCTCCTGCATTTCTGCATGGCTTCAAGCATCTCTGCTTGCCCCAACCCACTGATGATAAACATTCCCCAAATGAACATGGAATCATAGAATTATTTTGGTTGGGAAAGACCTGGAAGTTCAAGTCCAGCCATCAACCTCTTTCATTCAAAAAATCAGTGAGACACTAGAGAAGGAATCTGTAAGTAGTTGCTCCTCAACCCTCACGTACCCTTCTTCCCATCAAGCCTCAAAGCACAGAAATTCCAGTGTTAGCCAGGGCAACAGGTTTATTTGTTGACTGAGACCTTCTCTTTCCAGGAGTTGTTTGAAACAAGTCACATCTCCCATGGAACACCGAGTGACCTTGTACCCTGAGCCATGAAAAAACCAGGGGATGTTCCTTGGCCATTGGAGCTGTCTGGTTTCCTGGAAATGCTAACAGAAATTCAGGAAACCTTATGGACAGTGTGAGTAACTCTTCATTTATTTATAATGTTGTTTGGGGTTTTTTTTCTTTCTTTTTTGTGGTTTTTTTTCTTTTTAACTGTAGCAAACAAGGGACCATAAATCCCATGAAGATGGAAGAACATTATCTGGAACTCAGTCACTCGGGGACTTCTCAAAAGCCAACAAAAGGTTTCCTCAGGTTTGTTCAGCCTGGACAATGGTTGTCATTCACATCAAAAGGTAATTTAACCATACCCAAAGGCCAGGCTGAGAAACCCCAGCTTGGACTCATGTTTGCTTTCCTCCACCTAGGAGGAACTGTGAGCTGCAAAGTGGCAGCACACATCCTGAAGTGTCAGACCTTCATCCAGAAGAGGCAGGAGGAGAATCAGGAGGGGTTTGGGGCAATCTGACTCAGGCTGTGACAAGGTAGAGATAAGATGATGATGATGATGATGATGGAGACTCAAACTCAGCTGAGAAGACTGAGCCCCAGGTGCTTTGTTTGCAGCTGAGGCTTTGCACTCAGTAGCAATTCAGAAAAACAGCAGCCAGAATCCTTGAGCAGCTTTTACTGGACCAGAGCACCCCAGAGGACAGATCAGTGGGAAGTTCACTCACACTTTTTTTTAATTATTAGTATTTTATTTTAAATGCCTGTTTAATTGCTTTCCCTTCGAGTCAAGTCTCCTGTTGTGCTGCCTCAAAGCCAAACTCTTTGGGTGAATCTAAGGATATCAAAATGTTTTTGTAGCTCCAGAACACCAAGAGCATTAGAAGCCCAGAGAGCCAGGATGAAATGAAAACATTAGCCCAGAGCAGTCAGGGTGTGCGTGGCGATCACAGCACAGACATGAACTGCAAAAGTCCAAGTGTTTTCATGTTTGAATCCCTGCCCTGCTGGCTGCCCCTCAGCTGCAGCCCTGGGCTGGGGAAAACCAACCAAAACCAACAGCAGCCACCAACACCACAACCAAAGAGAAATAAAAACAAACAAGCAAAAAAATATAAACAAAAAAAATACAAACAAAAAAAATACAAACAAAAAAAATACAAACAAAAAAAATACAAACAAAAAATACAAACAAAAAATACAAACAAAAAATACAAACAAAAAATACAAACAAAAAATACAAACAAAAAATACAAACAAAAAAACCCACAAAAACAAAAAAACCACAAACCCCCCACCCATAACCAACAAAAAATAACCNAACCAAAGAGAAATAAAAACAAACAAGCAAAAAAACACAAACAAAAAAAACACAAAAAAAACACAAACAAAAACACAAACAAAAAAACAAACAAAAACACAAACAAAAAAACACAAACAAAAAAACACAAACAAAAAAACACAAACAAAAAAACACAAACAAAAAAACACAAACAAAAAAACACAAACAAAAAAACCCCACAAAAACAAAAAAACCACAAACCCCCCACCCATAACCAACAAAAAATAACCCCCCAAAATAAATCCCCCAAGAAACCCCCAAACCCCCCCAAAAAAACACCAAAACCCCAAACCCAAAAACCAAAAAACAAAACCCCAACACCAACAAACAAAACCCCAACAAACAAAAAATTAAAAGCAAACAAAAAAATTAAAAAACAAAAAATAAAAACAAAAAATTAAAAACAAAACCCCCAAAAAATAAAAAACAAAAAAGCAAGAAATCAAATCAGTGTGCAGCTCAGCAAAGCTTTGGTCCTTCAGAATCTTCTGCTGTGTGGCAGCTCCATGGAGCACCCAGCCAGGACACAGGACCCTCAGCACCCTGGGGCTGGGGCTCTGAATTTTCCAGCAGTTCTGCTGTGAGGGGCTGACAGTGCTCAGAACACGCAAACCAAGCTGTGAGGTGGTTTATCCCAGCACTGAGATGGATGAAAATAAGGGTTGTGTGACCACACAGCCTCTGGTTCTATGGGATTTTGTTAGAAATCTTCCCTGGCTGCAGAAGTCATTCTGTCCATGGAGAGAGATACCAAAGACTATTCATAACATACAAATTTTGCAGAAATAAATGGCCAGAAATGAATCTTCTGTAGCCATAGATTTGGTCTCATTTCTCTCATACTCATTTCTCTCTCTCATTGTTAATTCCATCACAACCTGATGTGCTGTGGATGCCAACAGCAGTTTCTACTGTCCCAGCCCATCTGCCCTTAGCTACAGACTAGAGCAGAGAGAGGAAGGAAATATTAAATTTACCCACAAATAGAGCATTTTGTGGTAATTCTATCTAAAAGTTAATTAACTGAGATACAAATCCTTAGGAAGCCAGTCTGGGTGTTCAGCTGCTGAAGAAAATTTCTTTCTTCTGTCAGGAAATGCTCCCCAATAGCCAGGACAGCAAAGCAGAGCTACACAAAGGGAGGTTGAAGACATTTCTAGAGAAATTTACCGATAGATCAGGTCAAAAGCTTTTAAGGAAGCCCCAGCAGGTCCTGTCTTGGAGAAGGGTCATGTTCCAGAGGACCTCCTGAGACCCCTTGCAAAACCCTATTCCCTGCTGCCTTACATGCCCATGGAGCCAAATGGGGTCTGATTTCTTGCTGAGGGCTCCCAGCCCATCCCAAGGGTCCAGAACTCCTGCTCCCATCCTCCCCCATCAGCTCATCCACCCTGGGACCATGCCCATGTGTTACCCCCAAAATAAAGCACCTGTGCCTGCTGTGGCATTGTACGAGCAGCCCTGGAGCAATCAGGGCTAATCAGAAGGCTGATTAATTGGCAGAAGAATAAAGACAGGCAGAGGAACATCAACTTCTGCATCCTAACATCCAGCCAGGCAGGCAAAACCACATAACTGCTCTTCTATGTTTCCCTAAAAGCAAGGAACTTCCAGGGAGCTGCTGGGAGAAGCCTTCCCTGCATCCAGACAGACTTCCCTGGATAACATCTCTGAATCACCAGAGCTCTGGGCTGCTCAGGCTCTGCTGCCACCAGGGAATTATTATCATTTCTGCCTCTGGAGTCAATCCAAGGCAACGTTTCCTCTTCTCAGTGACACTGATTATTATTGCCCTTGGATGTGGGAGCCTCACGTGCAGACCAAGTGCCTACAGCACTGCATGTTGGGCCAGAAAGCAGCCAAAAAAAGAGGTTCTCTGCCCAACAGGGTCTGAGTCACTTCAGCCTCTTAATGCTGCTCCCATCAACTGAAGAATTTTGAAGGAGCCTCTCTGGGGATTCCCCTGGTGTGGGGAATCTTTTGCTCCTGCACATGGACAGAAGATGTTGCCCCACCAGAGCCCTGTGGAGGTCTCAGGACAAGCCCAGTTGTCATTTAACACCCAGAGCACCCCCTGTAACTCACCCCTATTTCTGGTCCTGCTGCCAACTGAAGCACCTGTGTCCCAGCTTTAGACAGTAACCAGGTGAGAGATGCTCCCTGCTGTTCCCCCAGCACCCTGCCAGAGAAAGATGAAGAAAGGAATAAGGGGAGAGAGACTTCAAGGTGAGAAGGAAAAGCCAGGATGGGCTTCATGCAGCTGTAAGAGGGAGTTGCAAATAGAGATAAAATAAAATATGGAACTCACCCACCTCAGCTGGTAATTATTTCCCAACAAGAGGAGTCTCCCACTGGATTCAGCAGCAGATGGGGGTGCCCAAGCCCAGGGTCACAGCCAGCAACAGCCTTAGAGCAATCAAGTTGGTCCCACTTGAGAAGGCAGCAGGTGATGTGTCCTCATGAATGAGGTTCTTCTCCAATGAGGAGAGGAAACGAAACGAAACGAAACGAAACCCAACCCAACCCAACCCAACCCAACCCAACCCAACCCAACCAACCACCCAAGGGCTCTCTTGGGAGCCATTTTATACTGACTACCATGGGAAGGAGCACTGTGATTGGTCTATTTTGGTCACCTGACCCATCTGCTCCTCCTTATAGGCAGACCTACTCCCCCTTGAAGCTTCTACATCAGCAGCTTGGCAGTTGTTGGTGGTAGACTAGGTAGGAATTTTTTTTTTTTTATTATTATTTTTATTTTTTATTTTTTTTTTTTTTAATTCTCTCAAACCAGGATAACTTTTCTTTCTTGCTCATTGCTCAGTCTGTCTCTACCTACCACTCTCCAAAGACTGATGACTTCCAGTCTTGGCAGCTCATCCCTAAGCCCCTGACTTCTGGAGGTGAGTTCTCTGCCTGCTTCTTCTGCACTCTGCTTTCCAGTTTTCATTGCACCAAAGGCTCCCAAGCTCCCCTCTCCCTTGCACATGCTCCTAAGGAGCCAAAGCAGAACACTCCAAATGTTAGAAGCACGTGCAGAGCTGTGGGTTTAGGAAAAAGCATCAGGGCAACTAATGCCTGGGCTCAGCTAGCCAGGCTGGCCACCAGCACTGGGCTCTGCTTTTGTGTTCCCTTGGTGAACACACCAGCAGCCTCCCCTTGAGTCCTTTTCTCCTTCACTGGTGCTGTATGGAGGCAGAAAAGGGGCATCTGACCTCCAGCTTCTACCAAGACCCCCCAGAGCAATGGGGAAAGCCCCATGCAGAGCAAAACCCAAGAGTCCAATCTGTGCTGGGGAGAGAGACCCAAGAGTTTAATGCAACCCCAGTCCCAGGGACTGCTCTCAGTCAAGTGCTTCATCTACAGATCATCTGGGCACAGCTTTTCCATCAGAACTGGGATACTTAGGGCTGTTTATGGAGGTCAAAATACTTTTGGGTTCCCAGGTACCTTGGAGGACAGGGGCCTTAAGGGAGGACTACAGGGGGGTGAGGAGCCTGAGGCTCTGGGGTAATATTGAAACAGGGGCTCAGCATGAGTGGAAAGTGCAGCAAAACTGGAGTTATAACTGTGCAGAGAACCACAGTGCCTGAAAAGGGTCCAGGATGAGGTCTGTCTGAGAATAGGTGTAAATAGAATGAATTTAAGGAAAGGAAAATTTAGGTTGAATATCAGGAAATGTTTCCTGACAGTAAGGAACACAAGGCTGTGAGTTGCCTCCCCCAGGGAAGCTCTGGGAAGGTCGTGGTTTGACTCATGTCACTGCTGAGCTGGACAGAGCACCAGATAATAAAATGCAAAGGAACAATCCCAGATTGCTGCCTGGGGATGTAAGAGATGATCTCATAGGTGTTCTTTCCACCTCTAATCTCTCAGCTATCAGTCTGAGTGCAACTGGAAACGTGGAGATCACGCCCTTCATATCCTTCCCTGGGGAAAGAAGGAGAGCACAGGGGGTCAGGAATACTTCAGATGCCAGAAACCAGGAGAGGTGAGAATGGATCGTTTCAAACCCACTGTTATCCCAAATTGTTGTTATTTAAGAGCAAAGCCAGAAACAAAACTCTCTTTTCCTGGGGAGGGGGGCAAGACAAGGTCATGGAAAGGGTTGTCAGGCCCAGGGCAGGGCTGGAGTCCCCATCACCCCTGGAGGGGTTTCAGAGCCTGGAGATGTGGTGCTGAGGGACATGGGGCAGTGCTGGGGGAAGGGTTGGATTCCATGATCTTAAAAGGTCTTTTCCAACCCAAATGTTTCTATGATTCTTCATATCACAGTGAAATACAGGGAGAGCAGCTCTGCTGCTGTTATCACGAGAAATACTTCAGAGCAGACAAGAGGATGAGTGAGATGCTGAGGGAGCTTCCAGGTCATCTTACTCCCTGGGCAGCTGCAGAAAAGGTGCTGGAGCACCCTTGTGTGTGCAAGAGAAAGTGGCACAGGGATAACTGCTGCTTCTGCTCTGAGGTTCTTACGAAATGAATGCCCTCTTCCTCAATAAAGGGGTGAGGGGTCAGAAATTTTAAGGCGGAAAAAAAAAAGAAAAAAGTGTCTCTTCCTGGAGAGCTGTAAAGTCCTTCCATCCACCAGAGAGCCATTGTTTGAACTCTTGGTCTCTGTCTGGTTGCTGTTGTTTGTGTTGCCAAGGCAGACAGTCCCAGGAAGGGAGGGAACTTGGCTGGCAGACAGACAACGTGTTTTCCCTTCAAAGCAGGGTGTGAGCTGGGGCTGGCTACAATAACACTTTCCACTTTCCCCTTTCAGGGATCTCCTTTGGCTTCAAGTGGCACCAGCAGGATAAACACAGCAAGAGGTCAGTGGCAGTTCTTGGCTCCTGGGAGCAGATGACCACAGACCTGGAGAAAAAAAACCCTACATGGAGCCCGAGCTGGCATCTGGCATTTTCCCTTGGGCTGTCAGTTCTTGGGATAAGAGTGTTCCTTTCCCCACCATCTTCCTCCTGCTTGGCTGTAAGCACTTCATGGTAGGATCACCCTTTGATTGTGTGATGATGGTGGCTGGGACCTCCCTGTGGTCCCCAGGTCACCTGGAGAGCCTTCCTCTCTGGGGGGATGCCTGTGCACATCCCTCCCCTGCCTCCTGAGCTCCACCACACCAGCTCCCAGGAGACACACCTAATGTTAACCTGAGGAATGTCTTCCTCAGGGGCTGGGGAGAATGAATCAGTTTAATTTCTATTTTCAATTTTGCATAATATTATAAAAAAGAGTTCTGAGCTCCACCCTTCAGAAATTGAAGCTTACTCATTGCCCTGGGCTCCCCCAGGACAAAACTCCCTGCCTGCCTCACCAGCTTGAATAAATCACCCCAGATCACTCTGGTTCAAAGAAATTTGGCTGCATCCATCAGCCCAGAGTGTCCCCTTCTTCCTGCCACCACTTCCTGAAGGTGGCTTTAACCCAAAGGCTGTTGAAGGAGATCTTCCCAGATGACTGTTTAGCTCTACAAGGGAGAATGAGCTTTGCCCCTCAGGGCTGTCCTGTGTTCCATGTGTGGCAGAGACCTTGACCTCCTGGAAATCCAGGCAAACCCCAGGAGGTATTCCAGGAGGGGTCCCTGCAGGGAGCAAAGTCATTCCCACCAGGGCAGCTCCAGCCTGCAGCCCTTTCCTATGGTGATTCTCCAGGGCAGGCTGCATCCTGGTGTGCAAAGACACAAGCCAGCTGCTGGAGGGACTGATCCTCATGAAATCCCCTAATTCAGTTTGTGTAAACCTCTGGGAATAATCAATGAGCCCTCTCCTCTTCCTCTCCTCTTCCTCTCCTCTTCCTCTCCTCTTCCTCTCCTCTTCCTCTCCTCTTCCTCTCCTCTTCCTCTCCTCTGCAAATGGCCTTTCCCAAACCCAATGTTTTGGGGTTGCAGACTGCAGCATTTGTCATTAATGAGGTAAATTCAGGTCTCAGGGCTGAATTCAAGCTTAATTTGTTCAGATTTGGTGAGGTGCTGAAATCTTCTGAATGAACCTATTTCAGAAGAGGACTGAAAGCTGAAAAAAAAAACCCTCAACATCTCCTGTGAAATTGAGTCGGTGTTTTTGCCAAAAAGATCCCAATGCTTTTAATATCATCATATTTTGCTGTGATTTTATTTTAGATTGTCCTCACTTTTCCCACTCAAAATCCCTGTTTTCTTTTGTTTTGAATGCTGGAAAAACCTTTCTGTGAAATATTTTGAGTACTTCCTCACAATATATTCAGACACAGAGTAAGATGTCTCATCCAGATCCAGGGAAACTTTTCTACTAAATACAGAGTTTATGGGACCAGTTTTACAAGAAGTGGAGCCACATAAGTCCAGGGGACTGAAGTGTTTGAGGTTTTTTAGAAAGAGATTTTTAAATTGCCTCTTTTTTTACATACTCCCAGGTAAACTGACATGAAGTCTATGTGTGTGTTTGAAACTGCCAGTTCATCCCAGCTTCATTCCCAGTTCCTCTTCCAACAACCAATGTCACTTTGGTAAATCCCTTATTTTCCAGTTCTCCAGAGCTGTGGCTGGTGGTGGAAATCCAAAGCCACCAATGCTCATATAGCAAAGGAGGTTTGCTGATGCAGGTCCAACAAGGGCTATCAGGTCCCTGCTATCCTTAGCCACTTGGCCCCCAGGACCTGGCCTTTGGTGTCCCCAGATGATGGATGTGAAGGCTCAGGGGGAGGTGAGGACATTCCCAAGCAGCAGTGTCTGCTCTCAGGACTGTCCTTCCTGCTCTGCACTTCACACACTTCAAATCTTTGGAAGCTCTTGCATCACCCACTGGCCAGAGCCCATTCCCAGCTTTCTCTCTTTTCAGCTTCTCCCACCAGCAATCTCCTTCCTGCTCAACCAGGGGCAGGTCATGGAACCATGGAATGGGTTGGGTTGGAAGGGACCTTGAAGACCATCAAGACCTCAACCCCTGCATGGCCAGGGACACATCCCACCAGCCCAGGGTGCTCCAGGCTCCAGCCAGCCAGCCTTGAACACTTCCAGGGATGAGGCATCTACAACCTCCCTGGCAACCTATTCCAGCCCCTTACTACCCTCGTGGTGAACAATTTTTCCTAATATCTAACTTAAATCTCCCCTCTTTCAGTTTAAAACCATCACCCCTTGTCCTGTCACTGTCCTCTTGGGTGAAAAGCCCCTCTCCAGCTTTCCTGCAGCTCCCTTCATGTCCTTGAAGGCCACTGTGAGGTCTCCTATACAGTCCTGCTGCCTCCCCATCAAGTTCCCTCCCCAGGCACCCCAAGACCCCTCTGTGAATTGTGTGTACATGAAGCTGGTTGCTCCCTCCTCCCATCACCCTCTGGCAGAGCACGAAGGAGGTGACACATGTAAGGACAAGGAACAGTGACCTAATCCAAGCCCATTAACCTGGGATTCGAGGCTAAGCTGCTAATCACCTGTATTTTTCAAAAGGCAAGACTGCAACTGTTCCAGTGTTTCCTGGAACCTCTTTCTCTCTTTCTTTTCCATTTGTCTTTTGTGCCCTTGGACAAGTCTGGAACAAGCTCCTGCCCAGGCTGTCTCCAAGCTAAGCCTCCTGGAGCTTCCCACACATCCCACTGATGTCACAGCACTGCCCTGCTCAGGGAGGGGAACGTCACAGGGGGATTAGGAAAGGCAGAGTTCACCCTCTGCAGAGAAGATCCAGCTCCAGGTTTACTCATCTAACCTTGGGAGGCTGCTGGAAACCGGGTGCTCAGCTCCCTTCAAGGAGATCTGATGCCTCTGCAAGTCTTCAGTTCCTGACAGTGTCCAGCACCCTTTGGGATGCTCTGGGGCATCCCACCTGGGCTCTGGTTGCCACTCCAGAAGGGATTCATCTTCTCCATGTCAAGTATTCTAAAGCTCATGTGGGTATCTGAGGTACCTCAGGGTGCATCTGGTGATACTTTATACCTGTAATTAAGGAACTAAATTGAATCCCAGGGCTCGGTGCAGAAAGAGACAGCTCTGAGGTGTCTTTCAGATACTTTGGTTTGGAAGAGGAATAAAGAAAGAGAGATGAAGGAGAGAGAAGTGACAGTGCCCTGGATTGATAGATGAGTGGAGGATTTTCCCTTATTTCCAGAAATTCCTGGCTAGGTGACTGGGGGTTAGGTAAATGGAGGACACACTTCCAGCTAATGTTTTCTGCCAGTTCATGTGGAAATATATCATGCAAGGTTTTTTGTTGTTTTTTTTTCTCTCAGCTGTTGTAGGTCTAACAATAATTTCACTTTAAAGCTGTGTCTGCCCAGCCTCGTGCATGCCACACACTTAACAAGTACAAGCTTGGGATCAAGTCTTGTTTTCCCCATCTCAAAACCTCAGCTGAGATCAATTGGTTGTTGGTGGAGAAGTGGGAGGGAAAGGACCTGAGGAGTCAGGATGAGAGGAGAAGCAACAGCTTGGATCCAGAGCTGGCTCTGATGCTAGAAGCAAACCAAGAAATCGGATTTTCCCCATGGAAAAAGTCAACAGTAGGAGCTTTGAAATGTTGTATCAGGTCTTTTGCCAAGCAATGGGTTCTGTAACAACTTGAAAATGGAAAAGAGAAGTGAGGTGGCATCTTAACCTTGGCTCTTGGACGTCTTTTGGAGGAGAAACCTGCAGTCACCTCCTCTCAGAAGCATTACCTGACAAAGGTCACCAAAAGTGACCTGAAGAACAAAGAAAACACTGGATGATAATGATAATAATAATAATTTCCTCATGGATAATAATAATTAAGGTCAATAGAGTTAAGAGTAACCATGTCCCTGCTACAGGTCAGCACTCCATCCATCCATCCATCCATCCATCCATCCATCCATCCATCCAAGTACCCCCAGACTCTTCTGATTTCTCACCCTCTGACTCTGCCAGGTCTCTGTTCTGCTTTGTGCTTTCCATCCTTTTCAAACTGGTAGGAAAAGCAACCCTTGCCTGCAGATCTTCTGCCACAGCTCAAAGCAGAATCACTCTTTTTTCTGTATTCCTTCTCTTCCCAGCATGGGTGAAGAGCAGAGCAGAGCGAGGTTCTGAAGTCAGGAGTGGGTATGGGGCAGGGAGAAGACGTGGCCACCAGGAATTGTCCTCTGGTCCCGTCTGGCTGGTGGGTGCAGTGGGCAATGGCACAAGAACCAGGTTCCTCTTCTTACCTCTGCAGAGCCCAGACTGGTCCCACCACCCTCACTTCTAGGGCTGAGGAGGGAAGCAGCACAATCCCCGACCAGTTCAGGCCCTGAGGGCTTCCTGAGCGAATTCATCCGATGCATTTCACCTCCCAGAGCTTGGATTTGCTCAGTAAAATATAGATAAGACCCCAGGGGACAACCATACCGAGCCAGCTCCTCTTGCAGCCATGCTGCCCCCCCCCAGCCGGGCAGACACTCCCTCCTGTGCAGCCTCAGTTTCCCCCATCTCCCACTGCCTCTTGGCTGCAGCACCACAGAACAGGGCTCTGCTCTTGTTTTGCTTTCAGAAGAGACTTGGAAAACTTGTCATCCTAAGCACGCGCTGTTATTTTGCTTTAATTACATGGGATGCATTTTATTTTGAACTCTGTTTGGCTTTTTTTCTGATGGATGTTTTAGAGCTCTCTGGGTATTAGTATTCTTGTTTATGAAACAGCCGGAGAGCTGTGGCTGGTGGGTGCCATAAAAATAAAATGCATTATTATTATTATTGTTATTATGATTACGTGCTGGCTAAGCATACACAGCTCAGGAATGGAAAACATCTCTGCTATGTCAGGAATGGGGAGCAAACAAATACACTCTGCAGCATTGTAAAAAAAAAATAATCGTAATAATAGAACAAGAGATTGCTTCAAATAGACTCTCAATTGGTTGTGAAAACATGTGTATTTATGTAAGCAAGCAGTGTCACAGATAACAATCTAGTACATGGTTAATTTTAAATGAACATGTTTCCAATAATCAGTTGATACCTAAACATATGATAACTGCCTTATTAAACCTGGCATCAGATTGAGAAGATAAGGATTCTGCTGTGCTGCTCTTTCAAATTCTAGATGATTATCAAAACCAGCCCAGCCCGAAGATCATAGCGAGTGTTTTTAGCACTCCCACACTCCTTTCATTAATCCTTAATAAATCTGCTTTCAATAATCATTTCTAAATCTCTAATTGTTGCTTTATTGCCTAGGAACCCCAGGACAGCCTGCCAGGGGAGCAGCTCCTCTTCTCCAGACACTGCGTGCCAGTGGCAAGCTCTGGGGCTGCCCAGCTTACCAGCTCAGGTCTGGCTGCCACGGGTGGTAGAGAAGACTCTCTGCTGTCAAAAAGTTTGGTCTCAGGTGTGGAAAGAGACCTGCAAAGCCCAGCTGGTCTGCAGGACACCGGGGAATGGTTGGTGTCTGGGACATAAAACTGTGAGTAGATGTGAGGTGCACCAACCTTCTGCAGGACTTGTGCTCTGTTATCTGCTCTCACGTACAAGATGGGGCCACACTGTCCAAGGGACTCATCATCCAGGCACTGTATGATCATGTGTTGAAGGCAGGATGGTCCCTCCAAGTGACCAGCCCTGAGAGCAGAGATGGGTCAGCCTGTCCAGCACAGACCTAACGAGTCCAGAGCTGGATGCTCTCTGGGGAGTGCCAGTTTCCTGCTGCAAGCATTGAACTTGAGAGCAGGCAGGGCTCCAGGCACGTCATGCTTTGTTCCATGCTTCTATTGCTTCCTCTTGGCAGCTCTTCATACCCCTGAGCTGGGTGCACAGGTTCAGCATCTCAGGTCGAGGCAGCAGAGTGTCAGGAGAGGCAGCAGGAACAGAGCAGGGCTTGACCAGGGAGCTGCTGTGTCTCCACAGGGGTGTCTGGCTCTGGTTTGGCAGAGCTGTGGGTGCTCTAGGGCTCAGCCCCATGTTTCAACATGAATCTCCTTTCAGTTCCAAGGCAGCTCAGGATGGCCCAGCCCTGGGAAGAGTTACGTGTTGACAGACCTATGGTTTTCTACCAGTTCCACTCTGTCTACACAGGCTGGAGCCCAACACCCTTCATCCCTTCCTAGGTGAGGTTCCCAAATCTTGAAGCCCTCAAGATGATGCCCTCGGGGGGGTGAAACACTCCTCATTTATAGAGGACAGAGGCTCAGGGAAACCACGAAGCCCAAACCAAGAGAAACATTCACCCGTGGCTGCTGCAGCTCAAAGGCTTTTGCTCTGAATTGCTCACCTTGGTGTTTTTCACAGGGCATAAACAGACCCTCACAGGCATGACCCTGACCCCAGCCCAGCCACTGATGAGCACCCACTCCTGAAATCTTCCCCTAAATCCTGAAAACTGGTCCCACCCCCGAGGCCCAGCTCCCTGCGCGCACACCCCGGGTGGCTTTCTCCATCCCAGCTCCTCTTCTCTGCCCTCTCCCCTCTCACCTCCTGCTGTGCACAGCTGGGCTCTGCCAGCCCATGGCTGGAAAGGGCAGCTAAGAGCAACACAAGCCAAGAGACAGTGTTTGCAAAAATCCCTTTCTGAGGAGCTCAGGGGGAGATTTGCTGCGTCCGCTTCTCCGCACAGTCAGGGCGCGGGCAGACTCAGCACCAGAGACAGAAGCTGCATTTTTTTTCTCTCTCTCCCTCTCTCTTTTTTTTTTTTTTTTTTTTTTTTTTTTTTTTTTTTTTCTGCTCTTCTCTTGTTTAGCTTTCAGGCAAGCTGGGCTGAACTCGGAGAGCAAATGCAAACCCTGCTGCTTCAGCATTTTCCCCTTCTCTCTCCTTCTGCTCTCTTCCGAACACTCGGGCTGATTTCTTACAGGGGGGAATGAGACCTGACACTGAGAGAAGGAAAAAAATCAGTTGTTTGATGGCAGGGCACAAAATATTCTACATATTTTTGTTTTTGTTTTATGTTGTTTGGGTTTGGTTTTTTTTTTTAATTCTTTTTAAATTAAAGAGCTTATAAATATTTGGACTTGCTTGGTGACTGCAGCAAAAAAGTGTTGGAGACTGAAGGGATCAGTGAGGGGAGCAGGAGAAGGGAGAGGAAAGGTCCTGGCCAGCTGTGGGAAGAAGCTGTTCAATAACACAGGACAAATTCACCATCACTTGCTTCTCAGGATGTTTTAGACTGAAGTATCATTTTGCTGAGAGCAGATTTTCCCCAAAATAAGCCTTTCAGAGATTCCCTATCTGCCTATCATTCCAGATGGGAGTAGTTTAAAAACTACACTAAAAAAAAAAGTGATATTCACTGGTCCTGCAGCCTCAGCTTGACCAAAGGAGTTTCAGGCTGTGATTGGGAGCAAAGGGAAGGAGGATCGTCCTGAGTGTTCTTGAAATAAATATTTCTTTTTTTTTTTTTTTTTTTTTTTTTTCCATCCAGTACTTCAGAGGAGCCCCTGCACATGCAGATTTTTTTTTTTTTTTTTTTTTTTTTTTTTTCCTAGGCATAGCCCTACATTTCCTTCCTAATGCCATTTATGTCCCTCCTGGGAGTAATTCCTACTGCATATTCCTGGTGTTCCCAGCCGTTCCCAGTCAAGTTGGATGATACCACAAAACAGAGAGGACCTGCAGAAGCCAACAGGTTGCTGAAGCAAAGCTGTGGGGAGGAGTTAATCATCTTTGCCTCATCTACACCAAAGGGACAACAGGGAAAAAAAAAAATTGTCCTTGCAGTCAGGGGCTCTGCATGTGCAGGGGCTCCTCTGAAGTACTGGATGGTCCCCCTGGCAGTGAGCAGAACCAAACAGTGCCCAAAGTAAGGGCTTTTTTTTTTTTCCAAGTATTTTCCTCTGCTGGGATCATGTCAGGCTAAGCAAGATGTAAGCACATTAGAGGTTTTGCCTTCAGGTCAAAAAGCATTCTTGTTTGGGGGTTGTTGGGGAATTTCTTTTTTTAACCTTTTTTTCTGTTGTTGTTATTTGGGTTGTAGGGAGAGGAAAAGTTCCTGCATTTTGTGTGAGGTTCCACAAAATTAACAAAAACACATCTGGCAGATTGCTTTATTCTAGGGGATGGCACTTTGTCCTCTGAAACACCAAAAAACTAAGGACTACAGGATTTGAGGTTGGTAGGAAAAGAAGAGCATCAGAGAATTAAAAAGTAAAGAAAAATGAGAGAAGTAGGCAGAATCCCAGCCCCTGCCTCAACTCTTTGTTTTTTTAAGGTTTCTCTATTTTCTGCAGATCTGGAGGAAAAAAAAAAAAACCTGACAGAACAACTGTAATTCCAACAGGTGACAAAGAGCTCTGTCACAGGAAAGAGCCTCTGGTGGTTTGGGGACCTTCAGAAGCAATCAGTGTATTTCATCTTCTCTCATCACAGACTTTTTGGTGGTTTGTGCTTTGGAAATGTCAGCAGCACTGCCCAGAGTCACCTTGCCAGGAAAGGTCAACCTGGTGCTCCACCAGAAAGTGTCATTTGCCTTTTGCTCCAGAATAACACGGGGATCTTCAGTGGAGCCACCTTATAAAATAAATGCTTGGTGGTTTATAACATTGATTTGGAAATGCCCACCCCTTCCCAGGGGAGTTTTAGGGGCTATTGAGCTGGGATGAGTTTCTGCCTTCACTTCAATGGGACCAAACCACTTTAAGTTCTAAAAGTGATGGGAATGAACTCTGGGGAAAGCCTTTTTTCCTTTGCTTAATCTCAGACCATGGGAAGAGAAAGTGAAACCTTCCCCTGCCTCAGGGTACAGCCAGGAAGATCTGGAATTCTGGAAATGTTTAATCTCTCTCTTTCCAAACAGTCCTGGTAGCATAGAGCCCAGATTGCACTTTGGGATTGCAGAAATGAGGCAAAATCCATGGCTGGCATAAAAATGAAATCCTGGAAGTCAAGTGACGTTCCGGAGTTTGCTCAAGAAGAGATTTCCAGTGTAAGAACTTTTCCTGCTGGCAGATGCCAGGCACAGGCATTTTTGGCTGGAACTGTGGTCAGAAGCAACCTGAAGTCTTCCTACAGCTTTGGCAACAGTAAAACATATTCAGGGAGTGCTCTGAGGGGCACCAAATAGCCTTTCCCAAAGAGATATTTAAAAATCATTTGAAGACATCAGTAGTTTTCACCTTAAAATTTGAAACAAGACATGCTAAGGGGTTCATGCAAAATTCCACTTGACTTTTTGTTTCTTTCCACACCAGTCTAAAAGTTTAAACTCATCTGAATTTTAAAAATCCAGGTGTCCATAACAGCTGAAATAAAATACTCTTTCATTTTTGATTTACCAAATAGTTTGAAACATGTTTTGTCTCAGTAAGTCCCAATATAATTTCTTATTTATTTAGAGCTTCCAGCTAGCTGTAAAAATCAATTACTCACAGGTCAAGTCTAGATGATGAAGTACTTCAGAGGTCAAATATTTGTCAAAACGATGACTCAAGGAAGGGTGAGGAGATTTCTTCTAAATAAACTAACCACAGAAGTCAATGGAATCAAGTTTCCTCCAGTGTGTTGCATGCCCAAACACCAAGCTGCCCATTTTTGGCCCTTCACAGAACAAGTAAAATGTCAGACCAGAAGGAAAAGTGTTCAGCAAGTCCCATGCTTTGTAACTGGACAGTTGTCCAAAGACAAGGTTCAACCACAGAAATTACCAGATGACGTCCTCTGGCCTCTTCTGTGCAGGAATTTAGGCTCAAGAAGTGTAATTTCTCTGCTCTGGTTTTAGAACAAAAATATTATGATGCCTTCGGCGTTGGCCGCCCCCAAGGCTGGGGTTTCAGTCCACCCTAGGGCTCAGAGAAAACAGTCATTTCCAGCATGAAAAAGATTTCCAAGCTGGGCTTGCAGTAAGTCAGCAAGACAAGGGAAGTTCAGGCAAAGTTATAAATAAGTTTTTTCTAAATGGCCCAGAATATCCTGCAGCAGGAGTTCAGGCAATGCAGTGCGTGGGGTCACTGATCTGTCCCATCATCTCCCCAGACAGGGCTGTGCAGGTTGAGGTTTCTGCTCCCTCTGCAGTGTTCTGGTTCTGCAGGTCCAGTCCCTGGGCTACAGAGCCCACCTGGGTGATTCACTCCTTTTCTCCACGTGGCTCCTTGCCATGGTGGGATCTGTAAGGGACATGTCTCTCAGGAAGGATTTAATTATCTAACTAGGATGAAAAGCAGTTAAGGATTATTGCCTGGACGGGGTCTACAAGAAAGCTGGAGACTTTTTACCAGGGGATGTAGTGATAGAATGAGAGGGAATGGTTTTGAGCTGGAAAAAGGGAGATGTAGATAAGATTTTAGGAAGAAATTGTTTGGTGTGAGGGTGCTGAGCCCCTGGTTGCCCCCAGAAGCTGTGGCTGCCCCATCCCTGGCAGTGTTGAAGGTTGGATGGGGCTTGGAGCACCCTGGGCTGGTCTGATTGGAAGTTGAAGGTCTTCCCAAATCAGTCTGGGATTCTGTGAGTTTATGATTCTAGGACTATATTGCATTATAGGATCATTTTAAAACCAAATGAAACAGGAGACAATTGAGCACTGAAACAAACACATGCAGCTGAGCTTTGCCTCCCCACAGAACCCCTTTAGGGCCAGGTGAAGATGATGGAGTCACTGTGGAGTGAGGGCCCTGAGGACAGATGCAGGGACCACCTACTCATTCCTTCCCCAACTTCACCTGGGTGCAGAGCAGATTGAAGCAGCAGTGCCTGAGTGCAGGATCCAATTTCTTGGCCAGACTCAAACCAGAGGGTAAAAGGATCCAGCCTGCTGCTTTCCTGACCCTTCAGCTGCCCACCCACCCGAGTCCTGAGGCATCATCCATCAGAAATCAATAGCAAATGGATGGAAAACCCTATAGGAAGAGCTTCCAGGTCTCTGAGAATTATTTTACTTGATAGTCTGTGAGGGTTCGGGGGGTTTGCTTTTCTGAGGCTCCTGACTGATCCCTTGTTCACACCCCAGAGATGGTGACACAGCTCAGTTGGGTTTTATTGCATGGTCACTGTGACAAAGGTGGTTTGAACACCTGAGGTGGGTCTGGACACCAGCTGAGAAAATGTGTGCATTAATCACATCTAAGGAGGTCCTTTCTGGTGCTCCAATTAATCATCCTCTTCCTCAGGAAAGGTGGGAGAAAGCCAGCCCGTTAGCACTCATTAATCACAGCACCCGTTCCACAGATGTAGTCTGCAGAGAAGGTCTGCACAGAAAGTAAAAGAACAGGAGAAAACCCCAAAGGTTCTTGAATGTGGTGGGGGTTTTTGGTTGTTTTTTTTTCGTCTGAGTTGTTGGGGTTTATTTATTTGAAGAAAAAAAAAAAGCAAAAAAACAAAACAAAAAACCAGCTCTGAGGAAAGAAGAGACAATCTCAATCCAAGTTTATGTGTTGCAGGGGCTGACACCTGGGGATGCTTTCTGGTCTTCTGTCCTGGAGGTCTCTGATGCTACAAAAGCCACTTCTGGCACAGGCAAGTCCAGTGCCCAGCTCTGCAGGCAGATCTTGCCAACCCATCCACACTTCTTGGTCTTCCAGGAATTCAGTTTGCCTTGTGTATGTAGGCAGAAAGCTTTTTCAGGTCCTCTGTTCCGAGGCTACAGCAATCATCTGGACCAATCCAAAATGTCCATCATCATCCCAGAAACAAGACAGCCAGAAAGAACCTGGGTACCCAGTCACATTCAGTGTTTTTGATATTAATTCCTTTGAAACTTGACAAAGACAAATGAGCCTCATCTCTTCCATAGAATCATAGAATTGTCTGGGTTGGAAGAGACCTCAGAGATCATCAATCCAAGCCTTGAACAAGGTGATGTCTTGCTACAAGGTGATGTCTCAGCACAGCCAGGAGGGACTGACACCCTGCATGGTGCAAAGGAGTGATGCAGGTAACAATGCTGGTGAGCCCCTGATGAGACTTGGAGAATGGCTTGGCCTCCTGAGACTCCATGAAGAACCTTGATGAAAAAGAGAATTCAGCAGAACTGCTTCCTCTGATGTCCACCTGTGGGCTCTTGGGTTAGGATGAGTCTAAGGACTTCTCAAATTCCTTAAAATCAGCATCTCTGTGGGACAAGATCTCCATGAAAGGAGAGACAGGAAAGTTTCCTCCTTTTTATGATTCCTGATGGAATTAAACGATTCATTCCAAGAGGGTCTTTCCACCCATAATCCTGGAGTTGTTAGGCATGCTTCTGTGGCCCCTACTCAGTATTTGGCTTTGGCTAGGGAAGGTGGATAGGCACTGAGAGGTGTAGCCACTTCTTCCATGAAGTTACACAAAGGGACACCCAGGTCCCCCCACAAGAAACCTGGAGATCCAAGTCAAAGCTGAAGATACCAGGAGGTGACAGAGCCAAGCTCCTGGTTTGTTATCCAGTGCCAAATGCATTCACATCTTCAGAGCAGCTCACTGCTTCTCCTCTCAGCCAACCCAGACCCCTTTTCAGTGCCAAGCTTAACATCCATGTGGAGACTTGAGCTCTCCTGTGCTAAAATGTGACCTCCTTTTTGACACCAGTGGAGAGCTAGCTAGGTCTCAGCTTCCTTGCTCCTCAGCCCTCATCTGAAAAGCATTCATTCCCTTTAGGGATAGGATGGTTCATGGGGGAGGTGTTGCCAGCAAAATCCTCCAATAATCACATAAAAAAAAAAAAAACAACCCAAACCAAAAAACCAGAAAAAAAACCCCAAAACTGATCCTTATCTAGAAAGGAAGGTCTGATATTGCCAAGTTGCTGCTATCTGTCTGTCTGAGCTTCCCAGGAGAGGCAAGGCTCATCAGTCTACAACATTCTTGGATGAGGGATGTTGTGTTTGTGTCTGTGATCTCTGATGCATCCTCTGGCAGCCACTGAAGTGTGAGCAGGCCAGTTCAACAGTCCCTTAAATCTGTCACTTGGTTTCTCCCTCCTCCAATCCATCATCCAGTGAGTTGCTCCATACTTAAGATGTTCCTGAGCCATAGGTTGGAACTCATTTATTAATAATATTGCTGTTGCCATTATTATTACTATTATGCATTTCATAATTGCATTTTCAGTTGGTGCCTGGATTAAGTGCCTGTCCCTGTTCCTCCCTGGACCTGTCCCTAAAATCCCCTGTGTCCCCCACTGCCCAGCCAGCCCTGAATCTCTGCAGGAGGAAGCAGGTCCCCCCAGCCTGCCCAAGTGCAACCTCACTGCATAACTCAAGCTGCAGTGATTTCACCAGCAGATTTACAGTGGATTTAAAACAAAGGATTATTTTCACTGCTGTGGGGCCAGCAACAAATTACAAAGAACTGGAGGTGGCAGAGGGAGCCGCCAGTGTGGAGACTAATTGCTATTAACCCGTGGCTTCATCACTCAGCTTCTGAGTTGCAGGAAAATTATTGTTCCCGGGGGCCCCTCACACTTAGGCATTGAGAAATATTGTTGGGAAATCCAATCAGTCATGGAGTCTGGACCATAAAACAATGCTCAGGCTCAGGGCTCTCTCCGCACAACCGGCGCTACGTTTTCTTCTTTTAATCATTTCTTTCTTTTCCTGCTTGGGGTTGAATCTATCAAGCAAACAAGCACCGTGCCTGGAAATCCTGGGCTGCTCTCCTCAATCCTCCATCCCCTGCTCTCACCGTGTCTCAGCATCCTCTGGGTTATTCCTCCTTGGCTCCTCTTTCAGCATCATCCCCTCTCCCACCCCACCAGCCCTGCAAAGGTTCCATTCCCTCCCAGACTGCCACCAGCAGCTGAATGCAGCCTCTGTCATTCCAGTTCTGCCAGTAACCTTTCCTGCACATTTATCCAGCAAAAAATAAGCTGGTAATCTGACAGCACTTTCCCTGCTGTCTGGTGACACCTTTGTTCAGGTAGCACTGAAGTGTCTGAGTCACAGAGGGATGATGCTTGTGCCAGGACCTGCCCAGGGAGCCTGGAGGGCTGAGCAGAGCATCCTGCCCTGGATGAGCACAGTGACAAGTGCTGCTCCTAGTGCTAGGGGTGTCTGGCAAAAGTTTCTGGGTTATTTGGGATGTTGAGCCCTACTTGGATCAGGAAAGGCAATGTTAACCTTGCTGACAGCACAAAGGTTCACAGTGTCAGGACCTACAGGAAAGCTGGGGAGAGACTTTGGACAAGGACAGGGAGGGATGGGATGAGGGGGAAGGGTTTCCAGCTGCAAGAGGGGAAATGGAGAGGAGAAATGGGAGAAATCCTTTGTTGTGGGGCTGGTGATCCCCTGGCCCAGGTTTCCCAGAGAAGCTGTGGCTGCCCCATCCCTGGCAGTGTTGAAGGATGAGGTTTGGAGCAAACTGGGCTGGTGGGAGGTGTTCCTGCCCATGGCAGGGGGTTGGGATGATCTTTAAGGTCCTTTTCAACCCAAACCAGCCTGGCATTCTATGATTCTGCAGCCAGCCCCATCAGAGCATGGGGATGTCCACAGGACCTGGGCTCCTTGGAGCCACTTGTTGCCTATAGCCCTGAGACAGAGCTATTATCATTTTTGTGTGCACGTGTAGGAGGGGGTTTCAATCCAAAGTGTAAAAAGCCGAAGCCCGGGCTGTGTTGCAGCCTGCTGGGCTGATGTTTTCCATAGCATGATGCCAAGGGTGTGTTTTGAATGTCCTGGGGCATGGCATGAGCCAGCAAGGTAACAAGGTTTGGGTGCAGTAGATCTGCCAGAATGGTCTTGAGGGACTTGGGGGGGGGGAACTAAACTTTTCTAGGTCTTATCTCCACTGCTTATGGGGTGATTGCTGGGGTTTAATCTACCCAGAGCATCAGCTGAGCTCTGACTCAGGGTAAAATCATCATTTTTCTCCAAGGTGCTGAGGGATATTGAGAAGCAGGAGACAACTCGTGTCCAGACAGCGTGGATAGTGAGGAACCAGGGAGGCAAAGGGATTTCTTTTAGGATTTCAATGGGAAATATCTCTCCTGCTGCCAGCCAAGGTAGAAGGCTGCCAGAACATCTTGATTTTTATTCAGTTATGGGTTTGGAAGAAAAAACCCCACATTACTCTACAGATTATCTTAAAGATCCATAGAAGCACTTCCCAGTGAGACTGTCTCTTCTTGGTTTTTACTTCAGTGGTCTGAGTCCAAAATTCAAGCACCCTGAACAGATACAGGGAGAAAGGAAAGACTGAATTGTTCCTGTTGGAGTTTCCATTTGGGTGTCCTGGGTGAACCAGATGAACCTGAAAGATGGGGAGGACTGAAGGAGAAAAAGAAAAGGCAAAAATCTGTTAGTATCAAACCAAACCAAAAATATTTCAATGTGGGTTTTTGTTTTGTTTTGTTCTAAAAGAAATTTGCAATACCCATTTTGATTCAAAACAGGAGACATTTCCTCTAATTGGCAATGAATTATTGTCAGGTTATTTACCTTATTTAACATTTTAGGAAAAAAACATAATAGTAAATGGAGGCCAGTTCCCTATGAAGCACTATTTCAAAACAAGGATCATTGACCAAGTTAGAATATAATAGTACAGTGTTTCTGAAACAAAAGATTTCACTCAGGAAAATGATGCATTTGACATTTTCATATGTTTCCCTCCTGCTTTCTTTCCAGCAGTCATCAAGCATCACATTTTTACAGCTTTGCTCTTCCCAAACCTCTGTGGCTGGTGAGGGGAGGGGGAAGGTTTCCATTTCTCAGAAGGAAACTGCCTGGCTGCCATCCTGGGCAGCCTCAGCAGGGCAGCACCACCAGGATGGAGGGATGGATAGATGGATAACCCCATCCCAAAACAGGCATCTGAGTGTGGGTGATGTCCTGGAAGGAATGGAATATGCTGTCCCTCTGTGCCCCAGAGGGCTGAGGAACCAGGATCAGGACATGGGGGTGGATTTCAAGCCAGGTGTGTGTGTCAGTTCTCAGAGGAGGTTGGAGCCAGGGGGGATCAGTCTCTGCTCCCAAGGAACAAGTGATGGGACAAGAGAAAATGGCCTCACATTACCTAGGGGATGTTGGAGCTTGGGAATAATTTCTCAATGCCTGGAAAGGGTTGTCAGGGCCTGGCCCAGGCTGCCCAGGGCAGGGCTGGAGTCCACATCATCCCTGGAGGGGTTTCAGACCTGGAGATGTGGTGCTGAGGGACAGGGGCTGGGGGTGGCCCTGGCAGTGCTGGGGGAAGGGTTGGACTTGGTGATCCTAAAGGGCTTTTCCATCCAAAATGATTCCATGATTCTATGAACACTTTTCTTCCAGTCAGCAGATGGATTGCCCAAATGAACACGGGAACTTCCCAGAACTGAGGATGGAAAGTGCTTAATATAAATCTACAGGGCTGTGACTCAGGGGCAATGCAGGTTCTGCCTTTGCAGGTGAGTGGGATCAGGGGCACTCACTCAACTGACACTTCCTAAAACATGAAAAGTGATTTTTACCTACTTTTTGACCATCTACACTGTGAAAGCTGTATTCAGACAGACCTTTATCCACCTGCTGGTCACTGCTGCAGCCTGAGAAGAAGCCAAGAAGAAACTCCAGGTAGAAGTTTCATCCAAGCTCCCCAGATTTGCATTGTATTTATAGGAAAAAAATCACTGATGGATGCTGTGAAGCTTTGTAGGACACCAGGCTGATTGCTGTCAGTGCAATCAAATGGTATTAGGGAGTGGGGAAAAAATCCAAGTTCAGAATAACAGCTGAACTCTTTCTCAAATCTGTGAGCTGGAGGAGATTTCTATATACTTCCAAGTTTGGTTCAACTCAAAAAAATAAAGAGATCAAGTGCAAAATGACCTGGGAAGTCCACAAGAGACATCTGTTGCTAATGTCAGCACCAGTGGTTCCAGGATGGGAGAGATGAAAGCATTTATGGGAATCAAACAGGAAATTTTTAAGGCAAATGAGATTCCCCCAGGTTGTGAAGCCCTCTCGGTTTCACGGCCAGAGACGTCTCCAGCTTCCAGGGACAGATTTTGAGAGGCTCCACTGTGGTTTCCAGTGGGAATTTTCTCCATGGTGGGTGTCTGGAACTGGTTTCTTTCAATCAATCATGTTCATATATGTGTACGAAAGACTTTCAACCAAAAAGCTACAGGCTTGTTTGGTGTTAGGAAATCTTGACTGTCAAATAAATCTCAGGAACAATTATTTTCTTAAAATATATTTATATATTTAAAAAAAAAGAGAGAGAGAGAGAAAGAGAGAGAGAGAGATGAACAGATTTTGACTGCAGTTGGCACTTGTTTAAGGCAACCTAACAACCACTGAGGGAACAGAGACTCCATTGTAATCCCCTATATATACTGGCCCAGTAGCCAAAAGCAACAAACAAGCTTGTCATGAAATGGATGTGTAAAGGAAGCAATCAAAACTGGGGAGAGAAACAGAGAGAGGGGAGAGAGAGAGAATGAGAGAGACACAGAGAGAGGATTTGGAGTGAACTTTTTGTTCAGGAAAGAGTAATATTAAAAAAAAAAAAAAAAAAAAATACATTTTTTTGGCCTGATTCTGAGGGGCTCCTGTGTGGTGAAGGCTGCAAGGAAGACCACAGAGCTGTGTGATGTTCTGAATGAAAATTCCCTGCTGGCCTCTCCAGAAATGTAATCCTCCAGCAATGAAGGTCCCTCTGCCAGGCTACAAATATCAGTGCTGTGTGTTGGCCACCACCCCCCCACTTTTCTTCTGACACCCCCCAAGGGGGGTCCATGCAGAGAGGAGGTGAAGCAGCTCCGGTTCCTTTCTGGTGCTTTTTCTGGTTCCAAAAACCTCTGGTGGGGACCTGGCCTGGAGGTGAGAAGAATGACAAGAATTACAACCATGGAGAAGCAAGAGGCCTGTGATGACCCTCTCCTCTTTTCAGCTCTCCACCAGGCTAGATGAAGGGGACAGCACTTCTGGAAATGTCAGCTGGGATCCCCTGGCCCGTGACTCAGTTTCCCCAAGGCATGTGGTGGAAGGGCCACTCTTTGACATTTTGCAGAGCACCCTGAATGCTTCCACTGGCAAACAAGGCAGCAGGTTGACTCCACGACCTCTTGATGTGAGGATTTAGCAGCCTTTTGATGTCAGGACAACAATTCCCTACCCCTCTTCCTTCCAAAGCCCACCCAGGACAGCAGGTACCAAACGAAGAATTGTCACCGTTGTCTCTGAACAGACTTGGCCTCAATTTCTACCCCCTCATCATGTTTTTGCAAGATTAATAGTGACATTTTCTTCAAAAGGAGCCTTGGGATGCAAGTGGAGTAGAAGTTGGAGGAGTGAATTGTGCTCTGGCCCATCTGGAAACCCGTCCCACTGACACTTGCAAGAACTTCAAGAATGACGTTCCTGTGGTAACAACTTTTCCAGAAGTTTCCTCCCTCTCAAGCCTTCAGTTCCAACACCATAAAACTGGACAGACTTGGTCAGACCTCCAAAAGTCCATCTCACTCGTTCCCTGTCTCCAGCAATAACCAGGAGATGTTGCCCAGAGAAAAATACAAGAATCAGCTTAATGTGAAGTGGCATTTCCCATGACAGACTTTGAGCTGAAGCTTGAGGCCTTCCAGATCAAGTCAGGGAATATTTTTGTTTAAAAAACACCAAGAAAATTTACTCCATGGATTTGACTCAGTTTTTCTGGAATCATTGTTCTTTCAGGCTCTCCATGCACTTAGTTTTCATGCAGCACAGGAGCACAGAATAAATTTTCTGACTTCTAGCTCATTAACGTGCAGATTTTCTGCCTCTTCTGGCTGGGGGTAGTTAGCTGAGAGGAGAATGCTTCAGCATGATGGTCCTTGCATTAAATAACTCCTGTTCCACGCACAGAACTTGGATTTCTGTAACTCCACAGCCTTCCCATAGCACCAGGAATCTTCTCAGTCTTTAGTCTGGACATTTCTGATGTATCAGAGAGCTCTGCTGGAACCAATACTTCAGGCTGGGACCTGGCTGAAGTTTTTCAGCTGGTGAAGAGCAGGGAGGTCTTGGTGGGTGTTTTTCCCACCCCCTCCCTCAGAGAAGAGGATCCAATCAAGTGACAATTCCCAGGACTACCCAGGTGGATCCCAGATCAGCAGCCATGAACCTGAGTGTTGCAGCTCTGTCAGGGGGACAAAAAGAAGTCACAGAGTGAAAGGAAAGGATGACAGATGGAGGTCTTTTACTTGGCCACAAGCAAGGATTTCCTGTAGCTGAAATTAAACTCTGTGAGGATATTTTCAGAAAAAAAAAAATAAAAAAAAAAAAAAAAGGACTGGGGTTCTCTTGTAGAAAAAAAAACAAAAAAAAAAAAATTGTGATTTCTGTCATCTCAACAGGACCTTTGTGTGCAGAGTTCTACAAGAGAACCCCAGTCCTTGCTCCATCCAGCTCCCAGCAGGGCAGAGGCCAGAGGAGAGGGTGATGAGAGGAGCACGGTGATGGGCAAGGATGCCCTTTTCCCAGCTGTGAGAGGAAATTTGGAACTGGCTTCTTCTGTGCGGGCCAAGAGTTGAGCCAAAAAGAACTGGAGCTGGCACACCACACAGGGGAGACACCAGGACAAGGGGCAGAATTTATCCTGTGTCCTTGCTGGTGGCTCCTGAGACTGCAGGAGGTAAGAGTCAATGTCAACTCAGCCCTCTTGGGAGGGACAGGGTGGGCTGGGTCCAGGGGCTTCCTCAGCAGTGTCCTGGGCTCCAACCTCAGGTCTTGAATATCTGAGGGAAAGGGAAAGCTGGACCTTTACTCTTCACCCCTCATTTTTTTTTTTTTTTTTTTTTTTTTTTTTCCCTGGGACCCCAGTGGCTGGAGAAGAGGCCTCATGCTGAATGAGAGCTTGCATTTGAAAACATCTTGTCCAGACCAGACCCCACAGACCACAGGTGCTTTCTCAGGGGTAATCAATTAAGAAAAAAAAAACCCCAAAACCTGCAGCAAGCAGGACCAGGCTTCTGAGGGGTGAGAAAGGTCCCAGTGCCTGGTGAGATGGGAAGGAAAGTGCTGCTGGGGATGGGGCAGACATGCAGAGACCCATCCCTGGAGGACGGGGTGACCTCAGCTCCTGTTCTGCTCCTTTTCCCAGGCAGGGAATCTCCACATATTGATCCCAAGGAAACATTCACTCCTCAGCTCCTTCCTGCCAGTTTCTGTTCTCAGGGAAAGCTGGAGCCCAGCCTCAGGAGGAGAGCATCACAGTCCTGCTGGAAATCTCTGGGAATTCTTTAATTTTCATTGAACTCCCGTTCCCAGGGCTTTTGTTGTCACATCAGCACATGTGCAGAGCAGAAGACCTTTCCTTGGTGGATTATTTTTACCTTTCTGAGCAATGTATGGAGATGTGTTGGTCAGAGGCAAAGAGCAGAGACACTTCTGGAGATCCGACAGGATTTGGGGGGTCCCAGAGTATCTGCAAAATAAATGGGGAGAGAGATGAGTTCTTCCAAATTTAACATCTGATTAAAGAGAAATGAATGCAGGGACTTCTTGATGACCTCCAAGCCTTTTGGACCAGAGTGCTGCCAACTTCCAAACTTTCTTACAAACTGCAGTTTCCCCACAGTCAAGCACGGGCTGAGCAATCCCTCGAGACAGCACAGCTCTCAATATTGCATAAGTTTGGGATTATTGGCGTCCTATCTCACAGCTCTCTTCATGTCTCAACACACAGGAGGCAGGAGATACATTCAGCTCCTTGGAAAAGAGACTCAGCTCCAGGCTTCCCACTTCCTTGGGCAAGGGATCTAAGCAGTGATGAGCACAGATACCCTGTGCACATACTTCTGGATGTCTGAGTGCTTGCCCTGCTATATATACAAATGTTGATCAAATCCAGCCTTGGCAGCAAGGCTGTTGGAGGAACACCTAGTCTGTGGGTTTTGGCAGGGCTTGTCTGTGAGCTAAGTAGCAACTACTCATCTCTGCTTTGGATGAAGCTCTCCATGGCTTCTTGTAACAGACCAATAAGCAGAATTTCCCTAGCACAGAAAAGGAGACTTTTAACATAGAAAGGACTGGTTTTTTTAGGCAAAAGTTCAACCTGGGTTTCAAAGACTGGAAAAAAAAGGGGATAGGGAAAGGGCTGGAGTCTAGGTCCTCTGCAGCCATGTCCTCATGGTTGATCAGTCCCTCAGGTTGCCCGGAGAAGCTGTGGCTGCCCCATCCTTGGAATTGCTCAAGGCCAGGTTGGATGGGGCTTGGAGCACCCTGGGCTGGTGGGAGGTGTCCCTGCCCATGCAGGGGGTTGGAACTGGATGAGCTTTAAGGTCCCTCCCAACCCAAACCAGCCTGGGATGCTGTGATTCAATAACTGAGAGTATTTTGCTTTGCTCACCTGCCCCCAGCAGCAAACCCCTCAGCCTCTTTCCAAGGCTCTTTCAGGCTAAAAGTGGTGATGTTTCAGCTCAGGAGAAGCATTGCAGAGAGTGGAAGATGCTGCCCAGAGTTTCCTGCAGTGCTGTACCTCCAAACTGTCCTTTTCAGAGACACCATCCCCAGCACCCACGAGCCCTGCACCCCCACACCAGGAGCCACCCCTCCAACAAAACCTCCTCCAGCACAGCCCCAGCTCCCCATCCCTCCAGCAGCACCAATTTCCCCAGGGCTGGTGGGAAATGAGCCTTTCCCCACTCAAGCCCTGCTCTCCTCCAGCTCCTGGAGGTGTCTTGGATGCAGCCCCCAGGGATGTGTCACCCACAAAGGGCTCTCCCTGGGGAGAAAAGTGATGCACAGGCTCCCTGTAACAGCTCCTCCAGCCTGCTCACTCCAAGAAGAGTCTCCATGTGTGAAATTTCACCTGACCTGAACTCTCTCGAGTTTCTCCAGCCTTCACCCTGACAGTTTTCAGCAGAGCTGTTTTTATGCCTCCCAGTCCAGACACCAAATTGGAGCCGAAGTGACGTTTATTGTTTCAACAGTGTTATTATATGAAGATTGAGCTCATTACAAACATGACCTGTTTTCCAGCCAGGACACATATTAATTTGGATAAAATACCAGCTGTGTCCTCTCTCCATATGGCCTTATCAGAAAACAAACCGGGTTGAGTTTCGTTCCAAAGAACAAAAATTTAATTGAATACTTGCTCCGTTTGAGGAAACTCAAATAATCATTATCACCACGATGTCTCTGCTGATCACAGGGGAGAAGGAGGCAGAGGGTGTTTATTTCTCTCTGGATCTAAAAATAAACCCAAGCATGATCCCTCCAGGGGCAACCTGAGGGCAGCATGGAGGAGACTTTCCTCATCCAACCTCTCCAGGGCTGTGGTCCAGCTTCACACCACGTGTGGTGCTTTCTGCAGGGGTTCTCTGGTGGCTTCCCCCGGAGGAGGCAAGGATTACCCTGGGGAATGTCTGGAGGGGGAGCCACAGAGGTGCCTCTGCTCAGCAGTGCAGTGAGGTGTGCTTGGCCTCAGACATCCCCAGGGACACTCGAGAAGAGCAGGAGGAGTTTGGAAGCAGTGGGTGCTGCCTGTCTGTCCCCCAGCCTGCTGGCTTTTTCACCCTAGAATAAGAAATAGAGCTCAGTCCTCCCAGTCCTCTTGTGGTTTCTCACCCTGGCAGCACCCAGCACAGGAAACTGAAAAATGAAATGTAAACCTGAAGCACCTGGATGGGGAAAGGAGTCAGTCCAAGCTGCCACTGAAGATGTCCCTTTGACAGACTTCCTTGGGCTGGCCTGGGGGAGAGCTGTGCAAAAAGAGACACTCTGCTGGTTTTTACCTTCCAGTGTCAGGGCAGACAAAGAGCAGATGGACAAAGAGCCCCTGGATGCCCTCAGCCACTTGTGGGGATGGGATTCCTTCAGCCAGAGGCAGCAATTCTGCCCATCACAGCTGTCAAGAGATTTTTCTTCCAATAGCTGGAACCCTGCAAAGGGAGAGTCCATCATGTGATGGAAGAGGGGGCTTCAGGAAGGTCACTGCCTCTTCCAGCTGGCAGAAGAAATGTCACATCCCTGTGAAACCAGAAGGCACCTCAGCATGGGTGCCAAGGTGACTGGAGAGCAGGGGACCAGTTCCAGGGGACATATTTGGGAAGACAGGATAGATGGGCAGGAGGCATCATCCCAGGTGATGGGCAGGACGAGGAGGATTGACAGGGAGATGAGTGCAGAGCAGAGGAAGAAAAGGAGGCAACAGAAGCAAGCTGTGGACAGCAGCTGGGTTTGGAGCTTTTGTAACACCTCAGGGAAAGGGGGGACACTTCACCCATGCATCTGGATTGAAAAATAAAAATGGCAATGATCTTTTTCCAGTAGAGCGTTTGGGCTGTGGTTTGGCTTTTATTTCAGAAACTAAATAAATGTTTTGTTGTTCTCAAAAACTAGATTCTTTTCCTACCAAACCCAGGCCTGCCTTCAGTTTTCAAACCAAATTTTGATGGTAAAAATATGAAAGTTGGGGCTTGGTTTCATGTTGTTCTTTTTTTTTTTTTCCTCAGCTTTATTTGTTCAGGTCCAGCAAAAGAGCCCTGGGGATGGGGGGCTCTGGTGGTAGCAAAGCATGGGGAACCTGAGGGCTTTGCAAGGGCTGAAATGCAAAGCAAAAAAGGCAACAGGGATGACATCGAAGTGATGGGGTAATTAAAAAGCTGAAGTAGACAGGATAATTGGAGGCTTTGCACAGAATAGTTCTTCTCTGAGCTGGAGAAAAAGCCATAAAAAGATCCCAAAGCTTAAGAAGACAAAATCTAAACAGAAAACAAGTGACTCCCTGGCCTTGCCCTCTCTGTCCATGAGAAAAGGGAAAAGGGAAAAATTAAGTAAACAAAATTACAGAAAAATTAAGTAAATTAAGGGAAAAATTAAGTAAACAAAATTACAGAAAGTAAATATTCCTGAACAATTCTGGGAGCCATCTGCAAGGTGGAGCTGGTCTGCTTTCCCTGAATCCAGGGCAGATGCTGCTTTTATCACTAAGGGAAGGAGCTGAGCAGAGGCTGATGATCCCAAATCTGAGCCCTCAGGCTGTGACCCACAGTGACTGAAGGAGCTGCTGAGCCCCAGATCAGCTCCCCCAGCACCTAAAATTGGGCTTGGCATAAACCTGGGGTTCTCCACTCAGAGGCTGTACTGGAGGCATCAATATTTGCATTTTACCCTGCAGAGATCATCCGGTGCCCATGGAATTTCTTCCTGCAGATGCAGGCAAGCTCCCAGCCTCAGCATGGAGGCACTTTGCTCCTTCCTGTGTGGGTTTTTGTTGTTGTTGTTGTGACACAAAGACATTTTCCAAATCCAGACGGGTCTCCCAGGAGCCATTAGGTCCATGTCAAAGCAATCCTACTCAGCTGGAGGTTTGCTCAGGATCCCCCCCCCCCAGCTGGATCTCATGTGGATGTTCTCACCCCACTCCAGAGGTGGCTCCAGAGCTCAGCCCTGTCCCTGGATCCACTCAGCAGCAAGGATTTCTGACCCAACCAACAGAAATTCTTTTCTGCAATGCATTGGGGTTTGGCTTCAAAATATATATTTAAAAGAAACAAAGATATTTAGCTTTTAGGTAGAGGCTCTCATCACCCACCATCAAAATCTCATCTCTGCTACACCCGGGCTTAATTAGGAAATGCTGCTGGACCTGCCTGCTTTGCCATGGAATTAAAAACCTTTGGGATCTGGCATATGGAGCTGGTGGGGCTCAGTTTTGCCTGAGTGAATGGAATTCCCCCCGATGAGGCATTTCTTCTCACCCAGCTGAGCTGCTTCCTACTTGCTAGGAGCTCTGAATGCCTTTAAACAATGAGGCCCTGACCCCAAGCTGGCTGGAATCAAGGAAGAGACTCAGGCCTGGAATTCTTTGGCCAAAAAACCTCCTTTCCCTGGGATTACAGAAGGAAACTATCTCCCTGCTTATTTTTTTTCCTTTGACCTCTTCAGTTTTCCAGCGAATGCGGTTGATGGGGAATTGGCATCAAAGTTTCCTTGCCACCTGCTTCATGTCCCTCCAGGGCAGGGCTGTGGACAGGAGACCTGGAGCTCAATCCTCCACTTGTGCCTTGGCAACTCTGGATAACAAATCTCCATGAGGTTGTAGCCTGGCTGGAGCCCCGTGCCTGCTGCTGGACGACAACACGTCTTCCACAAAGGCTCCAGCTCTGCTTTCAAGATGCTTTCAAGTGCAGGATAATCCATCACTTTCCCTTCTCATTTACTCCATTGGTTAATCACCCTCTTGATTCTTTATTTTTAACTGCTACGTGTGCTGCTTGCTTTTCCTCACTGCCTTCCCCTCCCAAGATGAAAGTCAGCAGCAATTCTGCCTTATCCAGGTCTCTTCCATCCCTGGGAGCTGGGGTCTTCCTTTGAGGTCCATTTTCCCCTTCTTGTGTCTAATGATTCCGTCACCCCTCAGAAATGACTCCTCAAGTGGAAGCCTTCTCCTGCTCATTTCTTTTTTTTTGGCAGCTTGGCAAGACAAAAAAAAATAAAATCCCAAGATTTCCTGCATGGGCTTGGCTGGATTCAATCCCTCAGCAGTGCAATCATATACATCTCTAAAACAAAACAAAACAAAACAAAACTAGCCCTGGTTTAATTTGGGGTTTTTGTTTGTTTGTTTGTTGATTTGTTTGTTTGTTTTGTTGTTTGGGGTTTTTTTTTGGGGGGGGGAGGGGGCGGATATCTCTATCAGTGTATCCCTTCCCTGAGAAAAGCTGACATTTGGTTTAAGGTAGAACAACATTCCTGACACATGGGACTGTGATCCCTTACAAAAGGGAACCCACTTCCTGGATTTAGGCTAAGGGACAGGGTTCAGGCAGGGGGCAAGCTATATATGTGTCAAAATGAGCAATGTCTTTTTGGGTCACATATACTTTTGACTTCAACACTGCTTTATGTAGGCTGTAAAATTAATAGGTGGGAACTAGATTTATTTGTCCCCCTGGCCTGGTAGTTGCTTGTTAGGTTAAACTCACTGATTTCCTGGTACAAAAGTGCTTGTTAAAATAATCTCCCTGAAAATATTCCTCCGGGACTACTTTATCTCCCGAAATCAAAAATTCCTAAATAATGAAATGTGTGAGATGTGACAGACGGGCTGGAGCAAAACAAAACAAACCCCCTCAGAAAGAAGAGCTCCTTCCCATAAACACTGCTTGGGGACTTCAGCTTGTTCCTGGTGCTTGGTAAGGGATGCCAGCATCCAGGCAGGAATGCTCTCATGCAGGACTCACCTGTTGCTCTTTTATCCACGGGGCCTCATCCTGCCCTCCCCATTGACCCAAGCTCCTCCATGGTGTAATTCCCATCAGGTTTCTCTGGTTTGGCTCTCTCCTCAGTCACACAGCTTCCAAACTCGCCCACCAGGACTGTCAGAAACAGGTGATGAGAAGGTCATGGTGCTCAGCAGCTCCCTTTGCCTGGGCTAGAAGAGGGATTGTTCCCCAAACTTCATTTCATCACTGTCTGCAATGCCATGAGCAGGGACCTTGAACCCGACTTTTTGCTTGTTTTCTGCCCAACAAGAAATCTCACCTCATAAATCAGGACTCCATTCCCAATGTCTCCTCATCCCCCTCAGCATCCCACCAGCTCCATCCTCCATCCTCCAAGCCAAACTTCATCCACCTCCACCTTCATCTACCTCCATCCTCCGTGGTCTCATGATCCTCCTGGAGATGGACACACTCCCTGGGGAGCCCAGGATTGTCCAGAGGGCAGATTTAGTGTCATTTCCTTTTCTATCAAGGGCAATTTAACCATTTCATATCAAGATGCTAAGAACTCCCTCTGGAGCTGCAGAGCACTGGCCCAGGCTGCCCAGGGCAGGGCTGGAGTCCCCATCATCCCTGGAGGGGTTTCAGAGCCTGGAGATGTGGTGCTGAGGGACAGGGGCTGGGGGTGGCCCCGGCAGTGCTGGGGGAAGGGTTGGACTCAAGGATCTTCAAGGTCTTTTCCAACCAGAACTGTTCCATGATTCTATGACCTGAGTTACCGTCTCTGTGTGGCTCTTCACAGTGCAGACTTCACCCCATTTTTAACTGCCCTGGACCTTCTTGGGGGCTGTTGTGGGGTTTTTTTTTTTGTTGTTTTGCTTGTTTTGTTTGGGCTTTTTGGTTGTTTTTTGTTTGGTTGTTTTGGTTGGGTTTTGTTTCAGTTCATTTTTTTCATTTGTTTGGGTTTTTTAAACTTGTTTTTTTTTGTGTTTGCTTGGAATTTTTTTTTCTTTCTTTTTTTTTTGTTTGCTTGTTTGTTTGTTTGTTTGTTTCCTCTTTCTTGGCAGCCGAGGTGCTGTGTGTGAGCCGGGGAGAGCCTACTTGGGGGATTCTTCCCCCAGCTGAGGCTCCACAAGCTCATCACACTCTCAACCCCCCAGAAGCCTCCCTGCAGCCCTCCTCCCCTTCTCGGGGCAGCTCTGAGCACCCTCACAGCCCCCACCCCCTTCTCCCATCCCATCCCATCCCATCCCACCCCATCCCACCTCCCCCANCTCCTATTGTGTGGCCACCTCTCTTGGAAGAGGAGGAGGAGGAGGAAGGAGCAGCAGGAGCAGGCTGGATGCCGGGGGATGCTGATGCGCGCCGGGAGCTCGGAGCTGAGAGCGCGAAGGTCACACCGCGAGGAATGTGGGGGACAGGGCTCGGGTGTTCTCCAGGGACATTCCTCGGGAGCTGGGCAAGGAAAAACTGGGCAAGGAAAAGCTCAGCACCTCCTCGGCTTGGTGAGGAGAATGGGGCAGGCAGAAGGAAGAGTTCTTTGAGGGGGGAGTGAGTGGTTTTATTTTTTCCTTTCCCTCTTTTCTTTTCCTTTTCCCTCTTTTCCTTTTCCCTCTTTCCTTTTCCCTCTTTTCCTTTTCCCTCTTTTCCTTTTCCCTCTTTTCCTTTTCCTTCTTTTCCTTTTCCCTCTTTTCCTTTCCCCTCTTTTCCTTTCCCCCTACTCTTTCCCCTTCCCATCTAATATTATTCCGAGACCCTTTTTCCTGGTGAAACAAACCTCCAAGCCTCTATTCTCCTGAGAGGAGATCCAGCTGCACTGAAGAGGCTGAAACTCCATGCCAGGAAAGCCCATGTGGAGGATGAGCTCTGCCCCAAACACCTCTTGCTCTACCCAGACAGAGGAACAGCATCTCCTGCCCCTCCAGGGTAGAAACCAAACCACAGAGAGATTCTTGCTTAGATTAAGGCATAATTTACAGCCCCAGTGAGCAAAGGGTTGCCCCAGGGTCCTCCCGTGAGGAAGGAGATGGTCTGAACCACCTTCCAGGGTTCCTGCCTGTCTCAGGAGCAGGATGCCTGACTGCAGGAGCTGATGGTGGATAGGATGACTGTGGCCTTGGTGACTTCTCCCAGGTCACCCAGAGAGATGGCAGGAATCCTCTCAAAGCCCAGGTCCCCACCCTCCCTCCCAGGGGATGATTCCTGTGATTTCTGGGCAGCTCCTGCCATCCCCCCCCACCCCCAAATTGTGCTCTTGAATCCTACAGTGCTGAAGGAATGGCAGATTCTTTGGCTCACGTGGATGAGTTTCTGTCACTTGTAGCCATGGAAAAGGATTTGAGTTATTACTCAAGTGTGTTTTTAAGCTTTGAAATATGAAGGCTAAGTAAAAGAAACAATTAAGAAAGATAATCTCTCCCTGAGGTCCTGTGGTTTGGGATGAAGAGGGCTCACTTCAGTGCTCTGTCTTCTGGGTAGATTGTTTTTTCCTGTTCTCTTCCCTCCCCATAAGAAAAATCTTCCATTAAGAATAAACCAAGCATTTGCCTCCAGCTTTCTTCTGGATCTTCTCATTGTCCAGACACACACTGAGCATCCATCAGGCTTAGCTAATACTTGTCTCTAGAAAACAAAACAAACAACAACAGCAAAAAAAAAATCTCCAGCCTTTTCACTCCAATGTTTCAACACAAAGAGGTCACATCTGGGACTGTCTTGGTGCCCAGAAATGCCAAACCTGGGGTAGTGAGTTCAGTTTGACATGGTCCACAAGGGCATTCAGCTGGAACCTCATCTACTGATTCTGATTTTGCTGATCAGTTCATCTTGGGCTGGCTCCTTCTTCTTCTTCCAGAGCTGGCCCAGCTCAGGCTGACCAGTAAGGAGGATCTGCCCATGAGGTTTTAATGCAACATCTGGTTACAACAACTGTTGTCTCCAGCTCCAAACAACTCCTGATTACTTTCACATTTCTGATATATAGATAGGGCAGCTCAGAAGCTTTGGTCTTAAGGTTCCCAGAACATCTTCCTTAAAGGACATCATTTGGAGGGAATTGTGAGCCTGTTGTTGTAAACAGTCCCTCCAAAAGCTCCCAGCAAAGCAAGCATCCCTTATTGAAAACACTCCCTCCAGGCAGTGGTGTCTGTCAGTGATGAGCTGCTGGATCCATGGACCTTTGATAATCTGCAGTGGTCACGAACTGGGCTGCTTGGAAGGGTCTGTTTGAAGAATCAGGGAGAGAAGGACTTCCAAAAAAAAAAAAAAAAGAAAGAAAATCACACCAGGAGTGCAGCCTGTTCCATTTCTTTTACTTTCCCTTGCTAATGAGGGTGATCCGTGCAAAACAGGAGGCCCCAGAAGGGGCTGAGATGGTGTCTTGGAGGCCAGCTTTGAAAAGGACACACAGGGCTGAACTTTCACTGCCATCTGGGTGAAGGAAGGGCACGTACTGGGAGAGCTGCCACCCCAGTGGTTTTTTCAGTTTAGCAAGATGAGAGCACCTTAAAACTGGCCTGTCCTACCTGCTATAGGATGGGATCCTCTGCCCTAACAAAAAAAAAAAAAAAAANGGTTTATAACTTCTTACACCTCTGTTAAGCGTCTGCTTAGCTGGGAGGACCCTGAGCCCTGGCAATGAGAATTGCTTTTAAGGATCTGTCCTAAACCCAGCCAGCAGCTGGATCACACCAATTACCTTCTCCTGTGGACCAGCAATAAAGGAGGGGAGTAACCCCCCAGTGTTGCCAACTTTTATGATTTTATTGGACATCTTGCAGTTGTCAATGTTCTTTACATAAAATCCCAGCTGCTCTTTCCAGGGGATTGCATGAAGAATCTCAGGTTTTGTTCAATGTCAAAAGGAAAACAAAACAAAACAAACAAACAAAAAACCTTCCACCCCTTGTGATTATAATGCAAAACTTGGAAATACCAAATTTTAAAGCACTTTGCGAGCTGAAGACCTGGCAGATGCATAAAAAGAACCCAAATTTGATAATTTTTAAGACAATCCCAGGACTTGCAAACCAGTCTTTTGGGTTTTGGTGGCCAGAGTCCTGGTGGATTGATATATAGGCTGGCAATTGCAGCTCTCCACATCAGGATACTTGGGGGTTTAGTCAGAAGGCTGTAAGCAATGGAATTAAAACCTTTGTGGATGTTGTCACCTGTGAGCTGAACAACTCTAACCAATTGCATGCTGCTCTCATGTACTTCAAATTAAAAAAGCAACTTTTTTACTCATAGAGCCAAGACAAAAAGAACATGAAAAATATTTTAAATTTATGGGGGTTTTTTTGTTTGGTTTTTTTTTGGTGTGGGCTTAAGAAGATGCATGGTGTCAGCAGAGCTGACAAGCAGTAATTCATCACACTGATGAGCTATCAGTCTTGTCAGAAAACTTCTTCTTCCAACCCTGTAGAAAGAGCCTCTCTTCTCTTGAGACTGAGGGCCCCCAGGGCTGGCATGGCAGTTCCATGACACAGTATGTCCAGGGCCATGGGCAGCCCAGGGGACCTTCAGGGTGCAGAGAGGTGGAAGAGCCCAGATTTTATCCTCTTCTTGTTGGTGGTGTTTAGGCTCAGATTTTTTTTTGTTTTGGTTGGAAAAGGCCTTTCAGCTCCTGAAGTCCACCCAGCGCAAGGTGCTGGAGCAGGAGGAGGGGGGTGGTGGGTTCAGCAGGTGGCGCTCCTCCCCTGGCTAAGTGCTGCCAATTAGCAAATTAACTTAATTAGGCGGTGATGGGGCCTGAGGTTTCCTCTGCCTGCTCAGACTGCCTGTCTGTGTGTGGCTTCCTGATTGTCCAGCTGAGCAGAAGAGAGCCCTTTGCCCCCAGGGCCCAGGAGGGGATGGGGATGGGGATGGGGATGCCCTTGCCAAGGGGGTGAGGTGTCCACCTGGGCTCAAGGAGTGACCCCCAAGATGAGCCCGGGGGGGACATCACTGCAAGGTGGGAATCAGGGGGGGACAAACAACCCGGGAGCAGAGAGGGCTTTGGGTGTCGATCAACTTTCACCCCAAGCAAAGGAACTGCCTCAGTTTCCCCATCCGGGCTGCTGAGACGGATGGAGCACCCGGGTGAGGAGGAGTCACCCCAAGCAAAGGAACTGCCTCAGTTTCCCCATCCGGGCTGCTGAGACGGATGGAGCACCCGGGTGAGGAGGAGGAGGAGAGGTTGGGAATGGGAAAAGCCTTGCCTTCTTCCCCCATCTTCCTCCTTTCCTGGCATTGGGAGGAGAGCTCTCTCATGGGTTGCTCTCAATGAGGGTGAACTCTGGGTGCCCTGCTAGCACGCCCTTCCCTTTGTCAGCTAATTGGCCGGGCTCTCTGATCTATTATGTAAATAGTCTCAGTCTCTGAGGCTCAGTGTCGTAATGTGAGGCATTCCTGGGAGCCTGGGCTTCTGTTTCATGAGCTCCAGCCTTAGGCAAAACCAGCAGCAGCAACAACAACAACAACAACCGAAAAAAAAAAAAAACAAAACCAAAAAAACAAAAAACAAAACACCAACCCCAAAACAAAACAAAAACCCAGGCGAGCCTTTGGCTGCTTTTCTGGAGGCTCCACAAACGAGTTGCAGAAGAAAGTGTTCTGGGCAAGCGTTCAGGGCAGGCAGATGGGGAGAAGGGTGCGGGAGGAGGCTGAGGACAGGGGGGAAGAAGAGTCAGAGGTTTGACATCAGAGCTGGCCAGTCCCCATCTCCCAGCCTGGAGCCACCGTCACCTCCATCCGCAGAGGCTGTGCTGCTGCCCCTGCTCTGTGTCCCCCTGGGGGGCTGGGGTTGAGTCCAGGTGTTGCCCCCTGACACGTCCCCCTGCCAGAGCTGTGGAAAAAAAGCTCTGCCATGTGAGGATCTCCTCCTTGCAGCGTTGTGTCAGCTCTTCCTCCTCTCCTGGGCTCAGGAGAGCTCCTCACCACGCTGCTGGGTGCCTCACAGCACGATGCAGTGCAGGCTGGAGATGTTTCAGCAAAGCTCTTGACTTTTAAGGAGCTGGGAAGTCCATGTGGCCAAGCAGCATCTATGGGACACATCTCATCCAGAAGGGAGCACCTTCCCTTCCCATGCACCTTTTGGAGATGCTCCGGCAGCAGAACACACCACCCGGGGCTAACAGGCAGCAAGGGACCAGTTGCTTTCTGAAAAGATCAACAGCCCAGGCTTTTCCTGAAGTGAAAAGCACACCCAGCACATCTGTTTTGAAGTCAGAGGTGGTCTAAATGGTCTTCTGCAGTGTACCATGTCCTGCAGGCAGCTCAGGAGAGGCACCCCAGATGGGCCGAGCAGGATCTGACCTTGCTCCTCAGAGCATCAGTGTTTTCAAAGGGTGAGACGTATAAAGGGAGGAAAAAAAAAAAGAGGTAGAAAAACTTCAAAACTCTAATTATACCACAGGCAAGGAGAGCTATAAAACAAATGAGCAAAGTCCCTGCTCTGATAAATCCACTTAGAAATCCTTACCCAGTAGCAACAGTGTAATTTATGTCCCACTGAAAGAGGTCCAGACGAGAATTGATGAAGTCTCTTATTTGTGTAATAAATCAGTTTCCATTAATGTAACCAATATGCATATTTATAAACACAGGCTGTACCCCAGGCTGGTTATTCAGGTCCTTGGAAAGGGGGGCTGGGGAGAAAAGGTTCCTCTGAACCATCAAGTCCTTTCTGCTAAATCCGGACAGACGCCCTGTGAAAAGATAGTGGCCTCAATTTATGACACCTGAAAAAGAGCCAAGCTCGAGTAAATCTTCTGCTCTTGCAGAAATAAATCTGCTCAAGTCCTCTTCTTCATTCGGGTCTCTGGAGGGGGCCGTAGAGCCAGTGAAATATTCCAGATAATTTCAAACAGTTGCTGGCTCTGACCACACCTCTGTGCTCCCACTCCCATCAATCCCATCGCCCACGCTGCCGCCCCTTGCACACCATGAGCAGTGCTCCTGTCACAGCTCTTCCCGGGGACCTGCAGGGTGCTTTGGTGTCAGTGCTGGTCCCTCAGCACACCAAGCTCATCTTCCCACGTGGGGTGAGGTGTGGAGGGCCCAAAGGACCATCCTGCTGGCCTTGGGGCAGAGAGGGAGCCCCGGGATTTAACGCAGAAGATCTTCCGTGCACAGGGAAGAGTGAAGAACGAAACCTTCTCACATCCCTGGTGTCATTTGTGGGTCTGGTGGAGCTGCAGCCCGTGGGGATGTTGTTCAGAAGATGGACAGCATGTTTTTGTTGTGAAAAGGGCTATGGAACTGATGCCAGCCTGACCTGGAATGGCACAGCCCAGAGCGGGGCCACAGAGATGCAGGACCAGGTCTGGGGTCTCCGAGGGTAAGGGCTGCACCCAAGGAATTGTGCTGGCATGATAAAAGGTCCTCCCTGCCCTATGAGTAGAAGGCAAACCTTGCAGTCTTGCTTCTTGGAAGAGCACAGGGGCTTGAACCTCCGTGATTTTGTTTTACACCAGCATGAGCTGCAAAGTGGAGCAGGCATGGAGCAGACACTCCCCCCACACCACTGGGTTTGGCAGGCAGGCTGGTGAAAAGGCTCAGACCTAGGGCTTGACCCTTGGCAGAGCTGAGGAGCTAAATGCCCATGGCTCAGCCTGTCCTAAGAAATGAAGCCGAGCCAGGACATGGGCTCACCCCAGCACTCCACTGCCCAGTGGCCAGGTTTGTCCCTCCCAGTCAGCAGTCTCCTAAAACAAAAATAGACACATTTCAAAGGATAGCAGAGGCTGTTCTCAGAACTCTTTTCTTGGTTTTTTTGTTTTGTTTTGTTTTGGGTTTTTTTGTGGGGAGAGAGCCCAGGCATGTGGTCAAAGGCACAAAGCTGAGATGTAAAACCCCCCAAAAGGTCCCTCAGTGTTGGAGAGTCATCACTCGGGGTTTTGAGATCTTGACTGTGATCCTCAGCAACCTCGTTGTTCTTTGAAGTCACCTTTCCTTTAAGGGCAGATTTGGAGTTGTGACATCCAAAAGTCCCTCCCAAACCCAGTTAATCCCCAGTCTTGTGCCACGTGTGTGTGTTTGTCCTGGGGAGCAGAGAAGAGACGCCAGCTCAGTTTATTTATGAGGACAGACTTAGCAAGTGTGACCCAGCTGCCTGTTTGTGATGCCAAGAAGAGCTCGGTGGCAGACAGTTTGGTGATTGCAGGATCAGAGAATTATTTAGGTTGGAAAAGACCTTTAAGTTCATCAAATCAAACCATTCACCCAGCACTGCCAAGTCCACCACTAAACCACGTCCCTGAGCTCCACATTTCCCTGTCTTTTAAATCCCTCCAGGGATGGTGACTCTACAGCTTCCCTGGGCAGCCTCGGCCAGGTCCTGACAGCCCTTTGGGGGAAGAAATTTTTCCTAATATCTGATCAAAACCTCCCCATACTGCACCTGGACTCTCTGGTCCATCCCTACTCACAACCCAGTCAGGTGTCAAGGACCTTGCCCAGGTCTGCAGGAGATTGCCCAGGGGCAGATGGCAGCAGGAGGTGATTGCACAAACCAGAACTGCAGAGCATGAAGGTGCCAGAGAGCCCAGGTGCATTTTGGCCTCTCCCAGCACCAACTCCTGGTGCCACATTTGCCTGGGGAGCCTGGAGGGGGAAGAGATGAGCCTGGTGCCACGTGTGGCTTTCTTTCCCTGAGTGTGGAAGGCACAAGCTGTGGCTAAGGAGTGCCCAGCACGGGTGTTGCAAGCTGGCTGGGGAGTGTCTTTTCAAGCGAGACCATGGACAAAAGCAGCACTGGGCAGGTACTCCAACCCTTCCTTGGCACCTGGTGGAGAGTTCCTGGGAGCTGCCCAGGGAGAGGAGGGGATGCTGGGAATGCTGAGAGCCAGGAGGCAAACACTGGGGTTATCATGGGTTCCATCGTGAGACTCAGGCTTGTGGTCTAACGAAGCTGAGTGATCTCAGCAGCTCCTCATCACCCAGATCGCTGGGGTGAGCTCCTGGGGATGGTTACCAAAGAGGACTCAGGATGACTTCAAGCAAAGGGATGAGGCTGGAGGAAGAGCTGGGCTCTGGGTCAACAAACAGCAACACGAGGAGGGGACTGAAGATTGGGGGAAAAGGATATGGACAACAAACTGAGTCACCCCAGGCCTGAAAGCCCCTTCCCAGCCTGAGTCCCACAGGTGAAATTTGTACTGGGGGCTGAAGAAAGGAATCTGGCGAGTGACTGTGGAAAGACAGGGTCCATGCCATGGTGGTCCTCTTGACAGCTAGGCAAGCACACAGGAAAACTCAGCAGAAGGTCACAAGGTAGGCCAGCTCTACCCGGAGCTTCTCCTCTGGGAAAGCTGCCTTTAGGGACTTTCACTTTCCCTGAGGATGGAGAGAAGCTCCTGGCATTTCAGAGGCCAAGTTCTTGAGCTTTGCCCTAAGGTTGTGCCAAATAGTCTTAGACTCCAGGAAGCCTTAATTCAGATGCTGGTGGCGTGGTTTCTGTTTGAGTTTTGTTTTCTTTCCACAAGCCTCTTCTCTCACTTGGTGCACAGGAAGGACCTGCTGGGTCATTCACATTGTCCTTAGGCCTCCCTGGAGCAGCAGCAGCAGGGACAGTTCAATCTGAAATCCATGGAATGAGCTGGTTCTACCCTCAACCAAAACTGAGGTCCACCTGGATCCTCAGCTCACCAAGCTCTAAGAGAATTTGAGCTTTTTTTAAAATGAAAAACCATAAGGAACCTCCCACAAGCATTAATGGAGAGCAGGTAGATGGTGTTCTACACCAGTTCCCTTGCTGGGACCCTCAAGGACTCAGGCACCCACCCCAAGCCCCCAGATGAAGCTCCAGGGCTGCATCCCAAGGCTGGGCCAGCTCATGAATTCCTCCCAGGGCAGCTCTCAGCTGATTTCTTCTCTCAGGGAAGGCACAGTCAAGAATAACTGACACAAGCTTTAGCTTCCAGATGTCAGCAACACTTTGGCTTTCCCAGAAATTCCTTTTCCCTCACATTTCTGAAAAACAGGACCTTAAACTTGTTGTCATCTAAAACAGCTGTTTTCTCTCTAGCAATGGTTTGTTTTTTTCTTCTCTTTGTTTGTCATGACAATAGAGTGGAAATGGTCCCAGGAACCCCCCTCACTCTGCCAGAAGTATCAGGAGACCCAAGTGGGCAACCCATGTGACTACCCTGAACCATGAGTCTCCCAGCCAGGTCTTCTCATAGAGGTCCATGAGCCATCCCTCAATCTAGTGGGAGATCTAAAGCAAATTCCTGGGAGGTGAGGGAAGATCCATGTGTTGTGTCTGCAGCTGCCTGCTGAGCACCAACCTTGTCCTGCCTTTGGGTCTGCTCTGATGCTGGGCAGGACCTCAGTCTGGGAAGCCTGCCAGGATGCTGAGGAGATGCTGAGCTTGCCCAGGTGTGAGCTTACAGAGTTTGTTATTCCTTCTCTCCAAGGAGCTGATGCTAAATGTGCTCCTCTGCTTTATTCCACTCCTTCCCTGCACTGGGTCACTTGTACAGGGTTCCTGAAGGCAATTTCTCCCTGGAAAGGGTTGTCAGGGCCTGGTCCAGGCTAGGGCTGGAGTCTCCATCATCCCTGGAGGGGTTTCAGAGCCTGGAGATGTGGTGCTGAGGGAATGGGGCAGTGGTGGCCTTGGCAATGCTGGGTTAAGGCTTGGCCTGGAAGATCTTACAAACCTTTTCCAACCCAAACTGTTCCATGGTTCTTTTATGCGAGTTAAGTGATGATCAGTCCCTCTTGAGTGGAAACACAGCCTCTCTGCTCCTCCCCATGCAAATGCAAACCCGGCAGTGCAAAACTACACTAAATGGTGAGGGAAGAGGTTTAGACCCATTTAGCTCCATCATAAATCCTTGCCCCTTACCCACAACTCATTAGCCTGCCTGTAGCAAGAGGCCACAGCTCTGCCAGGCCCAATAGGAGACACTCTGCCAGGAAACACCAAAAAAGGACCATGGCCATGGAGAGATGCTGCAGGGCTTGTCGTACGTTTCCCATCGGCAACTTGAAAACACTCCACGGGTTCCAGGGGACCTCTGAGAACATGAAGAAATGCTTTTGGCCTCGGATGGAAATTCAGTTATGACTTGACTGGGGTTTAATCCTGACAGTTAGTTATGCAGCACAGGGGATCATCTTCTGTTTTCCCCCAGGGGCAGTAAAGTTCCTCTCTTTGTTGCTCGACGCCCTCCTGGGGCGCACCGAGGGCGAATTGCGCGACGACAGCCGCGTAATCCTCCAAGGTGGGGAGATGGATGCTGATGACTAAGGTTTCAAATCTACCTGCTTTGTACAAGGATTTCATCACCAAGTCGCTGCCTTTCCCAGCGAGCTTAAAACCCATCAAGGGCTGCTTGAAAAATGCTTTGATGAGGAGTTCTTAATTGTTTTTGTAGCTCGCTCTGCATTACCTTATTTATAGGTTGAACTAATTGCACGGGGTAGTCATAATAATTCATTGGGAGTGAAATCCTCTGCTGCTTTTTCACTTTCCCAGAGCTCTGTATGATTGTTTAATCCTCTTTTTGCAAAAATTTCCCTTACTCTTGCTGTCTCTCCAGAGGCGGATATGTTTTGGGGAGAGGTGTGGTAAAAATGTTTTAAAAATCATGCTATAATGTTTGACATAAACACACAGCAATAAAGAAGAAGCTAATAAGGGAAAGAAATAATAGGGCAAACCCAGCAAAGTTCTTTGGATGTTCCCAAATATAATTCTTGGACATATAAATATCAAAAAATAGCACAAGTTATTCTTCACAGATGGCTTGTTTTGTGGATTGCTAAGGTATCTCCAAGTTTCTTTGTCTTTTTGGAAGGAATAAGCTCAATTCTTTCATTTCAGAGCACATTTTTGTTGACGTTTGTCATCTTTGCAAACAGCAAATTTTGCACCTGTGTCACAGTATTTCCTATGAAGTTGTCTTGAAGTATAATTGTTTGGGAGCAAGAAGAAGTGGGAAGGTTTTTAAAGGCTTGAGGTTTGTGTCCACATGTAGGTGTGCATGTGTTGTGGGGACTGAACGAGGTAGAAGACAAAGTCTTTCATCTTAAAGTACTGCCTGACACCTTTTCCCTTCTCAAACAGCACAACAAAATTTCCTGTAAAGCTGAAACAAGGAGGGAAAGAGCAAAGGGATGGGACTTGCTCACCAGAGGATTTTCCCACACAGCTAAAGCTTTTCTTTTGTATTCTATGGTTTTAATGCCTTTCAAGTTGAAACAGAAGTATTTTGCGGTGGAATATGGTCCATGTGCTGACTTGGAATTCTGTTTTCAGTTTGTTAGTGTTTTTCAAGGTAAAATTGTTAATTTGAGAACCAGCCAGCCAGGAAGACACAGTGTCTGCCTCGGGGGGTACCTGTGCAGGGAGCAGCCCCAGGGGGTGAGCCCACTCAGGTGCAGCCTCTTTTGGAAAAGCTCCTTCATGGAAAGAGTTAAATCCCCAAACGTGCCATGCCCAGACTTCCATATCTCAGAAACTCACCCTCCAGATGGTCTAAACCCCCCCCCAAAAAAAAGAAAAGAAGAGGGGTTTTAAGTGACATGGATCAGGCAAATACCAACTTGCCATTCAGCTTCTTGTAGCTTGCAGGTAGCCCAGCCCCACCAGTGGAGAATCCAGGTTTTCAACAATAATCTGGGCTCTTAATTGTTGCATTCTAAAGGCTGTCACATGAAAAGTCTTAGAATTGATTTAATCTCATGTACTTTTAAGAACAGAAGCAGGAAGGCTTGTTAACAACTTGCTGCAGACCAGGGAGGGGTAGTGGGTTGTGAACTGCTTCCATCTGTCCACAAGTGCTAAAAAATACAAGATTTTGGATGCTAATTTGCAGTTATTCAGAGTTCTTCTGCAGACACCAAAAAAACAGATCCAAGGACACAGGCAGAGAGGTGCAAGGAGAAAGGCAGTGGCAGCTTTCAGGAAAGCTGACTTTGGTTTAGGTCAAGCTGCCTGCGTGATGGCAGATTGCAGGAGAGGTCAAGGACTGGCCAAAATGTTTCTGATTTCCTCTGGCAATCTGCAGGAGCAGTTTGTATTGCAAGCAAAAAAACCAACAGTTAATGAGATGGAAAAGTTGAGAAACTGAAGGCTGAGAAATGAGGAAATGCAGAATTACAAATGTAAATCTAACCTCACAGCCACGCTCTGCTCTCCACTCCTTAAGAGGCTTTCTTGTCCCAGCTCTCAGATGACCAAGTAGCAGAGCTGCTTCCACAGCCACTCCAGTGCAGATGTGTTTTTCACTGCATATCTTGTGTGTTAAAAATCATTTCCAAAGATGATTTTCAGTAGATCAGTGCCTTTTCCTACTCAGTAGTCATGATGAAAAGTGTTTGATTAACGCAGAGGACTTTCAGTGCCCTGCTGTGAAGCAGCCATGGGTTCCTTGAGGAGATGCCAGGTCTGATTATTTGATTAGACAAAGCCAGCTTTTAATGTGGCAATGATTCTGTCCACTTTGGAGGGGTACAAATGAGTGTGTCACAGAGAGATGCCTTTGCAATAGATCGAGTGCAATGTTATTTAAATGTCAGCATTTCACAACCTTTTTCAGCTCACCCCTACATGGCTTCCCCTTCCCCCCTCCTGCAGCTCCCAGTTCATCTGGAAGCCAGGACCTGTTTGCTGATGTTGGGTTAATTTTCAGTAAATTACTCACAACCATCTGATGGCCAGAACCTGTTTGGAGGAGGTGGCAGGGCCGCATGGGCAGGTGTGGTCAGAGGCCACAGCTGCCTTTTTTGGCAGCTCTAGCTTAGAGCAGCCTCATCCAGATGTGAAATTTCACCTTTTTTTTTTTCTTTTTTTTGGGTTGTAGCCACACCTGGAGGCACCAACCAAGGCCACTGCCCCATCACTCTCAGTGTGTGGAGACAGGAGGTTAGGAAGGGTCAGACACCTTCCCAAGGGTTCTTAGGAACACAAGGAGGTTCTCCTGGCTCCTTTTCCTCCACCTTACCAGCAAACCCAGCAGTGACCAAGGTTTTAAACACCTCTGCAGCTGGAAATGGAGCTGTTCTATGGAAGTCACCTCCATGTGGCACAGGAGGGCCCTCAGGTCCCTTAGAGAAGGTGTTAAGAAAAGCAGAGGAGTTGTCTGCCAAGAAAAGGGGCCTGGGTGGGTTGGTTTTGGGTGCCAAAAGTCTTTGCCTGGAGCCAAGGCCAAAGCAGAGCATCTCCATGGCCCTGGAGCATCCTCAGGTTTTGGTCCATGCAGAGCAGCTGCTTCCAGGGTTTCCAGAGAGTGGATCAGTGCTGGTGTGGAGCTGCTTCAGAAGTGATAGAGCAAGTCAGGGTAGAGCCTGGACCTCTGTTCATCCTGCCCCTCTTCATCCCAGAGCTGGAAAAATCCAGGAATTTTGGTTCAGAGACTCAGGAGCCACCTGGAGCAGGGCCAGCTGAGGGCTGCTCCATCTCAGAAGTAATAATCCTTCCTGAGAGCCTGGGGGAGAGGGGAAAACTCAGATATCCCAGGCTGCATCTCATGGAAGTGGCCTCCCTGGAATGTCTCCTGTCTCCTCATTCAAGGAGGAATCTTTCCACAAGGGACATCATGTCCACCAGTCCCAGTAAGGTTCAACAGTTGATGGAGTGTTTCTATTGTTTCTTTTTGTTTTCTTAATTAAAATACACTGGGTACTGGGAAGAAATAAAAATAAAGAGAGAGAGAAAAAAGCAAGGAACCAATTTATTTTATTTTTTTTATTTTATTGTTCTCTCTCATGGAACGATCTCTAGGGAAATGAAGGAGGTTACAAATAGAGAGGAACAATGTCCAGGCAGAGGCTGTGGGTTCCTGTAAATTAACTTGGTAAGGAGGGGAAAAGAGGGAAAAAAAAAAAAAAAAAAGGACTAAACTCCTGGTAAATGAGTGCCAGGTTTGTGAGTGTCAGAACTGCTCAATGGGGTGCTTCTGGCTGGGCCCCTTTGTGGGCTGGAGAGAAGAGGCTTTGGGGAGGTGACTGTCTTTAGTTGGTGTCTGAGGACCAGAGGAAAGGGAAATGGATGAACCAGCACAGGTTTTCCAGGCAGGCATGGAAAACAGGAGGAGAGCTTAGACCATGGCAGGGAGCGGGGTTGGCCATGGGGTGTGAAAACCCTTCCCAGCCCAGGGGTCTGATCTCCTGAGCCCCCCCTGAACTGCTGGGGGAATCTCCAACAGGAGAAGGACATAGAGTTCTTGGAATGAGTCCAGAGGAGTCCATGGAGATGCTGGGAGGGCTAGAGCAGCTCTGCCCTGAGCCAGGCTGAGAGTTGGGGGTGTTCAGCCTGGAGATGAGAAGGATCCCATGGGGAGACCTTAGAGCACCTTCCAGTGCCTGAAGGGGCTGCAGGAAAGCTGGGGAGGGACTTGGGACAAGGGCCTGGAGGGATGGGATGAGGGGGAAAGGTTTCCAGCTGTGAGAGAGGAGATGGAGAGGAGATCTTGGGGAGAAATTCTTTATTTTGAGGGTGCTGAGCCCCTGGTTGCCCCCAGAAGCTGTGGCTGCCCCATCCCTGGCAGTGTTGAAGGTTGGATGGGGCTTGGAGCACCCTGGGCTGGTGGGAGGTGTCTTTAAGTTCCCTCCAACCCAAAGCAGTCTGGGATTCAATGATTCCATGACTCTGTGACTCTGGCAGCTCCACAGAGCAAACCCTCCTGCCCTGTAGCATGAGCACAAATTTTCTCCTGTTTCCCCAGCCTCACCTTGAAAGCAGTGTGCAGACCATGAGATTTTTGAGGCTCTGGAGCTTTCAGCCTTTCTGCTGCAAGTCCCAGCAGGGTACCTGAGTGGAGGATCTCTCCACCAGGAGAAACAGGATCCTTCAGATCCCTTTGTGTTAACTGATGTGTCCTTAAATGACATGAGTTTGAGGGCTGTAATCTTCATAGGCTGGGCTGGTAGCACATTTCCAAGGTCCTCTATCTCCCTGTTCCTTGCTCAAACCAGAATGACACTTGCTGGGTATAATTAATGCTAATAATGTGCCCACTATAAAACAACCTGCATTTGAGGAAAAGGTTTAAAGCCAGGTTTTCCCAAACAGCTGGGGGGAGTTTGGGGAGAAGGGAGTGGTTTGGCTTTTCTTTAGTGTGATTTCTCTGTGAACTTGTCTTTGAGCAACTAAGAAAGTATTGAACCAAGTCCCTGAGTGCTTTGGGAAAAAAAAAAAAAAAAAAAAAATTCTCTCCCTCTTCCTTGCCCTAATGAGCTAAGCAAAGAAAGATGTTGCTTCAAATCTTGGTTTGGGAAAAAACCAGCAAACCCCCCCAGAATATATGTCTTTATCAATGAGCTTCTAACAAGCCAAAAATGAGCAGAATGAGCCTTTCTCATCCAGCCTAATGAACTCCTCAGATTGCAGAGCTCGTCCCACATTCAGTTGTCTGAAGAAAGTAAGACTGAGGAAAGAAAAGATTAGTGTCAGGCTAGAAGTATTAGATGATTAGCATTGTTTTAGGAAGCAATCTGAGATGTCATCTGGAGATACGCTACTGGGCCATCTGGGGCAGAGAGGGAAGAAGACAGAGAAGAGAGAGAGGGGAAAAAAAAAAAACCAACCACCCAACCAACAACCCTGTTTTGTTTCTCATTACTGCTCTAATTCTGGTGTAATTGAAAACGGCCTGAATGTGTTTAGGAACATGTAGGACATCTGGTTCTCATTGGAAGAGCTCAGCTTTTTCGAGTGGCGCCTTCCATCTTCATCACAGTCCAAAGATTCCCACATCACGACTTGTCCTCTTTCTTTCTCTCCTTTTTTTTTATTTCTTCTTCTTTCTTTTTTTTTTTTTTTTTTCCTCCTTTCCAGAAAATGTGAGGTTGAACTTTCGACTCCATGTAAAACAGTTGGAGAGAAACCATGATAAGTCCTGGGGGACCCATTGAGCCTTTCTTCCCATTATCCTACTTGATTCTTTGCAGCTTCTCAGTTCTTTAAATACAGCCTTGAGCTATTTAATGCTGGTGGCATGAAGAAAAAGGGGAAGGGACAAGCGGAGGGGGAAGAAAACAAAACAAAATAAAAAGTAATGGAAGGACAGTTTGTAAAGTCAGACATCAAAGACAACAAAGACAACTAGACTGAAAGCTGTCTGTCCTTACACAGGGCCAGGACTGTGCTTTGCCAAAGGGGCAGATCCACATAACTCTTCCTTCAAGCAGTTCTGGCTTTCCCATGTAAATGAAACAGTGAGGAAGGAGCCTGAGATCCAGGAAGATTTGCTTGTGGGCTAAACCAAAGGGCAACATCCTAATTCTCCTCCTCTTGGACCCACACACCAAGCCTCCAGTTCTGGTCTGGATGACTCCAGACCTGTCTCTCATAGGAAATTCTGGAGGCCCCATTGCTCAGAGAGACATCACAAGTTGAGTAGACAATAAAGAGATTGTGGGAAACATCACTGCCTTGGCAGGGAGATGGGCTGCACGGTCTGATGGATCCTGATTCTCCACCATTTGGGGAAGTTCTGGCGGCAGTGAGAGGGAGAAAAGGAGCAAGATGCATGAGCACAAGCTGGGGCTGGGTCCTGATTTTAGAATTCTGCTTTAATAGCACTTCCCATCAACAAGGTAAATTCCCAATCATCAGCCCACGTGAGATGATGACTTGGCTTCCCCTGCAACACCAGCCCCACAACCCTCACCTCCAGCTGATGAAGGAGAAAGGGGATTTCTCTGGCTGCAGTGCAGGAAGAAACACAACCACAGGGTGATGGAGCAAGGACCTTGGGAACATCAGAAACACCACCAAGGAGAACCCCAGCCATGACCTTGGGTCATGAAGACCTGCAGGAGCACTGCTGAAATGGATATAAAAGCCCATGTGGCTTCTGCCTGGGCAGTGTCCCCATGGCATCAGCAGGTCTGTGTCCCTTGGGATGGAGCTCTACCCCCTCCTGAACATGTAAGAGAAAATATTCCTCCATTTCTAAGTCTGCTCAGTTGACCAAAGTGAAAGAGTTCCTCCTTGGAAATCAAAGGCAGATGCCACTCAGGATTTCAGTCACTCTGAAGTCTGTATTTTAAATCTGGTCAGAAGACATGGTTGTTTGGGGTTTTTTTCACTGTTTTGCTTGGAAAATGTTCAGACTTTGAGAATTCTCCCAGAAATGGCAAATCAGGATGGTTTTCTACAATCAGTTTTAGGAAGCTAAACCCATGCCCATTTTTTCCACACCACACAACAAACTTTCTCAGGTATAACTGGAAAGAAATTCAGACCAAAGTAGTCCTGTAGGTGACTGAGTTCCATGGCCAGAAAAAGTGTTGTTTTCTCTGAAAAAGACCAAGACACACTTTTTATAAAAAAACCAATTTAATGTTCTTTGAGTCCAGGTCATTTGGTCACTACAAGTAATAGTAGGACCACCAAATTCTCCTGGTTTTGAGACTGGACTCCAACTGCAGCTGGAACATGTGTTGCTTTTAGGATCCTTAGCACTACACAAGTTGATGGCCCCTGCACTCATAATTATTCAAGATAAAAACTGAAAAAAAAAGAAAGCTTCCCCATTCATTACTTGCTTGACCACCACGTTGGCCGAGATGGTCATGATAAGGTTCATATGGTTTAGTGTTTCACAGGGAAAATAAAGACAGGCATGACAGAGCTACACAACAAGGACAAACCAGCATGTTTGAGGAAATGGTGTGTTTAAGAACCTGGGAACAGGAGGGAAAAAAAATAAAAGAAAGACATTCATGCTTGGAAGAGGGTTCATTCTAGGAAATTTTCCAGAGTAGGTGGAAAAGCAGCTTTAGGCACTTCCTTAGGAGAGGACACAAGACTTCTATATTCCTGATATTAGAGCCAAGGAGCATGAAGGTCCAAGGTATGAAGTAGAAGGGACTCTTGGTGCTAAAGGCCTCCAGTTCATGGGGCAGGTGAGCAGAACACCCTGACTAAACTGTACATTCCAACCTGTTTACCCCAAGATTGCAATGGCAAAAAAGTGAGACAGATTTCCCCCAAAGCAGAGTCCTTCATGCAGATAAAATTGAAAAAAATTAACAGATAAAGATGCTGAAGTGTGCCTGTCCCCTCTTCCATGGTCCCTCCAGCATGGTCCCTGGTCTTATGCAGATCTGGGTCTCACCTGGCTGTGGGTATGAGAATGGAACCTTCCTGGGACCATCCCAAAGGTGTCTGAACAGCAGCAGAGGACTCTTGTGAAAGGAAACATCTTTGCCATCTGGATTTTTATGCTTAGCTCCTCCATGCAATGCTTTTCAGAGATGACTCCTGCTATGAAAGGAAATAAATGAAAATTTTAGTTAAATTGAGGTCACAATTGAGTTCATCAACATTTGATAAGATACCCATTCAACTCGACATTTTTCTCCTCAGTCAGGTACACGTTTGCATTATTCTGCCTCCCGTTAGCATCACATTATTAAAGCCTGTGAAAGGAGAAGGCTTGGCTTAGCCTGACTTAGCTTGGCTTGGCTTGGCTTGCTTCCTTTGCTCTCGGAAAATGTTTATTTCTGTACAAATTTCTGACTGAAATTCTGGAAGGAACCTGAACGTGATGGATGAGCAATTTCCTCAAGGTAATCTTATATTGTAAGACCAGTGGATGCGAATCATTACCAAACCAGGAGGCACTCAGAAGAAAGAGGATGTGACCAGTCCTGGCTATCACCCCCATCAGGAGATGGAAGTTGCACAAAGGTCCCACCTCTCTTCCTGACATGGCTGAAAAGCTTTTCCAGCACTCAGTGCTGGAGAGATGGCCTTGCAGGGTGCAGCCAACGATGTCTTCTCCTTGCTCTTGCCACAGCACGATCCAAACCTGGACCAGATGTTTTGGCTTCTGGAGGATTGAACTCAGCAGTGAGACCGTGGGACCATGGGCTTGGGAAGTGCAGCTTCCCCCCCACTTCTTGGTGACCCAGAAAAGCCCAGCATGCTGCAAGGGGTGGCCCTGGGTATTTCCAGGGCAAGAAGCTGTGGCTGGGGACGTGGTGTCTATTTGTCATCTTTATCCAGTGCGAGAAAAGGAGCTGAAGCAGGGGCAAGAAGAGACTGATGCTCACACGTTCCCATTTTCCCAGGAACTTCTACTGTTTTCACTTGGAATCAGAACAAAACCAACTACTCTTGAAACTGCCTGGATGAGGGAATTTTTCACTCCAAAAACATAGTTCAAGAAATTCTTTGGTTGTTTTATGGGATTTTAATAGTATTTTATTATATTTATATTATCTCTTCCTATGTTATGGCAGGTACTTCTGGCATGCCATAATGACCAAAAATTGTTTAAATATTCTATTTTTATTTTCTTTTCAAAATCATTATGAGCAGCTGCTCCTCAGCAGCGAGTGAAACACTTTATCTTTCCTCCCAGATCAAAGTATCTCCTGTTTGTATTGTAATTACGGCGTTTCATTACTTATTAATTACAACACACACAGGAGACACTTTGATCAGAAAGGGAGATAAGATATTTCAGACAGTGCTAAGCAGCATTTGCCTTCAACAATTTGAAAAGGCAAAAAAAAAAAAGAAAGAGAGAAAACTTCCATGACTCTATTGTGACTTGCTGGTGGTCACATTGCCTGATGAATCCTTCACCCCATGGAAAATTGTAGAAATGTCCAGCCCTGAAGAAAGGTAACACAGGTAGAAGGAAACTCCAGAAATCTAAAAGGTGGTTTGAAAATATTGTGCTTTTTTTCTTCTTCTCTTCTGAAATTCATTTTCTTCCACCACTCTTCTTTCTGAGGGATCTTTCGCCAAAATCTCTCTGCTTCCATGAAAAAGGCTCTGGAGGTGGTGGTGGTGGGGGGGGTGGGACTCAGCTGTGTCCAAAATATACTGTTCTCAGTTAAAAATTCTTTTGGCAGATGTTTTCTAGCCAGGTCTCACAGCCAGGCCTGGGGCTGGCTGCCCATTCTCCAGCGCTCTGAGGGGCTTGTACGGGAAAGCAGCTTCTCTCCAGGACTGACTCCTCCTGCTCCAAACTTCTTCTCGTCCCTTGTAGGGCAGACCCTGCCCAAAAAGAATGCCAACAGGGTGCTCCTCCTCACGAGACACCTTTATTTACTGACACCTTGAAGAGTGAAGTATTAAGGGCCCTTTCTTTTTGCTTACACGCTGACCAAATGAAGAAGGGAAAATAATTTAAAAAAAAAACAAAAAAAGGTTAACCGAGTCCAGATGCTTAAAACAATTAAAACAGAGGTTGGAGCAGAGGCCAAAGTCAAAAGTGGGGAAAGAACTGGCTCCACACTCTTTAGCTAAGTTGGATGCACTGGGGTAGGCAGGTCCTGGAGAACTCAAGAGTGAGGCCAGGGCTGTCTCTGCCCCATTGGTGATTATCTGGGTCAACTCATGTTCTAAATACAAAGTGTGAGGGCATCTCTACTTGCCGGGCAGGTTTTCTTTAAATATCTCTTTAATTTTCCAACCTACAGCTTCCTATTGTGGCCGTCACTGTGGAATCTAGGCGTCAATCAACCCATTTCTTCTCTACTTGCCAGGACCATCCAAGCTCATCAGATGCTCGGGGACTCCCCAGATGGTTATGGATGCAAAGTCACACTTCACAGGCCTTTCATCTTCAGTTTCAGCCTGGGAGGACCAGGAGATAAAGGACAAGGTTGCAGTTTTGCCCTTGACTTTTGACCTTGTGGACCCTGGGCTCCTACACCCTCCAGCTGGAGCCCACCAAGGAGTGGCTGGAGTGCACGAGCACAGGAGAGCTTGAGAAGCTGTGGGAAAGGTTGGCATCAACTCTGCCTTGAAATAAAGGTGGAGGGAAGGGGAAGAAAACTCCAAGTGATCGTAGAGCAGTCACCTGAGCTCCAACATCAACAGAGATGCTGGGATAGCTGCTTGGACAGAGCTGGTTCCACCCTGGAGGAGAAGGAAATGATAAGAAGCAGATTTCCTCCCAACACATCACGTCAAACCAGTCTGATTTCCAAACCTGGAAGGTTCTCAAGCCTTGCAGATCAAGAGGAAGCAATAGGAGCAAATCCTGACTTCAGTGACTCTGGGGGAGCCCTCCCAGACAGTGCACTGAAGGGAAGAGTTATCCAAATGGCATTTCCCCAGAGCACAGCACATGCCATGGGAAGCTCAGACTCAGAGAATCACTGTCAGTGGTTTGGGGTAGGATGCAGAGATCACCACACCCCTGTTTGGGTGCTTGCACGTGGGCATCTACCCATCTGCCAAGTGGAGCAGCTCCCTCAGCCTGGTCACCAGCAGTGCTGTGGGGTGGCCACAGCAACCCAGGGGGGTGACAAGCAGCTCTTCATTGAAGAGGGGGACCTGGGATGCCTTCAGTTGCCCACAGAGCCCCGTGGGGTTATTTAAGGTGGGATCTGAGGCCTCCAAAGGCTGCTCCAGAAGGGCACAAGTCTCCAGCAGGCCCCATGCAGACATCTCACGTGCCTTGGAGCATCTTAGCACTAATCACCTGTGTGCAGATTCCCAGCAGAGCCCTGGATCCCTGTTTACTCAGGGGAGAAGCCTCAAGTCTGGGTTAGGCAGAGGTGCCTATAGACTCACCCCGAAATTTAGATATTTCAGTTGCCATATTGATCCCACTTTGAAGGTGGGATTCAGTTATCCAAACACAGACATCTTCACACATCACCATCTGACAAATCCACCCAGGACACCCCTTAAAGGAGACTTAATTTTGCTGGGAAAGCAGCTGGAGGGAAGACACCTCTCACTGCCTAGCAGGACACTGGATGTCTCCAGGGACAAGTGCACTGGCTTTTGGTGACAAGGTGAGAGGACAGCCCAGGTGAATTTAAGCTGAGGTTTGGCATGCACCTGTAGTACTCAACAGTGACCTAAAGACTGAACTAAACACATGCAGAGCCATGGACACCATTTTCAGATGGTGCTAAAGGTTTGCATGCAAGGAGCTCCATTCATCCCTCAAACTGAAACACTCATTGATCCAAATGTTTCTTTTCCTCCCATTCTGCTCTAGGTGAAATTTAGGCTCACAAGAGCAACCAGTTGGCTCCTGGAGCTCCTATCTAGCTGGGACCAGTGTCACAGGTATTTAAGTTCTCTTCCAAAAATATCCTGGTGTCTCATCTTCCTTTTGAACTGCCACCTACTAGAAGTTAACTCTACCACATTTTCTTTGAGGGCCTGATGTCCTCCCTGCTGAGAACATGTTTCACCCAATGGAGATGAACTTTCAGGTTCATTGCCTCAGCACTCTTTGTGCAACCACTTGGCAAAGTTTCTAATCATTTGTAGGTATTTTTTATCTCACTGTTTTGATACGGGGAATAGCTCACAGGCACCGTTTAATACATTTCTCCATCCTTGGCATTACCTTGGATGCGTCCCTCACTGCATCCTCAAGCAAGTGGATATTGCTGCAGCAATGGTGAGGCTTTGGTCTTCTGTCTGACAGTAGCCTGGATCCAGAGATAAGGTGAAACCTGGGAAAGATGAAAACTTCCATTCCCCTAGAGTTTAAGCAAGGTTTTGCCTTGCCTAGGCATGGGACTTGTACTGCATCTGCATACTGCTCCGTGTTCCATCTGTGGCTGGAATCTTGCATTTACACTGAGGTTTTTCTCATGTCTCTTTGCACCTTTTTCCTGTCTCTGCCTCCGTGCTTGCATGCTGCCAGACTGGGAGCTGCAAGAGCAATAAAAGAAAATTTGCATCATTCTTCTCACTTCTGGCACAAGAACATTTCCTAGTACTACCTCTCAGTTTTTCTGAAACCTTAGTGCAGAGCAAGACCATGACCTGGAAGCAACCCCACAGAGAGATCTTCCTTGCAAATGACTCCTTTGGTTTTTGGCCCTGCCTCTTAGCCTCTCTTTACCTCCATTTCCCATCTGCTGATGGGGCAAACTGGATCCAAGTCATGAGGAGAGTGGATGAAAAAGTGAGCAGCTCCAACGTTACAAGCCAAGAGCTCAGTATTTCCAAGTGGAATGTTTTTTTTAGAGCAGTTTCGTGGGCCTTAGCTCTGGAAAGCAGTCATTAAATAAACTGCTTTGATTTTGCACAAGGGATTTGATATTTCTTTGTAGAAAGTCATATCAGCAGCCACTGTAGAGCTGATAACTCTTCTTTGCTGTCTGGCTTTGAGGAGGAGCAGCAGAACTGAGATGTCCCTGGAGAACTGAATTAGAAGGGAGGAGATGGATATGGATATGGATGTGGATATGGATTTTCAAGTGGGCACCCTCTCACCCATTTGAAATAGGGAGTTGCAAATTTGGACCCTTTACTCCTGTCTCCTTCTTCCCCTCAACTTTATAGTCTCCCTACAGATTTTTGCTTCAAGACCGTAACTTGCTTCCCAGGCCCATGAACCTGCAGCAAGTGAGGGATGCAGAAGATCAGGGGAGGAGATTCTCTGGTCCTATCACTGACTCCAGAGAGCCTTACCTGGGCTTCTCATGGCATGAGGGTTTTTTGTTTTTTGCTTTCCTTTCAATCTGTAGTTCCTGGAACCATATGATTTTTGAGAATATTTCCGCTTTCTTTTCTTTTTTCACAAATTTCACAGTGACTGTGATCAAAATGTCCCTTTGTGTTGGAGCCACCAGGGAAGAAGACACAACCCAAAGGTGTTCTTCTTCAAGGAAGCAGCAAGGAAGCCAGAAGTGGGATGCTTTTGTTTTGTAGGAATTGATAATTCTCTAACAATCTCTTTTGAACTTCGTACCTAGAAAAAAACATTTATTTGTCCTGTCTCTGCCTGAATCAGCAGAAGCAGGGTTAAAAAAAAAAAAACAAACAGGACTCATGCATGCTGAGTTGGCACNTAAGCCCAGCCCAGCCCTGCTTGATCTCTTCACCTGGATTTAGGCTTGATGTTAATTACTGCCAGTTGGGTACCACCAGTGAGCACAAAGGTTCACCTGGTGGAGAGGAGGGGAGGGTGGAAGGAGGGGTGGTCCTCCTGCTTCATTTCCCATTCTGATGACAGAACCATAGAGGCATTGAGTAGTTTGGGTGGAAATGGACCTAAAAACCCATCTCGTGCCATGGTCAGGGACACCTCCCACCAGCCCAGGGTGCTCCAAGCCCCATCCAACCTTCAACACTGCCAGGGATGGGGCAGCCACAGCTTCTGGGGGCAACCAGGGGCTCAGCACCCTCAAAATAAAGAATTTCTCCCTAAGATTTCATCTCCATCTCTTCTCTTTTAGCTTGAAACCCTTCCCCCTCATCCCATCCCTCCAGGCCCTTGTCCCAAGTCCCTCCCCAGCTTTCCTGGAGCCCCTTCAGGCACTGGAAGGTGCTCTAAGGTCTCCCCATTGGATTCTTCTCTTCTCCAGGCTGAACACCCCCAACTCTCTCCCCCTGGCTCCAGAGCTGCTCCAAACCTCCCAGCATCTCCTTGGCCTCCTCTGGACTGGCTCCAACAGCTCCAGGTCCTTCTTGTGCTGAGGAATCCAGAACTGGACCCAGCACTGCAGGGGAATTCTCACCAGAGCAGAGCAAAGACCCATTGTGCAATATCATTGCACACATTTAATTTTATTTTTATCCAAAATCACCTCTGTTTCAATTCTTGGGCTGTCATCAGCTTTGACTGCCCTGCCCAGAAATGTGTTTCTGAGACAGAATAGCAATAAAATGGGGCCAAGTCTTCTTCTTGGACTCATATTTCCCCTCTTGAAGTTTATCTAGGATCAGATTATCAGACCAAAACTGTTAAGGTCTGAGGACTTTCAGCACCTGAGATCCTCAGTGAATAGAGAATTTATTTGTGCAATCCACTGCAGGAATAAACACACCTCAGGCTCTGGGTCTTGTCTCAGGTGTGCTCATCACCCAGAGCACCTCAGCTGGCTCTGCTGAGACACTCGGATGTCCCTGGAGCTGAGGCAGAATGTAGAATGTCCCTGAGTATTATCCTTGTGTGCATTTCACAGCCAGCATGGGGGGTCTGCAAAGATCTCATCCTTTCTATCACAGCAGAGCAGATCTTCTTCATCAGGTGGGTGTTCCAGCACCTCTGAGTTCCTGGAGTGCCATCCTCAGAGCTCTTCCCTCTGTCTCACTTTTTGAAGTTGTTCTGATAATTTTTCTTCACAAAATTATTATTATTATTATTATAATACTGTGTTACCCCCTACAGCTTCTTCCAGATCAATTGCTTTCACTTCTCGTGGGGAAAGGGAGAGAAATGTTGAAGAAGCTGCACATAGATTTCACTGAAAAAATAATAATTAGGTGGAAAATAGAGACACAGTTTAGCACACCCCCCCAAGAATGTTTAAGACCTTTTCTAGCCTCACTTATCAGCCAGCTGACCAGTCAGAACATTCTGGATAACCAACCAGCATGCTGTGAGCAGGGATCCATCCAGAACATCCCCTGTTCTTTGTGTCTCTGCTCTCGGAGGAAAAAGAGCACCAAACCACAGAAATTTGAAGCTCCAAGCTCTGGAAATACCCTCAAAGCTTCATCCTCTCAGCCAGGCACCTGCAGTCAGGCAGGATGAGCTGTTGCCTCAGTCCATTTTGTATTTGGGAAGGAAACTGGACCTTGCAGATTTGACCTTCCCTCTGGTTTTATTCTCTCCTTGCTAGGGAACCCCCTGTTGACATGAATAATGTTATTTGCAGGTGAAGGACAGGTAAGAGCTGAGTAAGGACCTTTAGGCTGGGTTCAGGATGAGTAAGTGGAAAATCCCTGAATTTAAGCCTGGCTGTGTGATTTGTTCACCTTCCAGGAGAGGAGTTCCTGCCAGCTCAATCCTCCTGGCTCTCTGATGGAGCAGCAAGGCAATTAAGAATGGAAAAGTGCTTTGGCTCTTGTGAGCACCACAGATGATTCAAAGCATTTTTCTAGATCTTAACTAGTGAATTGACACAATCTGCCCTCCTAATAGGTCAGTTTGGTTTCTCTGGATGGAAGCTGAGGTCGAGAGATGACACAACATGTCCTCAGCTGGACAGCTCTGCCCCAGAGAGGAGCTGAGATGCCACCACCTCCTTCAGGTGTTCTCCTGAGATGCTGTGGCAGATGCCACCAGCCAGGAGCTGAAGGATGAGGCTGGGATCTGGGATATTTTCATCTGCTGGGTGACCCAAGAAAAAATGTTGTTTTGCTTGAACTGGACAATCTTTGGAGCACCAACTGTGTGTTTCTGCCTTCCTCTACCAACCCCATCACAGAGGGATGCCCAGCTGGCTCAGCACTAGCAAGCAATGAAGGAAGATAACAACCAGGTCACCCTTGCTAAGGAGTCAAGCCTTCTGTTTTCCAGAGGTGTTTGCAGCATGTGGGGAAGGATTTTAGTGCTCTCAGGGACCAAGACACATTATCTAGGAGGAGAAGATGAAGTAAGAGGTGTCCCAAAGAGGTGATAGGACATGGAGATAGCAAATGACATGGAGAAAGGGATGGAAAACAAGGCAAGTTGGAGGCACCAGCTGGAGAAGGAGTCCAGGGAGGTGGAGGAGGTGTGGGATTGTGTTGAAAGGGGTGTGGAGGCACAGGGTGTGGTAGGCAAAGTGATTCCAGAGACCTCGAAGAGTTTGGCAATCTGTGGGTAAGAAAGGGCAGGACAAATTGTGACAGGGTCAGGGACAGCATCTGTCCTCTGTGGGATGCTCCAGGGCAGCCCAGTGGTGAGAGCAAAGGAGCAGCCAGCAGAAGAGCTGCAATATCCCACCCAGTCCCCACGCCTCGCTGCGAGGAATCAGCCAGGGAATGCAAAATGGAAAGTGGGGCTGGGAGTCTGAACCAAGAAACAAAGATTATCAGGTAAAAGTAGCTACAGAAACCCTGCAGGAGCTTCTTCCTAATGCTGGGCCACCCTGGGAACAGTTGAATTGTCACAAAATAAAATAAATCTATATTTGTGAGTTCAGGTCCATTATCTGAGTTGCTTTTGGTAACAGATTTTTTTTTTTTTTAAAGCCAGAGGAATGAAACAAAGACACAACAAAATGGTTTAACTTGCCCATCTGAATTTCGTTCTCCTGAAATTTAATTATGGAAATATGTTTATAGATAAAAACCACTGTAATTCATCTTGGTCAGAGGGTGCAATCGTTTCATCCTGAAAGAGGCTTCTAGTAGCTTGTGTGGTTGAGAAACTCAGAGTTTTTTCTTGTGTTCTGTTGAAAGCTATCTTTTTTTTGTTTTGGTTTCCAAATCAACAGCTGACACATGAAGTGCAGGGCCCTGCTCAGATGACCAGAGACATGTTTGGATGAAATGCTAAGTCTCATTTTTGATTCAAGAGGTGAACAAGTTTCATCTTGCCTAAATTATGGTTCTTACAGCCCATCTAAAGTGACCAGCCTGCTTTGGATTATCTTTAAAATTCCCTTGGGAGGGACTTTCTCCATCAGGGGCCCAGCACCTGGAAGCAATGAGCATCCTAAAGGGGTGTCAGACGTGGCTGATGCCACCACCACCACCTCTCCCAGGGCAGATGGGGGTGTTCAAACAGCTCCTTCCAGGCACTCTGCTCCACCCCAACCCAGTCAGCTGAGAAGGACAGAGAGGTTTTCTCTAAAGCTCTACCAGTGGCTCCAATTCAGAGGAGTAATAAAGGTGAACAAGGAGAAGGAGACATCTGGGGGTCATGCTGCTTCCCAAAGTAAATCCCTAAAACCCATGAAGGACAAGAAGTCAGTTCTCTAGAACCCTGGAGTTGTATGGAAGGCCCCATGACAAATAACTGATAGCTTTGCCTGAAGAGTAAGCAGGGCAGAAGACCTCTGCCAGAGGTGATATCAACCACCTTCAGCATCTGACAGGAAAAATCCCATGATATTAGACAAGTAATGCCTCGTGTTCAAGGCCAAGGCCTTGGAGGTCTGGACTGCTCCATCTGCTAAGAGGCAGGCAGGCACAGAGAGAAGGTTTGCTGGAGAAGAGAAGACTCCAGGGAGACCTTATTGTGGCTTTTCAATACTTGAAGGGAGCTTACAAGAAAGATGGGGCCAAACTTTTAGTGAGGGCTGTAGTGATAGGACAAGGGGTAACAGTTTTTAACTGAAAGGGGGGAATTTAGATGAGATATTGGGAAGAAAATCTTTCCTGTCAGGCTGTTAGACAGTTTGCTCAGAGAAGCTGTGGATGCCTCATCCCTGGAAACCTTCAAGATCAGGTTGGACAGGGCTGTGATCAACCTGGTCCAGTTGAAGGTGGCCCTGCTCGCTGGGCACTGGACCTGATGACTTTTGAAGGTCTCTTTCAACCCAAACCTTATGTGATTCCACGATTCACCCTTTCCCCTTTCCTTGGGTCTCTCCTTGTGTACCCATAGCTCCGGGATGGGTCTGGAAGCTTCCCTGGGGGGACAAGGACATCACATCTTGGATAAACAAGGAGAGAGATGATAGCAGGAGCCCTGAGATTTTTGGGGGGATAGGGAAGGGCTGTGCAGGCATCCAGACAGGCTGAGCCTGTGGGGGCAGGTACTGCCTGCCCTGCCATACCAGGGCTGCCAGGTATGGGTGCAGACAGGTCTTGAGGGAGTGGTGGTCAAATCAAGGGCTGGGGAGTTTTAACAAGGCAAGGGTTAGGTGGAGGGTGTGAGGATGTGTCTGTGTGCACGCACATCTACATTACCTGACCTAATAAAAAAATGCATGGCCTCTCTCTCTCCTGACCTGCTTTCTCCTGTCTCCATCACCCAGGCTACGACGACACCACCAGGGAGGAGGAATATGTGGAAATGAATCCAGCATACCCCAAATAAAGGAAATATAATGTAGAATTCCACAGGGAACTTCTGGCTTGGTTATAGTGGGCACTTCTAGTCTCCTAATTCAGAAGGTATACAGCAGAAAGGGAACACATCACCATCCCTGAGGTGACCAAAGGTCTGGATGGCTTTGGGGTGAAGGTAGAGTGAGAACTAAAAAAGCAAACCCTGGGTGGGGAAGAAGGGGAAAGGAACAGAGGTCTGAACAAAGCCATGGTTGCCCTGGAGAAAGTGCCTGAAGAATGATTCTCATCATCTCACGTTCCCCAGTGCCTCAGCTAGGAGCTCAAGGACAGGAGGACTGCTCTTTGCCACCACACACCACTACAGTTAGGGACTCACTGTCCAGAGAGAATGTTTGGATTCAAGAGAGATCAAACAAACTGCCAGAAGACAGATCCATCATGGGTCATGAAAAAAAAAACCAAACCAGAGTGAAGAATGCTAGTTGCAGTTTTCTCAGCCCAAATTCAGCCCCAGTGAAACCACAAACAACAGCTACAGACCCCTGGTGTCCTTCACCCCTCAGGCCAATGGCCCACACCTGCTCCTGGTGACTTTTCAGACCTGATTCACCCCCCCCCACTGAGCTCAGTGACAAATTCACCACTAACAGTGGGGGAATACAGATCCCTAGCACCCAAATCACCACCTGGATGCAGACACCTCCCTGAAGGACTCTGCTGAGCCCCATCAAACATCTCAGAGCAGACAAGAGGAGTCTTGGTCTTCAAGCTGCTGGGTGGTGCAGTGATGGGAGGTTTGAGAGGAGGTGCAGGAGGACTCTGGATACTCAGGCTGGTATCTGCAGTGGGGTCTGGATGGAGACTGGGAATGCCCTCAGCTACATCCATCTTCCAGGAGCTGTTGGGTGAGCTCTCACTCAGCACTGCTGGAGGACAGAACCTCTCCAGTTGCACCAAACTTGAGATGAGAAGACATGAAAGTGAGCGAAAGGGAAAAGCTCCCAGTGGAGGCTGAGGAGGTGAATCTTCCTCATTAATAATCTGCATGAATGACTAGAGATGCCTGACCCCCAGTTGAGGAGGAGGTGAGGGTACACATGGACATAAATTCTCCATGGAGAAGAACAAAAATAAAGAAAAGATAGATCAGGAACTAAGGAAGGAGAAAACCAGCTGGATAGAAGACTTGCATGGGCACAGGTAGATCCCTTGCTTCTATCCCTGTATCTCTGTGTTCCCTGTGTCTCTGACACCTTCATTAAACCATTTGCTCCTTCTGCACAGGAGATAAACCAATAAATAACTGCAGGGCTGAGACTGCAGCTGGTACCAGCCTTGAGGGCCAGATCCAACCACTAAGAGGGACCAACATCTCCTGAGCTGACCAGAGCTGAGCCCTGAAAGCCTGGTGATCTTTGGGAAGGAGCTTCACACTTGGACTGTGAAATAACACCAAGGTGAGAAGCTCAGAGGGCTGAGTGACCAAGGATGAGCCCCATGGATATCCTGCAGCCATTTCTCCTTCCTCCATCCTTTCTGAGACAGACCACAGCTTCTGCTTCTTTGCAGCAGCAGGATTCAAGGAGTAATTCCCCTTGGAGAAATTGCAAGGGGGGAATTTCAAGTAGGCAGAAGGTAATTACCCAGCCTGGAATTTCTCCAGGCCATTCACTTAACATGCAAGACAAGGAGAAAGAAAAAAAAAAAAAAAAAAAAGAAAGAAAAGTGCAAGGGGATCTTTGACCACAAGCAGTCTCAGGAAGCTGGCCTGAGCACACTACACTCCCTTGATGTGTCTGAGCACCTGAATTGACACCAATTGCTCTGAGCACTTCATGGGTTTGAGTCAGAGAGCAACTGTGGTGTGCCTGGGCTGCAGAAAGCCTTTCTTCCCCAGCCTGCTGTTCTTCTGGGAGGAGACACACCTCTGATAGGAAGGCAGGTGCCTGGGGTAATGGGGGTGGGGAGAAGAGTGCATGGCAGGGTTTTGTAAAATAACATGTCCACCCAAGGCGTGATTTTCTTTGGAAAGCCAAGCAGGGAATTTTCCAACCACCTGGCAATCAGTCCTCATCTCCCATTAGCCTGGGTGCTGTGTCCTGCACTGGCCTCATCTCCCCAGCATGAGAAATGAGAGGGAGATGAGCTGGAGACACCTCTCAAGCCAAGTCCCTCCTCTGCTCCTGCAGGTCCTCAAATGCCCCCTGCTCAGCCACCACACTCCATGCCCCATCCCCAGGCAATCAGAGCAAAGAGCAGGGGGGTTCTGAGGCCAGGCACGACGGGAGGGCCCTGGGACCACCTTCTATCCAACCCAAGCATTGCCCAAGAAGGAGACCTTGGTCCCAGCTCCTGGCCACCCACTGCCTTCCAGGTGAAAATTTTAAGTTCCACTAGAACCCAACCTCAGCTTTCAGGTTGGGTGCTGGGAGCCCCCTCAGAAGAACTGAACTGGGTGACATTTCTGTTGTCCTCTGCAGGCTGGTTGTCATGGTGCAGCCTTCATCACTTCATGTGTGTCTCAGAGCTTTTATGCTCTGGCCTTGGCACCTCGACCACATGCACTGTGGTGCCACCATAAAAAGCAAGTTATAGGAAAAAAACAGAGTCCTGCTCCCCAAAATGAGCTAAATCTTCCCTTATTCAGAGACCTCCTCTTCAAGAAAGTTCAGGTATTTCCTATGGTTACCACAGAGGACACTTTAACAAGATTTCTAGTCCCCATCTGCTCACCAGCAGGTACAAGGGGAGCAGAAGAGCCCACAGAGGTTTGGCTCCCACCTCTCATAGAATCATGGAATTTTCAGGGTTGGAAGGGACTGTGAAGATCACCTAGCTCCAACCCCCCTGCCATGGGACACCTCACACCTTCTCCTTGCAGTGAAGTCACAGCCATCACCCAGCCCTGATGCCTCCCCCAGGGCAGAACAAAACCTTTCCTCTCAGGTGTTCATCGAGTTTGCACTCAAAGCCCTCCCAGGCTGGAGCTGCCACCCCCTAATTCTTCCTCTCTCAATCCTCACCACTGTGGTCCTTCCCTTTTTCTCTTTTCCCTAATCTCAGCCTCCTTTGCTGGGATCCCTTCTTCCACCCACTGTAAATCAGAGAGCAGCTGACATCCTTCCTCTTTGCAGCCAAATTTTCCATCCACAAAAGCAACATCATTTCTCTTCTCTAAAAGCAGCAGCATCATTGTCTCACCCCAAGACATCTTCTTCCCCTCGTGTAATGATGGGCTGTAGATAATATTGTTGTATTTATTTATTTTCTTTATCTAACATAAAATTGCTTTACATCCCTCACAACAGACCAAAGGCTTCCCTTCCTCTCTAGATAAGGAGGGAATCCTCCTCCTCCTGCTGTAGTGTTTGATCACACAGAAACAAGAAATCATTTCCAACTTCAACACGTGGTGCTCCCAGTGCTCTCACAGAGTAGGAGTTGATCCTATCAAGGGATGAAGCACTCACAGCCCAGATGCTGCAATCTTCATCAGGAGGGTGGGAGACTTCCATTTGGGATGAAATGCTAAGCCTCATTTTTTATTTAAGGAATGAATAAGTTTCATCTTGCGTAAATTATAGTTCCTGCAGCCCGTCTAAAATGACCATCCTGCTTCTGATTATCTTTAGAATTCCCATAGGAGAGACTCTCTCCATCAGGGCCCAGCACCTGGAAGCAATGAGCATCCTAAACAGTGTTGAGGCACCTGGGCCCTCCCCTGGGGTTGCACTCACAGCAAAATATTCACGTGCTCTACAGGGGCTGCCCAGAGGGAACCTGCTCAAGGGTAGAGGACGCATCTAACTCCTCAGGACACTATGCATGGGACTAAAGGACCCTTTCAGCCCAAACCTGGGGCTTCTTCCTGAGTGCCAGCACCCACAAGCACTTTTGGGAAGAGTGGAGGAGGTGGAAATGGAAGTGATGCTTCACCTCCTCCAGCTGGCTGCTAGCACTTGGCTCCCTGGGTTCACAATCAGTTCCCCTTGCTGAGAGGCCACCCAGTCCTGCTGGGAATTTCTTTCCTTTCATCTTCTACATTATTTTTTTCTTCCGCTCTGTGGCACATACCAATAGCAGAGCCAAAAGGAGCATTTAACTTATGGACCTGATGTCTGTGCTCTCCTAGGAGGACAGGACAGTGGCTTTAAACCTTCTCCAAGTTAGATCTCAGCCCAGGGCTTCTCCTGCCTTTATATCTCTACCTCTGATATAAAACCTGGATGATACAAAAGCTGGATGATATAAATCCCAACCTCTTGCCACTTGCTTTGAGAGGTACATCCTCCCCCTGAGTGGCAGAGGGTCGAGCTGAGCTCCTCAGTGCAGGCTCCTTTCAGCTTTTTTGGGGGACACCAGCAATGCCTGGGGGGGAGGGATGTGCAAAGGTGGCTTCACGGGGTGTTTCTGGGTGTGCACGGGCCAAGAGCTCCAGGCAAATAGAGGGTTCTGCAGAGGTGAGTGTGTGGCCCACGGGTCAGACAAGGAGGGTGGGGGAGAGGACAAGGTGAGGGCTCAGCACCGCTGGGGCTCAGGATGTCTCCATCCTGTCTTTGTCATCCTGAGCTCATCACCTGGGGTAAGTCACTTTGCCTCTCTATGACTCAGGCTCCTGGGAAATGGGACTCACATTTCCCTCCCTCAGAGGAATAAAGCAAAAGTAGATGTAAAAGATGGCAATCACTGAGCTGGTGAGATATCCAACCTGAGACATGTTTATAAGCTCCCAGACAGCTTCATAATGCAACTTGCCTCAGCCCCAGATGGGTTTTCCAGATGTTTTCCAAAGGTCTTGGTCCTTGCCACCAGTTTCAGTTGCTTCAGTTTTCAGTTTGCTTCTCCAAAGCTTTGCCTCATGATCTCAGTGATGGACAGACTAAAATCAATGGATGTCTTCTCTCCATCTGCTTGCAGGGAAAAGAGAAGTGACTAGCTTTGCTCTATCACTGACAAGTCACTTTCAACAGAGTACAGAGAAAAAAAATCATTTTAGCTCCTGCACACAGAATTCCATGGGTGACTACAGAATATCTCAAATACCCAAACAATCCTGCTTAACATTCCCAGGACTTTGTATAAAGAGAGCAGCAGTCAAAGCAGGGAGAGTCCTTGCTCTCCAACTTATAATTGCTTAAGGAGTGTCCCCTAATATAATTAATGAGGGTGCTCTAATTAAGAACCCAGAGTAACGACGCTCAAAACAACTCCATCTGCTGTGAGGGGGGAAAAAAAGGGACAGATGGATGAAGATATATATTATGTACTTTGTATATCTAGAAAGAAATGAGGCTGTGGCAGCAAGTGCTAGCTCCAAAGGGTGAGGATGTCAGCCTGGTCCATGTCTATCATTATGTGCTGTGAAATCACCCAACATCAAAGGAGCATGAAAGGAATGTGGTGAATGCCGCTTCACCATAATTGTCTGGAAAATTAAAGTTCAGTTGTGCCAGCCATTGTGTGTTAAATATCCTTAGGCAGGAAGGTCGATCCTGGAACAAGTAGGTGTGTCTGGCAGCCAGGCAAGGCAGCATTTCCAAACAACTGGCACTTGCCAGCTGATCCCCTCCTGTCCTGCTTGGGCATTTGGGTTTCGTTGCCCTCTTGGCAAAGGGTCACTCTGGGGCTCAAATCATAAAGATGGAGCCTAAAGAACTGAACTCATCCTCCATCCAGCCTTCCCGGGCCCAAAATCTCCATCCCTGGAGGTTTTTCAGAAGAGACTGAATGTGGCACTCAGTGCCATGGGCTGGGTACCACGGGGGGAGTGGATCAAGGGTTGGACTTGATGCTCTCAGAGGTCCTTTCCAACCCCAATGATTCTGTGATTCTGTGAAAATATCAACTGGAGTTTCCTTGACTGAGAAATGAGTAAACAGCTGCTGAAGCCAGGGAGAGTTTAGCCAAGGGGTGGCTGAGGGAGAATGTGAGGATTTGTCCAGCAAAGAGCCTGGCTGGGGTTCTCCTGGGGTGAATTTGGGGTTAGGGAGAGGAGCTGAGTGCCACCAGCACCTCGTCCTTCTCAGCTCAGGGCTTTTGGCCCCATGAGCCACCCCAGAGGCCTGGCAGGGTGAGTGGCTCTGCAGAGGTTTGATGAAAAAACCTTCTCCTTCCCCGAGCACCAGCTGGGGCTTTCCAGCACCCCTTGCAGGAGGCACCCCAGGTTGCAGAGCTTGGGCTCAGGAGGCTTTTCTCTACTTGAATCTATATTTCCAGCCCTGGATGAAATGATTCCAACACCAGTTCCTCCACAGCTTCCTGTGCGGCGAGAACCTTTTTCTTCTCACCACAGATCTCAAATGCTGGCCCTTCTTTCCTGACCTGAAATGACCTCTGGTGGAGGGATGCTGATTCTAAACAGGTTCGGATTTTTTTTTTTTTTTTTTTTTTTTGCCATTGCTGCAAGGGCATCCTTAAACCCAGGGGGTCTCCCTGCAGTGTTCAGAGCCCAACCCCTCTTTGCTAGCCGGGCATCTCTTAGCCCAGTTAATAACCCACATCACATCCACACCCGGGAAGGATGGGGAGTGTCTGGGGGGTGTCTGAAGAGCTGACCTGCAGCAAGAGTGAGACAGAAGCTGAGGCTCACGCTGGTGGAGGCAGAGCTGCTCCTTCCAAGTCTGCACAAATCAGTGGCTCAGCTTTTAAGAAATCTGCACAACAGGCACTGGAGATGCCGTGGCAATTTTTTTTTTTTTTTTTTAAGAGGAACATTACTTGCGTTCAGCCCTGGCTGGGCTTCAGCTCCTCCATCTCCTCCTGCTTGCTTTTGCAGTTTCGTTTGGAGATGTTCCTTTACCTCCCCTGGGATGTTTTAAAACTAGTCTGGACAAAGTACAGGACAGAGAAACAAGCACGTAGGGGTTAGAGGGATGGAGTAAATTACTTAATGAGTTTTTTCCCAACCCTAACGCCTGTGATCGTATGACTTCACCTCTGAAACAAGCTGTTGCTTAACACAGCTGGCACAGAAGGGCTGCTGCATTCCACCCCAGAGATGACCACATTTCCATGGGAGGTGAGCAGGGCCACCCTCCCCCCCCTCTATTTATGGTCTGCAAAATGATTTATGATCTATTGGAATGAAAAGCGCAAGGCGAATGTCAGGTATTATAAACTGTTATTACACTTCTGCTTCTGAAAACTCTCCCCCTTTTGAGTTTTTGAACTGTTTAATGGCAAGATAATATCCACAGCAGCAACCCAAATTACAGGCTCCTCGAGGCAACTCATTAATATTGTTTTATAAATGAACATAATATTCCTGGGCAAAAGTTGAAAGCGCCTAAACCCTCTTCTTTTATTTTTCTAATGGCAAAATACCCAGAAACAATTTTCAACATCCAATAATTATGATTATTAATAACTCACATTTATGTAGCACCTTTGATCACAGAGCACATTACAAACAATTGTGTACATATGCAAGCACACACACACACGTGCAGAACCGGTATCTCAGCATAGCACCCCACTATCAGCCCTCCTATCACACACACAGCACCAGGGAGCCCAGAACAACCTTGGAGAAGGCTGCAGGATTTGCCCACATCAGCTTATGTCCTTAATGCTCTGATAATCACCTCTGCCCACTCCTAAAAAACCCACCCCTCTGCAACAAGCTTTGAACGACTCTCGTGTGCAACCCAAAATTGCAGCAGGAATGTTTTGGGGGTTTGCTCTTTTGATTTGGGGTTTCTTTCTTTTTTCTTTTCTTTTTTTTTTTCTTTTTTTTTTTTTTTTTTCCAGGCTACAATAGGGTGAGCAGAGCTGGAATCCAGCCAGGGGTAACACACCTACTCTTGCAAAATCAGCTAAGGGGACTTTGAATGATTGTAAGATGTGGCCAAACGCTTGGTTTTTCCACCTCATCCCAGGATGCTTCTTGCTTCAGCATCACCCAAGAAGGGCCAGTGCTGCTGCTTCAGGAGAAGCAACCCAGGGGCTAAATGGGCAGAGAAAGGATGTGAGGCTGTCATACAGGCACAACCTGAAGACAAGGCAATTAATCTGAACATCTCAGACAAACTGATGCTGCTTTGTTGGGTTTTTCTTGGCTGCCTGGCTCTCATCATCTTTCATCAACTCTGCGTGGGGTCAGAGGGACTTTGGTAGAGGAGACAGACCTGAAAACTTCAGCCCTGTCTCTGGGCAACAGCAGGGCTGGGATGGTGATGTTTCTGGAATAGGTTTTACAGGCAAGCTCTTGGTGGCTGCTGTTTATTTACCTCCCCTTGGCAAAGCTTTCCTGGAGAAAGCACTGGAGCTCCTGACCCACACATGCATCAGGTGTTTCTATTTCCAGTAAATGTCCAGTACCTAAACCTACTCTTCACTAGGTTCTTGATATCCCTGCAAGCTCCTGGTCCAGCCAAGATTTAAATTTGTGCTTAATTTAACCACCAAACAGAGGCAGTATCTGACTCACTGGGGCCAACAAGCAGAGATTAAGGCAGAAGCCCTGGACCTCCTCCCACCCACACCCTGGATGAGTTACCCTGATATTTATCTCGGCCTCCTGGGGTTCCTTTAACCTCAGAAAATTATCCTTATGGCTCACCCCTAAAAGCAGCTCAATCATAGCCCTCCCCAAGGCAAACTGGACCAGCGGGTCTGAAGGAAACTGGGAGTGAGGATGCTCGTGGGACGCTGCCCTCGGGCAGGAGGGATGGATGGGGTGAGAGGAGAGGAGGAGGTGAAAAAATGGGGAGGCAGATGCTGAACAGGAGAGGGGGGGAAGCCGAGCAGGTGCCAGCCAATGTCTGCCCACACACAGGGCAATGATGTGCCAGCATGCCATGGAGAAGGGGCATGCAGGAGCAGAGCCTGCAGGTGAAGAGAGGAGTCCCCTGAAGTCCACCCTGCTAGAACCTAAAAAAAAAAAAAAGCTGGGAGACCTCCAGGAGGATGCTGACCAATTGAAGAAAAACCCAAGTAGAGCAGCTTAGCCCAGATGATGTGGACATCATAAGAAGAGTGAAGGGAACAGGGGTGGTTTTTCCAGGAAAGGGAATGGGTGAGAGAGGAGAATCAGCTCAGGTGAGGAGGAGGAGAACCTGATCACTGTGGCCTCATGGGGGGTGAGGAATCCTGAGTTTAAATTTCATCGAGCAAGGCTGATGTGAGACACTAAGGAAAACACAGATAAGGAAAGAAAGTACTGGAATAGGTTGTCAGGAAGGAGGTAAAATAACCATCACAGGAGGTTTTCAGGAATATTGAGACAATATCTCTCAGGAATGACGTAGGTAAAGCTCATCCTGCCCAGGGGCAAGGAGGGGGACACCACAACCTCTGTCTGGACTTCCCTCCCACTCCTGGTTTTTATGGTTTGGTGCTATTTAATGCCTTCATCTCAGCAAGACCCTGGCCCACGTTGGACCACAGACCCAAGCAAAGGACAAGCCACCAGGGCAAGATGTGGATGTGCATCAGACCCCCAAGCCCAAAAGGTTTTTAGCACTGGGGGTGGTGTTCACTTCTCCAAGTGCCAGAGTTCAGGGCAATCCCACAGGAATGAAGATCAGGCTGGATGAGGCATTGTGCAAGCTGGTCTGGGGGGAGGTGTTCCTGCCCATGTAGGGGGGTTGGATCTTGATGATCTTGAAGTTCCCTTCCAACCCAAACCATTCTAAGATGCCCTGGTGTGGTGGATCACAGGAGACCAACACCTTCAAAACCAAACAAACCTCAGCAAGATGCCCCATGTGCTTCCTCCCCTTTCCCTCCACTGCCTCCAACCCACCTTGCATAGAAATGGGAACAACCACAGCACAAACTTGGAAGAAGAAACTGTCCCTGTGTCCCCTGTGGATATTATCCTTGCCCTGTTTGGGAAAGATACTGCAGAAACCTGGGCGGGTGGGGGTTTTTGTGTTCCTTGTTATCTACAGGGATACTGTAAATATAAATATATATATATATATATAAGGTGCTAATAATAAAAGACCAGTGCCAGAGAGGAACTAGACAGATAAGCAGGGGGAAGCTGCTTTCCTGACCTCGTGGGCCAGGTTTTCCAGCATGGCTGAAGCCAAACTCCCTCCATTGTACTCCTTCCAAGGAGACCAATTTTCACCCACTGAGGGTAACAGAGCCAAGCTCATTTACACCAGCTGATGAGCTGCCTCATGACTGTCCAAGATCCCAGATGTGCATTTCACAACAGCAGAGCCCTGGTATCCTTGCCAAAATCTAATTTGAGTTAATTATGTTCTGTCTCCCTAAATTCCCCCTTAAGGTTTCAATTGGATTCCTCTTCACTTCCTGCCCTAACCTGTTGTGTAGCATTGATGTGCAGAGTTCAACAGCTGCTTTCTTCCATCCCACAGCTAACAGCTCCCCAGACAGCCATGGCTCAGTGAAGAAATTTGAAATTGTTTCCTCATTATCAGGAAGGTGCATTTCCAGAGCTACCTAAAAAAAAGAAAAAAAAAAAAAAAGAAAAAAGCCCCAAAAGGCAGATTCTCCACTGCTAAAACAACAACCACCTTGTACTGGTTGGTGCTGCCTGTCCAGCCCATTGACTTACTGGGACCACAGCAACTCCTGCCAGTGCTGGATCCACTGGCTTCCTATGGAGCTGAACACTTTGCCACCAGTCAGGGCATAAATTTTGGATTTTAGCAGCAATGGGTCAGTTGATCCTTCACCAAACCTCACCAGAGCCCGTCTGCACCAGGAAAGGCTGCAGCTTCCATCCTGCCTACAGTTTGACGATGTAAATATGGATTTTTTGACAATATAAATACGTCATTTAGTGCTAGAGAGACATCTGAAATCATCTGAACCACCCATCTGCCCAAGCCTCTCCCCACACTATGTTTTTCATTCAGCCATCCACAGTTCAGTAGCAAGTTAAACACTTCAGACCCTTGCAAGCCCAGTCCCCTGTGCACAGAGCAAACAATGCTGGTTGAATTATTCAGTATGAATTATTTGTCAGATTCCGTTCTCTTCCCTCCTCTCTTTATGAGCTGCCAGAGGACACACTATGTTTTTCACCCATTTATTCCCAATTCTCAGTGGCTTATTTTTAGCCCAGAGCTTTCTCGCCAGCTCTGCACGGCGTGTCCTCAGTTCATTATTCAATGTGTCAAATTTGCTCTTCGAGATGTGTGAAGAGGAATTAAGGAGAGGTTTAAAAATAAGCACAAGGCTCAGTACTTTCCTGAATTCGAGTCATCAGCCCTCCTCATCCTCCAGGCCACTCTGTAATGATGTGGACTAGGAACCTATGGACTTCTTATTTCATCACCTGGGTGCTTCCTGCCCCATCCAAGCCATGCATGCAAACTCCTCTTGGTCTGGGAGGTTTTCCATGTGTCTATACCACAGGACCTGATTGGATGAGGCAGATTTCCCCTGGTGATGGTCTCACTCTTGAAGGTGATGTCAGGACACTGGGGATGGAGGGGATTGACCTCAAACCCCAACTGCTGCAAGGGGTTACCCTGCACAGGTGAGAAGCTGGGCAGCTTCTGGAGAGTCTCCTCCCAGCTGTGTGGTGGGGTTTATTTTTTGCCCTTAAAAGATAGGAATCTTTCCTTGTCTGCTGACTTTTGGATCCCCACCCTCTGTGTCTGGGAGAGGAAGGAGAGGAAAAACAAGGATGATTACAATGATTTCTCCAGAAGGAGCTGCTGCTTTTCAGCCTTTTTTTCCTCTGCCAGGGGTGTTAGTGACACTGGGGATGAAATAACTCCTCTGTTTCTTCTCTTATGTCTCAGAGGAGTGCTGGGCAGACAGGAAGGGAGGAACAGGCTGACTTCTGTTTGACTTCTGCTGGACTAAATCTAATCTTTACACCCAGCTGAGGCACTATTCCTGTGCAGCAGATACACCAACCAGCTCAGGATTCGAGTCCATCCTCCCAGGTACACCAGGAGATTCCCCTCTCCCCATCTGGCCACGTTTGGATCACATGGAGCTCAAGAGCAGGGCAGGAGACAAATGACCCCAGACATGCCCAGAAAACAAAGGCAAGATGAGGAGGGCTCAGAAACAGAGCAGGATTAGCTGAAAAAGTCCCCAGCAGACATCAGCAGGCTGGTGCACCAGGCTGTGAGCTCAGGCTGGCAAAGCCAAGGCTGAAATCCATCAAAGTCAACCTGTGCCCTTAAAGTCAACCAGAATTTGTCTGAGTAAGGGTTGAGCCAAGAGGCTTTGGATGATTAAATCCCTCAGGGATGGGGAATGATGGGAGGAACAGACTTAATGTGAGGGGGGCTGGTGGGGGGCAGGCAGGGGGAGCAGATGCAACTGGAATTTGGGATGTCCTAACTGCTAGCTGTAAATGGTGTTGACTTGGAGGAGCCAAAGGCCAGCTGCTTCCAAAGCTCTGGGTGAGTGGGAGAATTTCCCAAAACTCAGAAGCTGGGTACAGCCAGGACAGGGGGAAGCTGCTGGTGTGAATGGGGAGGTAAAGGGGACAAGGAGGGCTGAGGGGGGAGGGAGACACATGTCTTATGGCACCTCTGAAGCTGAGCTTTAAGTGAATGAGATGGTTTCTGTCCTTTCCTCCACCTCCCAGCCCACAATCCAAGACAGTGGTCTGCACCCTGGATATAATTCCCTGCCATCTCCAAGAAGTGGGTTCTCAACTGACCAGACCTGTTGCCCAAAGAGCTCTGAGCATCTCCAGAGAGAGGAGAAAGAAAACAACCCCAGCACAGAAGTCAATAGGTGGGTTCCTTCCATTCAGCTCTTGCTTCACTTCTCACCCTGGGAAGAAGGAGGAAAGCTGATCCTGGAGCTGCCATCCCAGGCAGGGTGTTCAGCAACACTCAACTGGCTCTGCATGGAGGTTTCTCACTGGGTTTAGCTGCATGTCCCCACAGCTTGTTTGGAGCTCCCACAATTATGGGATTGCAGCTGCCTCCTCACAGCCACTCAGGACAGGACAAGAAGGCAGAGATTAAGTTGCACCAGGCAAAAGGGATTTAGATTAAGCCCAGTGAGAAATTTTCCAGCAGGGAGGAGAAGGAGGTTTCTAAGGAGGTTCTGGAATCACCAGCACTGGAAGGTTCTTGTCCTACTTCTTTTTCTGAGAAAGATTAGAGAGACATCTGTCAGAGGTGGATTAGGGAGAGCTGATCCTGCCTCGGAGCAGCGGAAGAACCCGTGTAATCTCAGATGGTCCCTCCAGCCCATTTTCCATTCCTCTATCAGTCAGTCACAGGCACAAGACAGATACTGGCACTGGTGGTGAGTGGGTGATGTGGCATCACTCCAACACCTGGTCCACAGGGAGGGTGAAGGATCTGCCTCTGCAAGTGCTCCCTGCAGGAGAGGCAGCTCCCCTCCAGCCCAGGCTCAGGACTCATTTATCCCTGAGCATGGGATGGCCAAAGCCTCTGAGACCAAGGCAAGCTGGGACCTGGCAGAGACTCTCACTGGAGACAGAAAGTCAGAGATGTCACGAGTGGGAACCTGAGGGACAGAAGCACAAGCAGAACATAGATTGAGATCTTTTCCTACAAGGCAAGAAAATGTTTCTTAGATCATTGCTAAGATGAGGGTCCCGTGTCTGTGGCAGCAACAGGATGGTTGATGGTTCCAGTCAAGAAGGTCCCAGAGGATCTATCCTGTCTGGTGACACCTGCACAGCCAATCCCCTCTCCATATGGGAGACTGGAGGCCACTGGTTGTCCTTGGTGACAACAGGCAGTCACTTTGGCCATCCCAGCTTCTCTTCAGGTGTAAGGTGGGTCTAAGAAAACAAGCTGAGCAGCTACACTCACCCTCATCTCTCCACCTTCTTCCTCTCTGTTTTCTCCTTTGCCCACCTTCTCCTCTCCATCATGGCCCAGTTTGCCAGCAAGATCCCCTCTGCAGATGGGCTCAGGCTGGGAGCTCCAGAGGCTTTCCTCACCTGACCTTTCCCTCTAGCACATCAGCCACAGCCTCCACTCCTGTTCCAAAACCAAAACCAGGTCTCTGGGAAGCCCCTGTGGCCACTGCCCTCTGCTATGCCAGAGGGAGAAGGGAGAAGGCTGTTTTATTAAGTGCTGGTTTAAGTCCTGTATCAGATAGATGGAGGAAGAGATGGAAGCAAGGATGCCATCCTGAAAACCTGAGGAGCCTCTTGCCAAAGCCCCCCGAGCCTGTGCTGAGGGGATATCACAGACTGCAGGCAGAGTTTCACATTAAAAGAGCAAATCTCAGAAAATGGATCTGGGGAAAAAAAATAAAATAAAATAATAATTTAAAAAAAAATTAAAAATAAAAAAAAAAGGAGCAGAAGGTGGTGGAAAGACCCTCCCAGGTTTACAGCTGTTCCCAAGAGTGGAGAACAGTGGGGATGAACCACCCGGGTCTGAGAACATTCCTGAGTGATACCTGTGGGAGAATTAATATGTACTGGAGAAGGGCCAAGATGTAAAGATCAGCCTGTTCTAGTCACAGACTGCTTGTGCTGGAAACAGCCCTGACTCCCAAAGCATGGGCTGGGACATTAAAACAGGTCCCCTCGTGCTGGGATCACCCCTCATGCTCTTTGCAGAGGACTTGGCTGTGGGCAGATACAGCCCTAAAGCTGGAGGACATCCTGGGCTTCATCCTGCTCACTTCTCCCAAGGACACTCAGGGTCCTCTAGTCTCAGGCAACCCATTTTTATTGCATGCAAACCACTCAAAAGCAGAAGCTCAGACACAGATCCTTCCTGGCTGCTAAATCCCACTTGCAAATTTGTTGGGAGACAAAAAATAATAATAATAAAAAAAAATAAAATAATAATAATAATAAAATAATAATAATAAAAAAAAAACCAACACACAAAAACCACCAAAAAACTTCAAATTCCATCTCATTCCCCCAAGAAGGGTGAAAATCAAACTTCATTTTGCCACCCTAGGGAAATCTCAGAGGTGAAATGCAAACAGCAGTTTTCAGAGCACTTTTAAAAGGTTTTGGAGTTTGACACTGACCCTCAGCAAAATGCTGGACCAAAGTCTCCTTCCCTGTCACTCTGGCAATGAGCTGTACGGATGTGCTGCAGGGAGAGGGAGATCTCAAAGCCTGAGCCAGGTGGGGAGATGGCAAATTCAGAGCATCCAGAAAGCCTGAGCTGAGCTGAAGTCTTGAGGTTCTTCAAGTGTAGTCCTGGCACCAAAACCCAGGTAAAAAAAAATCACACAAATTAAATTCATGGGTAAACTGATGAAAACTGATGAAAACCAACCAACAAACAAAACCAACCAACCAACCAACAAACACAAACAACAACAAGGCAGCCTTTGACCTGACCTTTGAGTTTTGAAATGCAGCTTTTTCATGGCTGCAAAGTCTCTTAGGGGAGAGCAGCAGCTGTGCTGGTGGCTGCCCCATGCCCTCTGCCACATCCATCCCTGGGTCACTACAGCCTGCAGCCTGCACAGACACATCCAGAGCTGCTCCAGATGAATGCTGTTGTGTTGCAGGCCAGGAAAAACCTCAAGCTTGCAATGAGCCAGGGTGGGCCCATCTCTATCTCCATCCCTGTGAAGAGGGAGAACCCCTGGGAGCAGAAGGTCAGTCTGCCTGGTGTCACCACGACCTTTCCTAGAAGAGTCCCAGTTTCCTGACCCCAAGGGTAGCCAGGACAGAGCCCAGAGCAGACAGGTCACTCTGGTACAACATGAGCTCCATCAACATTAGCCAGGGGCTTCCTCTAGGCACCAAAAGTCAAGGTGCCAGGAGCTGGGTTGACTTAACCAACACCTCTGCTCTCAGGAATACAAACCAGCCCCAAACTCTCAGACCCCCCAGCAAAGGCCACAGCTCTCACCCACAGCAGGCAGGGAAGCAAAAGGAAAAACCCACATTTTCTGTGAATAGAGCAGCACCCAATACAACAATTCCTCCTCTCACCACCTTGGCTCTGTCACAAAGTGGGATGGACCTGGAGCCATAAATTACCATTCAGATTTGGGGGAGCTTTGGGTTTTCAGGTTGCTTTCTGTTGTATTTTTTTGTTTGTTTGTTTTATTTTTTTTAAAGTCAGGGATTACAAACTCATTGAGATAAACACCTTTCCTTTTAGGGTTGGTTTTTTTTTTCTTTTTTTCTTTTTCTAAAGAATGCCTCCAGGGACAGGAGAGCTCTAGCATAAAATAGAGATACAATCTATTACAACACAGAAGCCATCTGTCACTGAGATAAGCACACAGACTATTTATTACCTGGCTGCAGCAACCAAAAAAATTAGTCAGAGATTCAACCAATATAATCTTTCATTAAAAAAAAGTGGTTAATGAGCTTCCCAAGAGTGATAAGAAATGTGTTGAAACCTGACAAAAAGGAGATTGTTGGGGGTTTTTAAGTGCTTCTTCTGCAGAACGAGGCAGAGCCGGTTTGGTCTGTATGGAAGTCAGGAAGATGGGAGTTTTTTAAAGGGCTTCACACAGTCACTTGGTAGCTCCAAATCCTCACTGCCAAGAAATAAAACCCAGCAGGATCGCTACCACCATCCCCAAACCACCACCAGGGCTGGTTTAGCACCTTGAAGGCAAGAGGTAGATGGTACCACTAGTCCAGCATCCATGGCATTCCTCAGAAAAGTCCTTGGATAGCTTGTGGGACACTGTGAGAAGGGCTGTCAGTAAGTTCTCTGCTCAAAATTCTCCATTTCCACGTGGTCTTCAGCCTCCACCTTGGTGTGTCTGCAAAGCAGCATCCCAGCCCTGCTTGCTGCTCTCCTGGACTCTGCTGCCTGCACCAAGGACCCAGGAAAGATGCTGGGATTCCAGCTGTTGCCAGCTGTTAGCACTTCTGCAGATCTGCAGAGCACTGGTGGCATGGAAGAGGTCAGTTTGGAATTCCAGACATCTTTAAGGACAAATGTCCAGTCTGGGAGGTCTGTGGCCCAGCCAGCCTTGCACACCCCCAGTCTGAAAGCCCTGGGGACATGATGTGAGTGTCTGTGTGTCAGGCATAGTGGGAAGTGTGTCTTGGTGGGCTTAGAACTGAAGCTGCAGTCCATGAAAACTTGGATTCACTCCATCCAAGTTCCAACATCCCCACAAGACCTCTGGCCCTGCCTTGACTTCTCCATGGCCAGGTAGCCAGGTAGCCAAGCCACCACTTCTGTGATGGAGCATCACGGCCCAGGCTCCAGCAGGATTTGATTTTTATTCTGCCACTGCAATTTGCATTTTCTCCTGGTTCTGCCCTGGCCAAACCTCCTCTGCTGCCTTCACACCCTGGGTGCAAACGAGGAGCCAAAATGTTGCCACCACGCTGCTCCTCCCTTGGTACTTGTCTATGGAGCACCATGGGGGGTATGAACCAGCCCTGCTGGAGCACAACCAAACCTCAGCTCTAGGAACTCAGGAAAAAAAAAGGGATCTTTTCATTGCCAACACCAAAGCACGAGGGCAAGGAGCAGGGTGTCACCAGTTCCTAATGGCATCACATCAAGGAGCCCTCAGGCCACATCCATGTCACAGGCTGCAGGACACCTCGGGGACAGCTCTGAAGAGTCACAACCAAGGTCACAGCCCGGTCCAAAAGCATCACCAGAGCTGTATGACTGTCCCAGGGCAAGGAGCAAAGACAGCATGGAGAGCTCATTGTGAGGAAGCCCTGGCACTGGCACAGCTTTAGCCTTGAGGACCTCAGCTTTGGACCGAGCTGCTCCAGCACAACCATCACCAGGGGGTTATTTTGTGCTTTTATCCCCGTTCTTCAGTCTTCCTGCTCCCAATGGAGCCCCCCCCCCTCTGGATCAAAAGAACAACACAAGCTGGGCAGTGCCAGGAGCTGAGTGGGTGTTTAGGCAGCGCTTTGAGATCCCCCCGCTGAAAGGTGGGAAGTGAAAGAGCTCTCATTACTCCGCCAAGGCTGCCAGCCCAGTCCAGACCCTCCCAGTCCATCCCAGTCCGGCCGCCGAACCTCCGCCCCCGAACTCGTTAAGGAACCGGGACCGGGAGCCGCATCCCTCCCTGTTCCCAACTGCTCTTCCCTCTGACGGGTGGAAAAAGGAAAAGTTGGGTCTCTGTGTGTGTGTTGTGTGTCTCGGTGCCCTGCCTGCCCAGCCCTCTCCTGATGCTCCCTGGCAATGAATCCGGGACCGGTGCTGCCGAATGGCAGCAAAACCGGAGCAGAAAGACGGACCCAGGGGCTGGCAGCATGGAGTCACCTTCCCTCTCAGCCTCGGGGCAGGTGGCAGGGACGAATTTCCTAGGGAAGTGGGGTCCCCGGGGCTGGAGCTCCCATCCCCTCTCCCCTCAGCACCTTGGCCATGTCCTGTCTCAGCAGTGGGTCCCCTGCCATTTCCCCCCCTTTGTCCCCACACCCCCAACCCTCAGCCCCTCTCAGTGTCAGAGGAGGCTGATGCTGAGGCTGTGGAGCAGAGGGTGAAGCTTCAGACCAGCAGTTCCAGAGCACAGCAGGGCAAAACCACTGCAGACTTGCTGAGAGCACCAGCCCCAGGAGGTCCTGCCACCCCTATCCTAAGCACCAGTCTGCCAAGAGCCCAAGGTGACACCTCCTGCCCTTCTCCTCTAGCAACAAATGGAACTGGAAGCCTTTTGGTCTGTTTTCTCTGCTATGAATCAGGACAGCATCTGGTTTGGCTCTGCTCCTCTTTGCACTGCTGGAATCCCAAGATCATCTCTGTCTTACTCCTTTCCTCCCTGCCTGGGCACCATCCTGGTGGCAGGGCAGAGATGTGTAGTCGAGATGTCTCCAGGCATGCATCCCCAGTAAGAAAAACAAATGTTTTTAAAGACGTTTTCCAGGGAAGGGAAGAGTTTTATGACAGGGAGGGCGTATTCTTCCCAGGCATCAAAACTGCAGCATCCTCTGACACACTGGACTTCTGCACAAGCAGGGAACTTTGTCCCACTGTCTCCTACCTGACCCTTAGCAAACCTCAAAATTTGCTTGCACTTGCTTCCAGGAGGCTGGTTACACCTCTAGCCTTGACTCTGACTTGCAAATCTGATGTTGTTTGGTCTTCCTCTACCAATGCCCCAAAGATTTATGGCAGGGTGTAGCCTTCCGGATGTCTTAATCCTTTTCCTTTGCTGACGACACCCACAAAACCTCCCTGTCTCCTGTATTTTTCAGCACAAGTGCAAGAAGAAAATAAATAAATAAAATAAATCACAACAATGAGGAAAATATTCTTGGCACACTGAGCCCCACTCTGCTGAGCCACAGTTGGAATCAGGCCTGGATTAATTATTATTTCTCTCCTTTTAGCACTCACTGCTCCAAAGTGAAGGTGGAAATCACCCCTGAAGTCAATCAGCTGAACAGTTCCATGACTTCCAGCAAGAGAAGGGGCACAATCACCAGCCTGGAAGTACAACAGCAACTCCACCAAAACACTATTCTGGGGCTCCTTTGGGAGTTCTTCTCAAGATTCTGGCATTTGCCCCCCAGAAGCAAAAAGGAATCTTTTTGCTTCCTTTTTGCTCCAAGAAGCCTGAAGTTGGGAAGTTCAAGGACAAGCCCCAGGTGCAATATGAGAAGGGAAGGATCAGGCTGACCCTTCAACCTGGATCAGGCTGACCCTTCAACCACTCATGGATTCTGTCCCTGCTGCCCTCTGTAGCCTCTTTGCCTCCACAGCCAGCCCATGGCATCCCTGCAGCTGGGGAAGGATGTCCCACAGCAAATGTCTCCCCAGAAAGGGGAGGTATCTGCCCCCAGCTTGGATGGACCCCTCTGAGCCACCCAAAAACCAGCCTCAGACACACATCTTGCGTGGCACATGCCAAAAAACCACTGAATAACTCAGCACAGGAGGCTTCTTCCACGCATCACAGGGACAAAATTTAGAGGCTGAGGAACATCACCATCTAGGCTGCGGCCAAACAAGATGTATTCTGCAAGAAGGGGATGGGAGAAACCATTAAATCAAGAAAACAATGAGAAGAAAAAAAAAAAAAAGTGCCTAGGAAAGTCATCCCCTTGAACCTCTCCCCTCACCTTCTTCCCTCTCAGGTCAGCTCTTGCATCAGATTTTTCTCTCACGTCTCCTAATTCTTTCTATCTCATGCATCTGAGGGTGGGTCTCAGCCTCACTGCACTGGCCTAAAACCTGACTGAGTTCCTGGACTCAGCATTTCCTCCAGGCAATGAGGTCTGCAGGCCCAGAGTCAAGGCAGGTTCCTACACGATGCCCTGGTTATGCTCACAGATCACACAGGGTGCAGCAGGGCTCAGCTCTCAGGGGTTCAGCACCTCCCAAATGAAGCCACCACTTGTCACCTCCACCTGGTTCCTATCAACCTTCTCAGCCACGCTGAGCTCTTTCATTACCAGGGCTGTCTGGCCTCCCAGGGTCTCTAAGTCTCTCCCAAACTCCATTCCTGCCTCTCCAGGCCCCTCCTAGGACTGGAGGAGACGAACTAGAAGTCCCACTGCCCCTGATGCTCCATCTCCCAGCAGTAGAGTTGGAGCTCATGGCAAGAAGACCTTGAAAGGCAAAGTCATCTGCAGGCAGGCATCTGACATCCAGGGAGGATGCAATGACTCCAGCCCAGGCTGTGCAATTCCTGGAATGAGCAGAGCTTCCCTCCAGTTGTCCTGTGCCTGAGGAGCCAGCAGACACCCAGCAGAGGACATCTCCTGACAAGTCCTGAGGCTTCTTCTGGTCTCAGTGTAGAACCAGCCTGGATTTTCCAGAGCCTGATCTCAGTTCCAGAGCAGCTTTTTCATCAAATCCCAAGTGGTTCAGGTTGGAAGGGACCTTAAAGCTCCTCTAGTTCCAACCCCCCTGCCATGGGCAGGGCCATGTCTTTGCTTTTTAACCTCAGCTTAGTTCCTGGGTCCCAGATACAGGATGAAGTTGGTGATTTGCAAGAGATGATGCAGATACTTCCCCACTGCAAGGCTGGAGGGGAGAAAGCAACCTTCATGACCTCTCTTTACAGCCTAGCCCAGTTCCATACACAAATCTCTGAGACAGGAATGAGTCAGACCCATGGCCAGGTGAAATTCAAAAGGTTTATGGAAAAGCAACAAACATTTGTAAAAAACACATGCATGGTAGAGGGACCCTTCCCAGCTGGACTATGATGGTTCATGGACAAGAACTGTAGAAAGTTCAGCAAGTCCTTTCCTACCAGACCTACCAATGTCTCATCACAAGAGAAGAGGTTACTGGGTGCATGGAGGCAAAACCCTGTAAATCCCTCTCTGGTTTTATTGCATGGAATCATTTCCTGCTGAGTGGATTACCTGCACTGCTGATGGACAAGACCATCAAAAAGTCACTGTGGGGAAGGCTCTGGTGAACCCAACTCAAGTTTTACACAGTGTGAAACAACATTTAATCTGTGTGGAGGAGAAATACGAGTCCTCTTCAGCACCAAATCCTCCAAGCACCAACTTGAGCCTTCCAGAGATCTCACTTGAGACATAAGTGCAGGTGAACCACCCCTCCCCACTTCCACCCTCTTCCCCCAGGAAGCACTTCATATGAGTTAAGTCATTTATCCCAGCCAGGAGAGCTTCCTAAGGCATGAACCTGCAGGGGAGTTCTGCCAATGACACACTCAGGATCCAGCTGCAAGAAGGGGAAAGGAAAGATTCCCATCTCTCTCAGATAACTCACCTGCTTCTGTGATTCAGCATGGATCTGAGCAAGCCTCAAAACCTGACATGCAAACCTGCACACACACGCCAGGGTCAGGGGGTAAAGCTCTGGGACTCAGAAACCTCTGCTGCCTGTGTGTGCACTCCAGCTTCAAACTCAGCATCTTGAGGAAAAAAAAAAAAACAAAACAACAAAAAACAAAAAACAGAAAAACAGAAAAAAAAATAAAAAAAGAAAAAAAGAAAGAAAGAAAAAAAGAAAAAAAAAAAGAAAAAAAGAAAAAAATTCTATCTGGTGCAAAAGGCAGAGCCCCACTCCATACCTCTGTGCCTTGCAGAAGGTTTCCCCTTCCATTCCCATGGGATTCCACTCAGAAGTTTCCTACCAGCTGCAGCCACAGGGTTTCACATGGCCCTCAGCCAAGCTCAGGGACAGTTTCAGTTGCACTTCAGTGAGTGGGTGAAAAGAGAATCCAGCCAAGCCCAAGGGTCCATTCCTCAAGGTGGAGCATCACCAAATCACCCGCCACCTCCTGAAGGGGAAGGGAGATGGAAAACCCTACCAGTAGCTCAAGAACCATGGGGAGAAGCTCTTGGCAAAACCTGAAGGCAGGCAAGGAACCTGCACTCCCAATTTAACCACTGAGCTCCAGGATACCTGCTGGGAACTGCATGGCTGTGGGATGGCTGGAAGTGCAACACTGTCCCATTCTCTGCCAGGTCCAGACATTCCCCAGTGCTCAGGAAACCTCCTTTTCAGGGGTGGATGTTGGAACACAGGCTTCTGCAAACCTGAGAAAAGATGGTGCAGGTGTCTCCCCAGAATGACTGCAGAGGCCATAAACTCAAGCTGGAGTAAATCCTTTGTACAGTTTTGTATAATTTAACTTCTACTAAATATCAGAATGGTGGTTAAACTAAAAATACCATTGAAAGTTTTTTTTTTTTAAATCTATTTGGGAAAGCCAAATCATAATTTCATTTTATTTTCCAAATGAAGCTGCTTCAAATTTGGAACTCATGATCACAACTATTTTTGATGCAAGGGGGCACTGGGGCAAAATAGTTTTTAGACAAAAACCCCAAACCACTCAACTTGGTTCTCTTCATTCCCATTGCCCTAAATTTCAGAATCTTGGTTCAAAAGCAAGGGGCAGAGCAGGTTTTGGTTTCAGGCTCGGGATAAATGACACTAAAACCTCTCAAAGGTGTTCCCATGAATCTTTAAGTAGCAGAGATATCAGTTTTTTCGTCTCACTTGGGACACTTCCAGACCTGGAAAAACTTGTTCCAAGTGAAAAACAAAAAGGGTGTATTTGTTGCCAGGAAATGCAAGCACCTCAACCCACCCAAGAGTTTCACAGAGGGGCTGCAGACCCCAGATTCCCCTCCAGGCCTAATCCCTAATCTGGAATGGGTTTGATTCTCCTTGGAGGAGAATTACATTTCTCCCTGCCAGTGTTGGGATTCTCCATCTGATCCCTCCCATGGGGCTCAGCTCTCTTCCCCAGCCTGGAAATGAGCACACCAGGAGCAGCAGAGTGCTGGAGTTGACATCTGTCACCTTCTCTGCAGAGGAAAGTTTTGCCCCCAGGAAAAGATGTTCAGATTGGGCTGGGCTGCATGTTTTCCAGTGGGTTCCAGTCCCTATCAGCTTCACCCATTTAGTAGGCTGGTGTTAAACAAGTTCAGAGGCAGGTGTGGCCCCTGTAAGGAATTTCTTTGGCTGTGGGAAAACTTGCACTGAGAAACAGTTTTTGTAATGCTTGTCAGGGCACGTAGGAAGCCTGTCCCCAAAGTCCCATGAAAGCTCTGGTGGGAGATAGATAGAACATTGCCTAATACAGAGCAGCACCCAGAAAGTACCAACTGGTTGTACCCAAAGTGAGCTCTGAGAAGAGCAGTCAGTGGATCCGTGTAGACCAGAAGCCTCATTAGCCAGGAGGTGAGAGGAGATTGTTACCTGGTGTAGACTACAACCAATTCAGAGTCTTCCACCTCTGTTCTTCTTACAGAGTCTTCGGAGGCAAACACCAGCCAGTTCCCTCCAGTCCAGAGGGGCAGAACCCAAGAACCTTCCCACAATCATAGAATGCTAGAGTTTGAGAGGGACCTCTAGAGATCATCTCATCCAGATCCCAAGGTCCCTCATACCTACATGCTCGTGCCATCCAGATGCCAAACATGAGAAGGATTCTGCCAGGAGCATCTTTTCCCAACATAAATGCAGGCCTCAGAAAAATCAAACCAGCTCTGGTTGCCTTAATCCAGAAGGAGCTGCCTCTGGATTACAGCATGCTGTGAGGTCCAACCTGCTCTTTACAAACACATACAGACTCCTCCATCCCTCAGCCTGGAATGACTGGATATTGCAAAGGCTGGATGGCTTCCCACCTGAGAAAGAGAGTCCATAATCCAACCTTTGGCTGGTTTCTTCCTGTGGGGATTACAAACACCTCAGGTCAAGGAGCGTGTGTTGGTACAGCACCCAGCAGAGTGGTTATGATCTTTGACTGAACCTCCCATTGTTTCTGAAATACAAATCAAATGTTTAATGATGTGATTTCAGTGCCTGATCAGCTGTGCTGGCAGCAGACCCGAGCAACCATTCCCAGACCACCTTGTCCATCCACCATGGGTAACCATTCCTGGCCCCAGAACCAGTACTCCATGCTGACAGCTGATACAGACGAGGCTGGTGTGGCCAGGAACACAATTTAGTCATGCCAAAGCCTTAGGTCTTACAGACATTTGTTTCTGTTTGCTAAAAGTTTGGGACAAATTACTCTTTAAACCCAACTACACTGGGAAACACCCAGGTAGAAGCAACTAGGTGATGGTTAAGTGTCCAGCTGGTGTAAAAAAAAAAAGCCCAAGTAGCCACAAATCTACAGTATAATATCCACCAAGCACAGAAGAAATTGGGGTGATTTCCACAAACTTCTTGGTTACAAACATCCCAGGAGGACCTGCCACCCCTTTTCTATTTCTTGTCTTTATGAGATCACCAAACGAGTTTCTCAGCAAGTATTAGTGCTCCTTGGTTATGCAGAGCTGCTGCTTTGATGTCCTCAATTCTCTGCATCAGCACCAATGTCCCCAATCAGTGGTGTAGCAGAACAATGCTTGGAGGTGGGTTTCTCACCTGAGGTTTTGCAATTACCTCTTTTTTGCAGTTTAAGCTCTTTTGCATTCTCCACTAAGCCTGATTAGCATCTACAGCCACTTTGCTGCACACTGCTCCTCCCCAGGCTTAAAGGTGGTTCTTTTTCTATACATTAAATTATAGGTGTTTAACAGGCAGCCTGAAAGGTTTTTCTCCTCTCCTCTCAGCACTCCTTTCTCCCGGGGAGCAGAGAGGATGCCATGGGAGATAACCTTCCTCTGCTACCAGAACAAGGCCCTGGCCTGTCCTTGACCCCTTGGAGCCCCACCAGACACTCCAGAGCTGGGACTGCCCATAGAACCCCCCCCAGAAACCAGCTGAACCCTCTTTCTCATTGCTATAGATTTTTCCTCCTCGTGGTTGAGCTCTCATAGAATCCCAGCTTGGTTTGTGTTGGAAGGGACACCTTCACCTCCATGAGGTTACTCCGAGCCCCATCCAACCCAACCTTGAGAGTTTCCAGGGATGGGAGAGCAGCAGCAGCTTCTCAGGGCACTACAGCATCCAGCCCCGCCAAAGGGGGCAAGGAAAAAAAAAATCTCGGAGGCTGAGGATGGAGATGGAGGTGGGCAATCAGCTTCGGGAGGACAAGGCAGGGGTTGGGCAGGGTGGGTGGGCAGCGGGCCGGTCCCTCCAGCGGTGGCCCCTGGGTGGGACAGGCGCTGTCCCATCGCTGTCCATGGTACCAGGAGCCTCCTCGGGGTCAGCTGCCGGGCACCCCCACCCCACCCCCGGCAGCCTTTCCAAAGCTACAAGGAAAGGAAAGGATTGATGTCACCCCCTGGAAGCTCCCAGGCTCCCGGGATTTCCCTGCGTTAAGTGTTCGTCTCTCCAGAGATGAGAATCTCTCGTCGGAATCTCTGCTCTGGTGGCCGGAAAAGCCAACTTGATTTACAAAACAATCCAACGGATAAAATACATCGTGAAGGGAATTGTTTCGTGAACAAAGGCAAGGCAGCTTTCCTGGAACTGCCAGAGCAAAGTTACAGCTCCCAAAAAAGGGCCACAAAACGATCAGAGGAATGGAAGATGTTTCGTGTGAGGACAGGCTGAGAGTTGGGATTGTTCATTCTGGAGAAGCAGCCTCAGAGCCCCTTCCAGGGCCTGAAGAGACTCCAGAAAAGCTAGGGAGAGACTTGGGACAAGGGCCTGGAGGGATGGGACAAGGGGTAATGGCTTTAAACTGGGAGAGGGGACATTTAGGTCAGACATCAGGAAGAAATTGTTTGGGGTGAGGGTGCTGAGCCCCTGGTTGCCCCCAGAAGCTGTGGCTGCCCCATCCCTGGCAGTGTTGAAGGTTGGATGGGGCTTGGAGCACCCTGGGCTGGTGGGAGGTGCCCCTGGACATGGCAGGGGGTTGGAACTGGATGATCTTGAATGTCCCTCCCAGCCCAGACCACTTTATGATTCTATGACTCTTTACTTTTCCTGACCATGCTCATTGACCTGGACACTCTCAGCAGACACCCCGGTGTGGCTTCTTCTTTTCCAGGGCCACATCACCTAGCCTCATGCTGGGAAATCCAGAAAAAAAAAGGATTTCCTCAGAAGTGCTGAGCATCCCCTGTCTTTTCACTGCTACTGAGTTACTTAAGTTGGAAAAGCCCTTTAAGACCATCAATTCCAACCATAAAGAACCAGTGTACAGACACCAGCCCAAGTCAGGGAGTGAGTTCAGTCCAGCTCAGTCAACCCAGTCCAAGAGGCAATGAGAAGCCTCTGCTTTAAACCCACTCAGCTAAAGCAAGTTTCAATGGATAGGAATTGGCTAAAGAGGCAACACGAAAAGCCACCCTGAAAATGAGTTAAGTGTGCACAGTGTGTTTTCCACCTGTTTTACTAAATTGGCACATGTTTCTCACGTAGACAAGGCCTAATTTACTTGACCCTGGGCAAATCCCACAGCCTCCTCCTGCTTTATGTTTCCCACTTTGTAAAATGAGGGGAGCTCTGTACCTGCTTTTTGCGAAGTGCTCAGAGATTTATGGAGGAGGAGGAGGAGTGCTACATGAAAGGGTATGAGGAGGAATTATTTTACCTTGACACACCACCAAAAAAAAAAAAAAAACCAAACAACAAAAAAACCCCTAGCCCTCCAAGTCCAGTTCTCCACTATTTTACTAGCAGAAGCAAGAGCTTAGGGAACAATAAAAACAAAGTTAAAGCGTTCTCAGCTCATTACACATTTTCTCAATGTCTTTTCAGACGCAATTAAACCAAAGAACCCTGAAATTAACTGGTTTCCAGCCTGGGTAACACTGGAAACATTTATTTCCTACCCTCCATGTCTAATTAGTGCCATTTAGTCAAAAGGGAGCAAAACTCCAATTTGTAAGTGAAACTAGACGTATATTAAAAACACACTGGGTAATAATGCCCCAGTGCTTCTGTAACGCTTCATGCCTTCAAAGGGCTGAGCAAGTATGATCTCATTAATTCTCACAGGTAGGTAATTTGGGGTTATTAGCCTTGTTTTACAGCCAGATCTTAGAGAGGTGGAAGTGATTTGCCCACAGGCACAGACTCCATGCTCGAGACTGAACTAGAACCTGGGAGACCGACGGTCGTAACCGGAGCTGGGGACCCTCCACGTCTCCAGAGGGGACCCCTGGCTGGGTCAGGAGATGGCTCCTGGGGGATTTAGGGCTCTGCTGTGAAGACCATTAAAAAGCCAGAAGGAAAGCTGGGGAACGTGGGAGCACCAAGCTCGATGGCAGCCGTGCAAGAGCCTTTTCTCCTCGCCCTTCATCCCTAATGCCAGCAACATCAAAACTTTGCTGTTTATGGCTCTGCTGTGGCTTTTCCTGCCAGGCTTTAGACCAAGCTGCTTTCCAAGGGGCCTCATTGCAGTTTTGCTGCCATTGGAGACTGGCAAGAGCTTTGCCCAGGATAAATCAACAGTAAGAACACTCTCCCACAAAGGTCTGTGCAGCCAAATCCGGAGTGTTTTGGCCACTGACATCCAAGTTTTCATTCTCACACCCCTGCTCACCTGCCATGTCACCTTGGGGGCATTACAATCCATGGAAAAAAAACCTCCATGTTTTTTACAGTGAAGGTCCTCAGCCCAAAAGCACATCCCGGGGACATTCTAAAAAGCATCTCAGTCCATGCAGACCATGCCTGACCCATGCATTGTCCCTCCTTTGTGTCACCAACCAAAGTCTGGCCCGTAGGGGTTTCCATCACGTGCTTCCCACATCTCACACCACATGGCACCAGCAGCTGCCCATAAAACACTGGATTAGGAGGCAAAACTTATGCACTCCTCTCCCTGAAATGTTAGTGAGCGTTCCCTGGGTCTGGGGAACCTCAGCTCAGCTTCCTCTGACACTGGAGGTAGAAATTCTTCCAGCAGTGGGTAGTGCCCCAACAGCAGAGCTGGAGAAGGCCTCACACCCCCCAGACCCCCTCACTGGAGCAACCCTTCAGTAAGGATGGGGGGAAACAACTAAATAAATAAATAAAATCAAAACCTGCAGCTCCAGAGGGCAAGAGTGAGCATGACTCCACAGCCCTGGGATTGGGGCACTCCCCTGGGAGTGGGGAGACCTGAATTCCAGTTACCAACACTCGGGGTTGTTTCGTTTTCAAACACATAAAAAGTCCTTGGAGCAGGAGCTCCGGCTGCCCCACTCCCAGCTGAAATTCCCCAACACCACCAGCCTGGCTTGTTCTTTCTTGCTGACCCACTGGGGATGGTGTTTCCCCACTGAGGGCTGGAACAGCTTTCCCCTGATGCAATGGGAAGGGAAAGGAGGAGAGGAAAGAGGACACCTGCCACCTCCCTGCATCGCCCCAGGAGGGTGGTAGGAGAGTGTGGTGGGAGATGTGGCTTGGACCCTTCAAAAAAATAAAAAAAAGGGACCCGATCCCACATCATCTCCCCTGTTGTGGACACGTGTTGGGGCTGGGGAGGGAAAGAACTGCTGATGCAGGAGGAGAAGCCTGATCCCCTTGCAGTGATGCCAGCAAACATATGGTTTTGGATAAAAAAAAAGGGTTTACATGCTGTACGTGCTGCCCCTGCGTTTTCGGCCAGGGACACAGCTCCAAGGAGAATGTAGCACTTGAGTTGGCTTGAGGAGCACACTGCTGGCTCTAGAAGAGGAAAAAAATAAAGCCTATCACACCACCACCACCAAAAAAAAAATACTAGAACAACTCCACGCTGCTACAGGAGTTTGTGAAGTCATCTTCAGGCCAGCCCTGACCCCATGGTGCCTCTTCCATGGCCTTTAGGGAAAGCAATGGGCAGTGGTGGTGATGTTGTATTCCTCCTTGTCTTGAAAGCTGCCAAAACCCTGGCAAAAGGAGGCCATGGGGGTGAGGAGGAGGTGTTGGTCTCCCCTAGACATCCCTCTGCACCTGCCCTGACCTCCAGCACATCTCCTTGGACCCAGCAGAGCTGCCTCAGCCAGCCACCAGCTCCTTAAAATGTGGTACAAGGCTCAGCTAGGAACCTGGGCTCCTCCAGGTGCCCAGAGACCTCATAACTTTTCAAGAGAGAGGTGATTCTTTGGGGGAACTTGGGCCTGTTTGAACACTGCAGGACTCCAGAGGGGATTTTCAAGGTGTGGGGATGGAAACGCAGGCACACTCTCACACACACCTCACACCCACACACACTCACTTCCAAATATTCTTTTCTCACACCCACAGACAAACTCTGTCTCACACAGGGACACTATCACAGCATCAGCAGCTCTCCTGCCCAAGTCCCCTCCCTCTCTTGTCCCCCTTCTTCTGCCCTAATGCCTGTTGTCTTGGTTCTCCCTTCTCAGCAAGTTCATCGCCCCAGAACCGTCCAAGCGTTGGTTTGAAACACCTTAGACAAAGAGTTCAGGAAGAATTTAGGGTCATGGATGTCACCTCCATCACTGCAGTCTCCTCATCTGGCACCAGGTCCAGCTCTACTGTCCCTTCAATCTGGTTTTTGCTGCTGGGATTAAGGATCATCACACCAGACCCCTGAGTCACACATTTCTACTTCACCTTGGTGCCAGGAGATGGTTTCACAAAGTGCATGGCAAGCAAGAAGGACAAGGACAAATTTTCTGTCAAATCAGGTCCCTGGGCCAGCTCTCTACATAACCCCCTGGTTAACTCTGCCAGAGCAAAGCTGAGGGGTGAGAAATTCAACCTGGACACTCACAGTCACCATCAGCCCCTCAAGTGAGTCACATCCCAAAAACCCCACATCTTCCTTCTGCTGCAACAGAAAGGAGTTAGAAGCTCCTCCAAACCAGGGGTTAGAAACTCCTCCAAACCAGGGGTGAGATTTCTGGCTGGAACTGGAGAAACCTGGACCCAAAGATTAATTTAATTTAAAATAATGGTGTAGTCCAAGGGCAAGAACCAGTGGCTGGGCAGTTCCCTCACAACTGCAGCCTGTGCTCAGTGTCCATCCTAAGGCCTTTCCAATATGCTCCATTCCCACCCTGAAGAGCCTCAGAAATGCTCTTGTTAAGGTACCTCTGCACACATCCATTTCCTAAACCCTAGGACTGAGCAGTTCAGGTCTTCCAGACTTGTAGGGGGGAACTGAAGTCTGAAAGAACAACAACAACAACAACAACAATAATAATAATAATAATAATAGTAATAATAATAATAATAAAGCAAACAAAAAAAAGCCCAAATACTCCATTGAGTTTGCAAAATGGAGTTTGCAAAATGCAGTGATGGTGCCAAGTGTACATTTTTCCCCCATCTCTGCCACTGCAGAGCACAGACACTGCCTCGCATTGTTCAGCTGAGGATGAGCACAGTCTCTGGGTCTCTTTTATTAGCAGCCTGCTTCCCAGATCCTGGGCCAGCCCAGCCCTACCAGCTCTTCATTAACTTTTTGCTGAGCATCCCTCTCTCACGCATCCCCCCACCAAACAAAGCCACTTGGGCTCACATCTCCCAGCAGTGCTGCTTCTTCAAAACATCTCTCTCCATCTTCAGGGTTGGTTTGGTTTTTTGTTGGTTTTTTTTTTGTGATGTTTTCCTTTCAACCCTGTGGTTTGCCAGCCACCCCTCCCCTCCCTTCACTAATTGATTTCTCAGGAACCACAGATGTAGCTTGGCACGTTGGATCCCCCTGGTCTGTCAGCCACAAAATCACCTCCCCTCTCCCCCTCCTCCCCCCATCTTTCCCCAGCCATGCTCTGGGAGGGGAAATGCCTTCCTGCTTATAAACCTCCTGCCCCAGCTGTACTCCATGTGGGGAAATAAAACACACATGAGATAAGAGATGCAAGAGGCCAGGGCCATGCCCAGAGAGGAGAGAGACAATTACCAGGAGATGGAACAGCCCCAGCCCAGCAATGCTGACAGACAGCAGGGACCCAGGGTTATCAGGTTCCTACATCCCTCAGGCACTTGGGGAAATAGGTCTTCTCCCCAGAAGTCCCTCAGGGAGTACCTGTGCTGTACCCTGACACCAAAAGCAGGTTCAGAGGAGCCACCCAGAGAAGGAGGAAGGAGAGATTTGGCAGCAGCTGATGTATTCTGCTTCCCAGGCATGTTTGCAGCCCACACGTGTTGCTGCAGCTTGGTTGGTGGCCGTGTCCAGCCCTACCAGCTGAGCACCAAGCTCAGACCACAGCCTCAGGACAGTCCCTTGATGTCCCTGCCAGCTCTAGATACTCACTACAAACATCTAAACCAGCAATGCCTCAGCAAACCAATTTGCACCTAGGTCGTGGTCCTCTGGCCATCCCCACCACGTGTCACCTTCTTCCCACCTCTCTGTGGGGTGAACCAGTCTCCTTTGAGGTGAAACCCAGGAACAGCTGGAAAAGTGTTTTGCTCCAGGTGTTGTTCCCTGTCTCTCAGGTTTTGTGCTCTCCATCCTCCACAACCATCCAGCCCTTGCTAACACCTCCCTACACCCTCACAACAGGCTGCCAAGTCAGCTCTCCTCCAGACTGAAACATGGTCCTCACCTACTTGGGGCATTTTTAACTTTAAAACAGAATGAAGAAGAAAAAATGAATTATAACAAGGGGTCACAAGGGGCTCAGAAGAAACACAAGCCAGCTACTACATGGGGTGGACTGTGCAGCACTGGCTGGGGCTGCTTGGTGGCAAAGTTACCAAGAAGCATTCCTGCAAATCTTATCTCTAGCAGATCCCGGGGGAGGTCCCAGTTGTGGGGAGGAATAAATAACTATGTGTACATTAGTCAGAGATGGGCAGGATTCCAATCCTCTCTTTGGGACAGAGCAGCTCCTGCTGCTTCCCACTGTTACAGTCACTTCACCTTTTCCTTTTCATTGCTCTTGTTCCCTGACCCATCACTCCCCAGGCACAGGAAGGCATCTTCAAACCCTTTTTATTTGCATTGTTGGCTGAAGAAAAAAATAAAATTAAAATTAAAAAAGTCCTTTTTGGTTTTAGAGTGGGGGAGAATAGATTATTGCTGCTTTCTCATCATTTAGTTTATGGCAAGTTCTCTACACAGGACTGTCACCTCGAAATAAAAGTCTAGAACCTCGACCTGCCATGGAGCTGTCTGCCTGAGCCCACTGCTGGGCTCCTCCTGGCATGAAAGGAAGTCTGGAGAAAGGCAAGGTGGGTCATGGAGGCTTCACATCCACTCTACCCTGATGCACTTTGCCATCAGGTATCTCTGAGCCAGGACCAAAGTATGGACCTCACCGGGGTCACCCATCACTCAGAGCTCATTCTCATAAAGACTGGGACACAAAAATAATTTTTAAAAAAATTAAAAAAAAAAAAAAAGGAAGAAGTGTTGATTAAGCAGAGACTGCTTTCATAGCCAGATCCCTCCCTGTAACTAATAAAATTAGGTTTTAGATCTAAGAAGCTACATGGGAAAGAAAAATAAAATGAAGCTCCTTTCAATGACCCAGCATTGCACCGAGTAGGAAAAACCACAGTTATTTGATTGAGTCTGTTTGGCTGCCTGGTTAACCAGCTGGGAGACACAACAGATAAATACTCTTATCTTTCAACCCAAACCCCAATATCTCTGAACCTTCTGAGCCTCCCACCAGCCACATCAGCTCCAGAAGAAACAAGGTAGCTGCTCAGAGCAGAGGCAGAGACCCAGCTCCAAAATGGCATTTTGGCCTCAAATCCCTTCTGATTGCTGGGGAACCTCAGCACCTAGAAACCTATTTGAGCCAGAGCCAAAGGCAATAGATGTTGCAGTGGGAACAGGACCAAGGAAGTTGTGTCTGCTCTGTGCAGGTGAGTCAGAGCAGCTAAATGGGGGAGAAATGGGGAAGCATCTCATAAACCACTGTCAGAGACCAAGTCTGATGGGCAGCACCTCGAGGTGGGAGGCTAAGGGTGTTCTCAGCTCTCTTAGATGACCTGAATGAGTCCTTTCATTTCCCCAAATTGATTTAAGAGGAGGCACAAGGTGGCCATGCTGGGCTATGAGGCAGAATGTCACTTTTATGTTTCAGTTCACTCCCTGAGATCCACCCAAAGCAGAATCACAGAATGGCTGAGGTTGGAAGGGACCTTAGAGTTCATCCCCTCCAGCTTCCCTGCCATGGAGGAGCAGGGACATCCCTCATCCAGATAAGGTTGTTCCAAGCCCCATCCAACCTTCAACACCTCCAGGGATGGGGCAGCCACAGCATCAGTGGGCAATCCCTTCCAGAGTCTCACCACCCTTGCACTACAGAACTTTTTCCTAAGATCCAGTCTAAACCTCTTCTCCTTCAGTTTAAACCCGTTTCCCCTTGTCCTGTTGCTGGAAACTCTTATGAAAAGTCCCTCTCCAGACTCCTGTAGGTTCCCTTCAGGGACTGGAAGGCAGCACCTCTGAGCAAACCTGGATCATCAGCTGGAGGGGGGATACAAAAACCCATGGTTATCACCCTTCTCCATCTTTGGGTATTCTCTCCAAACCTTGCCCTAAACAAAGGGCCTCTTGAGGAAAGGGTATCATGGTTACAAAGCCCAGGCCCCAGAGCCTGAATTCACCATTTCCATCCTGGCATAGCTCCACAGAGAAGAGGGAAATTCTCCTGCTTTGGGAATGCAGGTCTGGAAAGGATCTCCTGCCACTGGCAAGCAGCTCTTTTCCTCCATCGTAAACGTAATTGAAGCGGGGTCCCAACTTTCAGCCCCCAGCAGCCACTCAGACCCTAAATTGCCCTAGACCTGAGAGCCTGGGGGTCTCCTGGCTTGGTATGAAACCAAAGCAACTCCATCTGACTCCCAGGTCAATCTGGATTCATGGCCATGTCACAGCCTCGTGTCGAGCAGGGTTGCACCCACGTGTGGGTGTCAGCAGAAGAGATTCAGAGCAAAGTCCTTTTGAAAGCACTGCCTGGACACCAGCAAACAAACTCCTGCAGACACCAGAGCAGCTGAGCATCTATCCCCCTCCTATTCAGGAAATAATAATTGTGAACGTTGTTCCTGTTATGGTCCTGAGTATCTGAAATCTGAGTATTTGTGATGGTATGAAAATTACATGCAGGAGAGGAAAGTCAGAGCTTAATTGTTACGGTTCCAAATACCAGTGTTCTTTCCTTAATCTTAACTATCTGAGACAGAGGAAAATATCCGACAAATGTATTTGGCCTGCGTGTCTCATCTGCAGAAGAAATTAAGAGCTGTCTACCTTTCCTGTGAAAATATGTGGAATCTGGTTGAAAATAGATCAGAGGTTTCATGGCCCACAACTGCACCTCAGAATTAGAGGTCTCAGCTGGAGGAATGTTGAAAATAAAAGTCCTGCTCTGTTTTTATTTGTGCCCTAGGACCAGATGTTCATCTCAGGTCAGTATCCAGGCAGAATGGGTCCCACTGGGGCTTCTCAGGCCAAACCCATTGGTCCTGATGCAAGGGAGACCTTGATCACCCCCAGTACACGTAGCTGTGTGCTGCTGTGTCTCCAACTGCAGCAGCACTTCAGAAAGGTCTTTGTTTTTCTGAACATTTCTCCATATCCAAAAATAGTAAGAGCAGTAATGACAGCTAATGGGTCTGGCATTTAATGAGTTCCTAGATGAAGAGCCCTTAAGCTCTCAGATCTTCTAGTAGGTCATTAACTGTCAGAAATTATCTAGTCATCTATTTTAGGGCTTTCTTTTGGACTCGTTCCTGTAAGATTCATCTGCTTCAAGGGCCTGAGCCTGTGCCTGCACTTCTCACTGACTTTGGTTGCACAGAATCAGGTACCAGCACCCTAAAGAAATGTGTGCAAATCATTTTGGTTTCAACACAAGTGAAGTCCCTACATGTCCTGCAGAGCCAGGTGCTTCCCCAGGGACAGCAAGGGCTGCAGAATCATCTTTTGGGGAGGGAAAAAAACCCTGATGAGCTGAAAAGGTGCAAAGGTGGAGGTGCAGAAACCCCATTTCCCTTCAGAGACTCCCACTTTGTTGGCTGCTCTGATGAGACAGAAAATAAGTATATGCCACATTCCATGTCCCACTGCTGGGCATGGAGCAGGGCTGCATTCAGAACTCTTGCTGGGTAAGGAAGTCTTGGCCTTTCTCTGTATGACTGCAAGACCACAGTTTTTTCCACCATCTCTAGTCTGGAAGTTCTGGAGAGAAAGCCCCTGAGAGTATTTTTATTATTTTTTTTTTAATTTATTTTGTAACACCTCTAGCAGCTGAAATACATCCTCAAAGCTGCTCCCTCCCACCACTCCACAGCACAAGGGAACTGGGAGGGACTGCACATCCTTGGCTGGATCCCCCCACTGGTAGAAACCACCATAATTTCCTGGCAATACTTTTCTGATTCAGACCAGCAAAGGGCTTGACTCAAGAAACAAACCAAAAAGGGTAGAAACCACCATAATTTCCTGGCAATACTTTTCTGATTCAGACCAGCAAAGGGCTTGACTCAAGAAACAAACCAAACAAACCAAACCAAACCAAACCAAAAAACAACCCAACCACAAAAGAGGTAATTTTTCCTCAGGAAGAGACACATGTTAATGCTGCCCCTGCCAGCCCGTGCCTGAGGAACACATCTGGGTTAATACTGAGAACAAGCAGTGGTTGCTTTTCCCCTTCTTCTTGCAACGCCAGAGCTGGAATCAGGAAACAGAATCTCTGTCCTAACATTCACCAAGGCCCCACGAGGCAGGTCTCTCCCCATCCTTTGACTTTGCTCCATGCCCATCACTATTTATCCCATGAGGATAAGGCCCTGCTAAGGAAATCAAAGAGTGTCAGGGACAGGAACACCATCACCTACACTGGTTATGCCCCTACAACAGTCCCAGAAACACTTTTTGGGCCAGGCCAGATGATGCTTTTGCAAACAATGACTGAACAGGAACCAACCTGAGCCAGAGACCATCTGCCACAGCCAGCTAGGACTCAGCCACCTCTTCCAGAGGACAAAGAATGTCCAACAGCAAGGACATAGGGTGTCCTGGGCCTCTTGGCTTCAGGACCAGAGAACAGTCCCAGGCACATCTAATTTACTGGTATAGACACAGCAAAATAGTATTTTACTCTCAGCAAGGGAAGAGAAAGCAAGGCACATTTAAACATTCATAGAGTGCAGTGGAAAAAAGAGAACACCTGGATATTTTGAGCATCCCAAGGAAAAAGTTCCTTAAAAAATATATATATATATAAATATATATAGTATAAAAATCTCCATTTTCCAGTGAGAACACTCATCCTGTGTTGTTCCCAACCTCTCTGGCAGGTTTTGCCATGACACTTCAGTTGCCTACACTGTTTTCAGAGAAGAACCCCCAGCTACACCCCTCATTTCCAGAGGGACAAGGAAAGAATTCCAAACTCATCCTCCTCAGACAGCAAAGCCAGGCAGCTCCAAGCCCCAAGGATCTGGAAGAGCTGATCTGGCTGGCTACAGGACAGTTTGTTCCTGCAGGATATCACAGCCCTTCAGGACAAAGATTTCCCACTCCCCCCCAAACTCTCTGTCCCAGGACTCTCTGTCCTTCCAGCCCAGCAGCTCATCCCCCAGCTCACCTTGGGTGTCCTTTGCCAGGCACAGGGGACACTGGATGAGTTTCCTCTTGCTTACAATAATTTGTCTCCATGCACTTTGTTATCTGCTGTTAATCCCAAGCCTGCCCAAAGCTGTTGCCTTCCAAGACTCCGTCTCCTTCCCTGAGCTCTTCAGAAGTGTCAATTTGCCCTTGGCTGCCTTAACACAATCAAGACAAGATTTTCCCCCCCAAGTCATCACCATCACCTCGTATAAACTGCTCTGTCTATACGTGACCTCTCCTGCCACGATTGCACCATCTGAAACAAACTTTACCAGGAACTTCATTTTTTTCCTCTAGATAATTTGGAAGAGATAATGTTGGATCATGGAGAGACCCCAGCGGGCTGGGAACCACGTGCCTTGAGTCACAGCTCATGCAGCATCCACGTGAGCAACACCCAAAAAGGAATCACACATTCCCACACTGCCTCTCCCACCAAGTCCTCTCCTCATTGGTTATATTTCTGCACTGGACAAGGAAAAGAACTTTTTAAATTGTTTTTGAATGAGAGCTGAACTTTCGTAACGCTTCTTGTTAGGGTCAGCTCATTTCTTGCAGCTCAACTTTCGGCCACAAGTGGCTGGTTCAGGTTTATTGAAAAAGTTCTTCAAGTTCAAATTGTTTCAGAAAATTGCTGTGATTATATAGTTTTGGCCTCCCGTTTGAAAAAAAAAAAAAAAAAAAAAAATTAGAATATTATGTTTCTTAGGGGAAATGTTTTAGTTGAAACAGAAATGGTTCCAGTGATGTTTTTAAGCTAAAGATGTATTAGATAATAGCTTTTTTTAAAAAAACAAGCCAACAAACAAAAAACCCAAACAAAACCAAGAAAAACAACAACAAAAGAAAACAACCCCCCAAAAAAACCCCAAACCCTTAAAAGACTTGCAAACCCCCCTGTATATTGCTCATATCAATGATGTTTCCTTTAACCCCCCCTTTCCCCTTCTGTTTTCTAACCTTTCCAACCAGAGCAGTAAGAGCCTTGTTTTCTGCTTTCCCCATGAGTAGGATTTGTGGCCCTTAAGCTGAGTGCAGCTACAGCATCCTAGCTGCTGGTGTCCTGGAGCCTGGGGAAGGTCAGGGCTCACCCTGAGGATGCACACCCTGATTTTCACTGTGCTTATCCCCACACCTCCTGCTCCTGGTGGCTCCATGTGCCTGCTCAGCACCAAAGTGATGAGGGCAGGAGCCCAAATTCCACAGCTTGAGCTACAGCTCCATGCTCAGCACAGACTCAGTCGACATTGTCTGAGCATTTAAACCCACTCAGGGTTTGCTGCCAGCCCTGGCAGGGGTGTTTGACCCTCACAAAGTCCCTCATCACTGCTGCCAGCACCTGAGGAGCATCCTACAGGACCAAAACTCTTTGTGAGGATATTATTAAGCAGGGCCTGTAGTGTTGGGGGTTTTTTTGTGAGGGTTTTAAACTGAAAGAAGGGAGATTCAGACTAGATAGAAGGAAGAAACATTTTAGAAAGAGGGTGGTGAAACCCTGGCTGAGGTTTTAGAGAGGGTGTGGATGCCCCATCCCTAGAAAATTTCCAGGTCAGGTTGGATGGGGCTGTAAGCAACTTTCTAGTTGAAGATGCCCCAGCTTACTGCAGGGAGACTGGATGAGATGAGCTTCAAAGGTCCCTTCCAAGCCCAGCCATGCTGTGATTCATGATAAGGGGAAAGACTGAGAGGAAGAGCTGCTGCATTTCTCTGTCTCAGGACACTGTTCCCAGCCTCATCTCCTCTTCCCATTCACCTCAAAAAACTTCTGCCTTTCAAGCCTGCTCAGTCCCACAGCACTGGGCAAGAGCAGTTTTCCTTCCATCAGCTCTGGAGCCATCCCCAGGGGCTCCATCTTTCCAAGGAGCAAGGAACACCCCAAACTTCTCTCCTCTCTGCCATTCAAACAGCTGGCAGGGAGAGCAGCACTCTTGGATGTCATCTGCAGCCTGTCACAGCCAGCAGCCCAAAAGCTAAATGACCTTTCTAGCTGTTAGGAGTCTGAGGAGCCCTCTCCATCCTGCTTCCCACCCACCCTTCATCCCAGGCGCAGTCTCGCCAGGAACGCGCCGTCTCGGAGCTGTCAGGAGAAGGGCAGGGAGGGCTCCCAGAAAGTCTCTCCAAATCTTCTTGAAACTGAAGGCTTGCCTTGAGCAGGTAGTGATCCTAAACACACAGCAGTGGGCGGGGGGGATTTCCAAACCTGGAACCATTTTTTTGACAAGGCAGCATCGGGGACCGGAAAGGATCGGCACTAATCTGACTTTTAACAAATTACTACAAATGCCCCTGACTTGCAGGGGAGAGATGAAATCATGCAAATGAGCCCCGTTCCCTGGCTGAGCTCTACGTGCAAGCTCAGCTCCAGGGAGGTGTCTTTGAAATGGATATGAGGTGAAGTCCCTAAATGCTCCAGCCCTGGGTTTGCCTCTTGGTTCCCCCAACTCCACAACAACAGCAAACAAGGAGAGGGCTTTGTTCACTTCAGCACAGGAGAGAAGTAAACCAGACATCATCTCTTTTAGCCTTTGTCTTCAGGACACTGTGTTTATAGGTTCAGCTTGCATTAAAAAAAAATATCAAAAAAGCAAAACACTGCTCTTATTTAATTCCTATTAATTTGCATTATGCTCAGAGATCAGAACCCATCTGGGGAAGGAAATCAAGGGATGGGTGCTAGAAAGAACAGGTAAATCTGGCAGAATGCAATACATTTTTATTTTTTTAAAATTTTCCGAAAATTTCCTGTTTCCCATCCTTAAAAAAAACCCAAACCAAACCAACAAAAAAAAAAAAACAAAAAAATAATCAAACCACCAAACCAAAAGCCACTGTAGGACCTTGGATATCTTGGATAGATCCACCTTTCACAGTCAAACCCATCCAGGCTCCCAGGGCTCAGCTCCAAGCTCATATCCAGGCTGCATATGGTCCATGTGGGCTATAAATCAGGAATGAGCAGGTGGATATTTGGGTGAAGAGCATCAAATTTGGCCTCTTCAGTACCCTGGGGTCTGCTTTGCACCACAAGATCAGGACCACCATGGATTACTCTATCAGGTTTCTATTTGCTTTTTAGAACCCAGGACTTTTCTTTTTTTTTTTTTGGGAGAAATGAGGTCTTCTGGAGTTGAAATAGAGTGGTTTTGTATTTGTTAAAGTCCAAAGCTGTTATCAAGCTGCAAAATATTCTCCCAAGAGCCTATTATACAGAGACATCTCTCCTTTCCAGCAGTGCCACTCCTTGCAGTCTAAATAAACAAGAAACAAACCTCCCAAGCTCATCCACCAGCTGCCATAGGTGATGGATTAATTTGGGATGAGCATCCAGCCTTGTCCCAACCAATTAATGCTGTTGGCATGACTTCAGGAGGAACTATTGTCAGACCTTGTTAAACCCTGCACTTCAGCTGCTGCAATATTAATGCTCTGTGACTATTTCAGGCACCACTTAGGAGGGCAGGCTTTGAGTTTGGCTTGTGGTTCATCTTGGGGGAGCAGGAAGAGGAGGAAAAAGAATGACAAATTTAAAATTAAATCAAACAAGGAGAACAAAAATAATTATCATTAAAAAAAAATAAAAAGAAAAGACCCAACAGCCAAGCCCTTCACAATGGCCTGCTGGGAACTCGTTCCTTTGACTTCTGATTTACAAGTTACATATGGCGGGTTGTTTACATTCTGGTACTGGTTTATGTTCTTCCAGAAAGGAGAAATTCCTCCAGTAGATTTTGATTGCTTTCCTGTATGCCTCTTTCCCCCAACACCCCCACCCTCAGTATCTGGTTTCGCTTAATATGCCCAGAGGTTTCCGGAACAAAAGAGGTTGTTGGATTGACTTTTTTTTGTTTTATTTTATATATATATATATAATCTTGTTGGGGGGGGGGGTTATGGCTAAACAAAAAAAGTTGACTATTTTTCCAGGAAGATTTAGGTTGATTCCCATTGTGTGACTGTGAATCCAAGCTTTCAGACTCATCTCTGCTTCCAGGCTGTCCTGGTGTGCCACATGGATGAAGAGTTCCAGCTGCACATCCTGGAGGCAAGAGCCAGAGGCATCCTGCTGGAAAAGTTTCACCCGTGCCTTTGGGCATGTTCACATCGTGGATTGCCCAAGCTGAAGGACAGTCTTACAGTCCTGCTCTACAAATTCAAAATCTCCATAAGCCAAGAAAAAGGGCAAAGGAATATTGGTTTTCACGTAATGAGAAAGAAAAGAAAGAAAGAAAAAAAATTTACTTTCTTGACTTTCCAAAGAATCTGAAGCAGAGTTAAAGGTGGCTCAAGATTTCCTGAATCACAGGTTGTGTGCATAATCACAGAATGGCCAGGGTTGGATGCTCCAGCAGGGATAATCAGTGACAAAACAGCCTACCCAAAGAGGTTTTGCCTTACATGCCCCTAATGAGAGCATTTAGTTCATAGATTCATGGAATGGGTTGGATAGGACCTTAAAGCCCATCCAGTTCCAACCCCCCTGCATGGCAGGGACACCTCCCACAGCCCAGGTTGCTCCAAGCCTCATCCATCTTTGAAGGTATTCAGGAATCATCTGGAAAAGACTGTGAGCAACCTGATCTATTAGGAGAAGTTTGGGCAGGAGTTTAGGCTAGATGACCTCCAGATGTGCTTTCCAACCTGAATTGTTCTATGAGTCTATGAATCCTAATTTCTAATGTCTTTAATGACCAGGCCAGGTGCCAGTTTGGCATTCCTTTGCAGGCTGAAAAGGGAAGGGAAGTTGGGGCTGAGGAGCTGGCTGTACACACTGAGCAACCTCCTTTCAAGATCTACCACTTTCCAGTCTCACAAGGAAACAGAAAAAGGAAACAGGGCAGATTGGACACTTTCAAGATTCGGATGGAAAAAGTGCTGGACCATTTTTCTAGACCATGCTTTTGCCAAAAAAAAAAAAAAAAAAAAAAAAAAGGTTAAAATCCTTGAGGTCCCTTCCAGCCTGGCAGTCTATGATTCAGGTGTCATGGTCTTCAGAGCTGAGCTGCCACTCATAATGTCACTTGAGTCATCTCTAACATTGTCCCTTCCTTCAGTACCCAGCAGTGTAAACATCTGCTTCTGCAAAGAGGGTTGTAGACAGTGCCACATTCATCAGGAGGGTTCTGGGAGCTGGACTTTATTCCAGGAAGAGATTGCCATGGCCATAAATCTAGCACATTTAGAGATGAGCCCAATTATCTGAGAGTAATTTTTCACACCCTGGACAAAGCAAGAAGCCATTCCCTGCCCTCTTCATCCACCTTTCTAAAGAAGGAACTGAAAAGTGAGATAGTGTGGGGAAAACCAAAATAAAGACAATCTGTATAAAAAGTAAATACTCATCTCTTTAGTACAACAGAGAACTGGGTCTGACTGCCCTGGCTCTGGAAAAAGACAAGGGTCTCACATGTTGTCCCAAAGACAGGGCTAAAAAGATAAAACCATAAGAAATCTCAAGGGAACTGTGCTGCAGTGTGTGTATTTCAATATACATGCTCAGTCATACAAAAAAAAAAAAAAAGGTCTGGTTTAAATAAATTATCCTGCTGATGAATTTAATGGCATAAAAGTTTTGACAATCAGCAACATTTGTGTTGTACAGTTCCCAGGGAATAATAAGAGAAAACCCAAACTGAGTCCACCAAGAGTCTCTTTCACCCTGAAGCTGTCTCTGACACTAGTAAAGAACCAAGGAGCTGGGGAGGAGAAAGAAAAAAGAAACTAAGGTGTGAGGGCCTGCTAACCACCAAGTATAACACACCTGCCTAAGATCTTCAGCTCTCCATATACTGTGAACCAGAAGTATGAAATATTTCCTCTCCAGTGTGTCAGGAGAGGAGAAATTAAATAAAACATTGAAAAAATTATGTTGTTACGAGGATGAAAGTGTGAGAACAACATTTAATCAATGACATTCATTTACCCAGGTCATCAATGGCCAAACTAGAGATTCACATGCATGGTCCAGATCACAGACTCATGGAATGGGTTGGAAGGAACCTTAAAGGTCACCTCATCCTAACCCCTCCTACCAGCCCAGGTTGCTCCAAGCCCCATCCAACCTGACCTTGAATGAAAACAACCTTTCCCAGGTGGGCACACCCTGAGCTTTGGAAGAGGTCAGGAAAAGGCACTCCACAAAATCCTGCACCAAACCAAGCATGGGGCTGCTCCTGGGGAGAGCAAACTTCACCAGCATCCCCTGCCTCATCCTCTGCTGAAGGGACTGGGAGAAACCTGAGGGAGTGGAGCAGATCCAGTGGAGGTCAAAGCACTTCCAGTAAGGAGCCCCTGCTCATGGAGCTGAACATTGTCTGAGTCTTTCTGTCCCAGCCCTGAGCTGTCTATGGAGTGCCAGGAAAGTCACCCAAATGGAAATGGTCTCCACTGGGGGCACCTTTCAGAAATGCTTCAGAAATGCTCCCTTCCTGAGCACATCAGGGTCAGTGCCATGGATCCCCAGGAGCCAGGGCAATCCCCAGCCCCAGAGTCCTCATCTTGGCAGTGCAGGTGATGCCTGGAAACGTGCTGGGATTGGCAAACTGGGAGCCACGAAGTTCAAAGAAGGTGTGAAAAAGGCTTTTGCTTTATGAAGCAGGGCACTGGAATCCACGTTACAAGCCAAAGGAATGCGTGGCCTGCAGGACTTTCCTCCAGTAGCCTTCTCCATCAGTTTGGCTCTTCACATCAAAAGAAAAAAAAGCCTTGATACCTTCACCCTGTAGAGACACCAGAGTCCCCTGGGAAGCAAGAGGCCCACTTTCAGAGCCTATTCTTCCCAAGTTGGACCAATGGATTCAGCTCAGCTGCCATGTCCCAGGACCATTTCTCAGTCACTGGGTGCCTAATTTTCCACGTTGGGTTTGTGCATCTGTAAAGTTACAAACTTCTTAGGGAAAGAAGAGGCTGCTTGGGCAGTTCAGTCCCTTGATACACCTGGAGTCCCAGCTATGTAGAAACACAGGGAATGAAGGGAGAAGAAAGCACTGAAATGAAGGGGAAGATGGGTTCCTTTGTGGAGAGGGTGGCCTGAGGTTTTTGTTTGCCTTCTAATAAGGAAGAATGTAGATGGAGTTGCATCTGCATTGCTTGTCTGGTTTTTATTTACCCTTCCTCCCCTCTTTGGAAAAGCATCACAGAGCAAAACAGCCCAGAAGGAAAACTTAGCCTGATAAATAGACCATCAAGAGAAATAATTAGTCTAGATAGGAAAATTAAATAGGGGGAGCCACTAATCAGCTGCTCTCTCTGCAAGGAGGAGGCTGGGAAAGTAATTTAAAAAACCTTTTGGAGGAGACTCTGAGGCAGAGCATAAAGTAAAAATACAGATGGCCAGAAATTAGAGCAAGTCTGTGTGCACAGGAACAGGTGGAATTGGTTAGAGGCAGAGCTCCCTCCCACCCTGCTTACCCCCTCCAATTCTTCTCATGACTTTACCTTCTGCTTGGCAGGGCTGGGAGCTGGGAAGAAGAAAAAAATTAAAAAAAAAAAAATCTCCCTCCAAGCTGGTGGAGCTGCCTCCAGCTGGGAGACTGCACTGCAAGCTCTGCTCACAGAGCCCCCAGCACCACAAGACTGAGCCTAATTCTGCTCCATCAGTGCTGGCCTCACAAGTAGAGGGGTAACTCAGCACCCCCAGAGCCCCTGCCAGCATGAACTGGGAGGGAAGCATCTCCTGAACACACACACAGACACACAAAAAGCTAAATAAAACCATTAGAGCCTCCCTGCTTACAACCCTCCCAGAAGATGAAGTTTTGCTAGAATCAGGCTGAGCCAATCCACCATCAAGGCAGGAGAAAGCAGCCCACAGCTCCTCTTGGCCCACCCCAAACTCCTTTTTGGTCCAGGACCTCACTGATCCCCCCACTCCTGCAGGAAGGAAGCACCAGCTCTCTAGCTGAGACCACCTCCTCGTGCATCCCCGTGGCATCTGGTCACCTGGAGAGACCATGGGGATGCTCCACAAACTCTGAGACTTCACCAGTGTCAGAAAGAGTGGAAATCCTGAAGGGAAATTGGGATAGACAAGGCTTTGGAAGGCAAATAAAATTCTTCACCCCAAGGAAGTTTGGATCTTCAGCTTCCATTCAGTTTGGGAAACTCAAGCTGACTGAAGCCCAGGGCTAAGCAAACTCATGTCTCCCAGAATGGAATCCATTACCAAGCTGGAATGCCTCTAATTATCCTAACACTAATAACGTTAGCTACTAAAATAGCTCAGAAAAGGATAAGTTACAAACGTGGTTTTCAGGCTGTGGGTTTTGAATGCACAGAGGTTGCCAGGAGGGGTTGAGAGCAGGGACACAACCTACTTGCTTTTCACTTCCACCTAGCAAACTCACCCCCTGTTTTCCAGTCAACGTAAAGAACAGATGTTTTAGTTGCTATGTAGGCACAGGGAGAAGTGGCTGGGGTTTCAGGAGAAAAGAGCTGGAAATTTTTTCTCTTTTTCAGATAGTGAGGATAAAAATTGTTTGTGCTGGATAGGAACGATCAGGTTTCCTTCCACTTTCTATATGTGAAGTCATGTACCTTGTGAATGCTTTCAAAAAAAAGGAGAAAAAAAATAAGAAAAAGGAGCTAAGGAGGTTTTTTTTTGGTTTTTTGAAAACCACCAGAAACCAGACTTCTGTCTACCTCACATAGCAAAGGGAAGTTCATACCAGGTTACATCTGTCAGTGCTCAACAACTAGGAATTTGTAGGATGCCTCTACCCCCCCCAGTGAGGTGTGTTGGAGGATGACCTGGCTGGAAGTCTCACCCCAAGGAGAAAACAGGAGCCTGAAGAAAACCTGTGCCATATTTTATAGAGGATTTTCTTTGGCTAACGTGAAAGTTTTCCATAGAAAATTAAATTCCCACCCAAAATAGGGTTTACTCTCCAACTAAATCCTCTCTGATTTATGGATTGGGATGATGGTTGGGTTTTGTTGGTTTTTTTTTTTTTTTTCCTTCCTAATATTATAGGCAGGAGAAATTGCCTCCAAATGCAAGTTTCAAAGGGAAAGGTCAGAATTTTCTTTTTGCTCTGTTTCAAGAGTTTTTAGGAATGACTAGTGTTCTTTAAAAAAAAAGAAATTGAGATTTTGGAACTGTTTCTGTCCATCAGGGTGTCACTTCTAGATTTCAGACTAACCTGAAAGTCAAGCCCCAAGGGACTGGAATGGGCAGAAACAATAGTGACACACGTGACACTTTTATACTAAGGCAGGGACCTCATAAAGGGCAGCAAGTGGGTGACCAAGAGGCAAAAGACATTTCATGGCAGAGGACTTCATACCACAGGCTCCAGCTGCATTATATTTTGGGAGTCACCCAGAGAAGGTGCTCCTCAAAGGGATGGGATGATCACAGGGTGAGAGAAGTTTATTGTGGGACAGAGCTGATAGTCCTTGAAAGAAACGTGGCTCAACGTGTTGGGAGAAGGCAGCTGCCAAGAGAGGGCTGAGACCCACAGAGGGGCTCGGAACCATCCCAAGGACTTTGTGCTCCTTTCCCCAAAATACCAACACAACCATGAGATGCTTTCCAAGGTAAACAGACAAATGTCATCACGTGGAAGTTAAAGTTACCAAAAAATCAAGATACTTCATTGATGAAAAGAACACAACCAAAACAAACCAAAACAAAACCAAAAAGAAAGAATTAAAGATCAATCCCCCCCCTGTGGCAAATAACATGCCCTTAGGAATGAAAACGCTATGGATTAGATATGTGACTTCATTTAAAAAAAAAAAAAAAATTAAAAATATGTGGCTCAGGCCTATGTAACAAACCCAGAAGTCATCTGGAGGCCAAAGAAGGAGTGGATGAATTAAGACAAGGCTAAACGATCAGAAAAAGGAAATAAAGGTTTATAATCTGTCTAACCTGCCTAGAAAGCACAGGTCTTTCCTACATCAACATTCCTGAGCAGTTAGTAAGAGATAATAACATGATTATTATGGGGTTTCTAGAGACAGCTCAGGCAGAAGTAAAGGAAATTCATCCTGCCACAGAAGAAAACCACAATAGAGGGCTCTGCAGTTAAGGTTGTCTGCTCTGGACTTTCCAGCTATTCATTGAGCAAATATTAGCAGCTGAAATATTCAGGCTGGCAAGCGATTGGGTTCAAATACGACTGAGGAGAATGATTAAACTGAGCATTTACACAGCTTTCCTGAGAGGGACTGTGTCTGCACAGGGGAGAGGAAGGCAGACACCCCCCTGCCTTGGGTTTCACCCATGGATTCTGCAAGGGAAGAGGAGAGAATTATTTTTTTTTTAATAAATAATTTATTCGCTGAAAAAAAAAATAAAAAGTAAAAAATTGGGTTTGGGGCTTACCAAAACTATTTGCAAGCTCAGTGAATAGTTTCCACCAAAAAATCCAGAAAACATTTCAAGGAAGCAGTGCTTTGTTTAGACTTTTCTTTTTTACTCTTCAACCTCCCCCTCTGCTTGAAACTGTACCTCGAGGCCACATTACTTGACTTCAAGCAGACTGAGCTCAGAGATGCTTCCATTTCACCCTGACCATTGTCAGCACAGTGCTTTGGGGGCCAACCCCAAGAAACCAATGGTTGGAAGAGCTCTGGCTTCCTGGAGGGAGAGCACTGGCTCGATACTCAGAGAGTAAGAGAGGATCCAGTGCCAGGAGACCCAGCTCAGGAGAAGACACAGTGTGAGCTGGAGCAAGTAAAATAAAGAACTTCTGGCTATGGGCTACTCAGGAACCATGTGGGAAAACCTGGGACCAAGAAGGAAGAGGTCCCTTCCAACCCCTAACGTTCTGTGATTTTGGGGAGCACGCAGAGTTGAGAAGGAGCAGGAAGGAGCCCAGCCTGGCACTGGGCAAATAAAGAGAAATAAAGAAGAAGAAATAAAAATCCAGTGACAGCAAAGAGGCCAAGCTGAGATGATTCTTGAGGAACTGAAGCAGTAGGAATCAGCTGGTGACAGTCCCCTAGGCTCCCTGTAAACCATTAACTTCTGCTTAACTCCAAGATCTAGCAGGACAATGAGGAATTCCTCAGGAGATGTTCCACCTGCTGAGGCAGGCATGGTGCTGGGGGGGGATGGAGCAGTGGGGAGGTATTCCCACAAAACCCCAAGCCCCCAAAGAGGTGCCAGGTCACAGCAAGTGTCTTCCAACCTTCCCTCTCCACCAGCCACAGGGAGCCTGGGCTCCCGATTTCCACACCTGAATTAAAGGCTCAAGGGGAGACCATGGGATAACCCCACATTCACTTCTCTTTGGTAGTTTCCAGCAATGAGTAAAATGTAAAAAAGTCAGATACAGAGATGCTAAGACCCCATCCCAAAACATTTCTCCAGATTCCAGTTATCTGCTGCTCAGGAACTTCCCAAGAAGCCGGGGGTGTTGTCTTTATATTTAGCAGCAGTTGATGGAGTTTTATGGCTTTTGTCTATGTGGTTCCATGCTGGAGAGAAGTGGGAGGAGAAAATCCAGCTGGACATGGGCCAAGATTTGTGCCCTCAGATGATGATGTTGCTGCACACAACTCGTTTTGCACTGATGGGGGCTTGCTGGAGGTAACCTGATCTCATTTTGGAGGTTCAGGATTTTTGGTCATCACCACAGAGATCTTCAGGACATGTGCAGACACCCCCCAGTTCACACCATCTCCTATACATTTCTCTTTTTGTGCCCAATCATGGAAGGCAGAAACAGACTCCCAGCCCATAAATCAGGTCATGGTGTGTTTGTCCCTGTGCCATGAAGAATTCTCTGTCAATCCTGCAGCTAAAGGCAGGAAATTCACAGCTGAGCCCAGCTCCAGAGCTGGAGCCCAGGCAACTGGCAAGCAACTGCAGCGAGAGATTCTGGAGTTATTGAGCTGAGATTTTCTGCTGGAATTCATCACAAATATTTTGCTCTCAGCAAGAGGTGGGAAAGAGGGAAATATGGCTGTGCCTGAGACAGCTTAGCTATGGGCTGCCTCTCATCTAGAGAGGCCGAGAGCTGTAGCTCTGCAGCTCCCTCCAAACCCATCTCCTGGAACCCAACTCCTGACTGATTCTCCCATAGAGACACCCTCAGTGGCTTCTCTGTGCTGCTATCAGAGGCACCACTGGCTGTTCAGCAGTCAGAGTCCTCAGTACAGCTTTCCTACTTAAAAAAAAAAAAAAAAAACCAGCAGTGAGGGAGGAAAGGACCATAATGAGGTGAAAAAATTCCCCTCGTGCTTGGCTGCACCTCGAATCCTGGGGTCAGTTCTGGGTCCCTTAGGACAAGAAGGACAATCTAGGGAAGGGATTGGCCACCAGTAACTGGTGCCAGCCAGTCCCTGTGTGCTTCACAAGCATTCAGGGTAGATGTTGCTTTATCCAAGCTGGGAGAGGTGCCACGGCACCATATTGCTGTGCCATGAGTTCAAGCAGTGGGTTTGGAAGAATTTAGCTAAGCCCTGGGGAAAGGCAGCTTTGGGGGATGCTTTGGGGGATGCTCTTGTGCATGCAGCAGAAGGCACAGGTGGTTGTGACTGGGCACACTGGAGCCACCTGGACATGCTGGCATAGTCCTATACACATGCTGGGAGATCTGGCTGAAGCTCCAGAAGAATCTCTGCTCAGATCCAGCCAGGTCAGAGTTAAGACCTCTCCAGACATCCATACGTGCAGGTAAAGCAATTTTAAATGACAAATGTTGCAGTGCACATATTTGACAGGCTGGTGCTGGAGCCATACCAGAGGTGAGCACCCCCTGCTACACCCCTGTGCCAGGTACCACCCCCCCCACAGCAACTGGACACAACCCAGTGTCTGGGAGGTGAGCTCTGCAGTCCGTGCAGGAGCTGCAGAGGCCTCTGTCACCCTAGGGAGATCCAAGGAGAAGAGTGAGTCAGCCACCTGGCAGCTCCTTCCAGTGACATTTGCAAAAGCAGGTTTCATCCTCTGAACCTTCCTCCCCCCTCCTCCTGCCCCCCAGCTCCCCACCTTGTATGAGTAACCATACCTAAATGCCTGACTCTGGTTACCCTTGCACAGCCCTTGATTTGGAAGGAAGTTGCTCAGATGAGGCAATGCTTGAACTTTGACCTTTTCACTCCTTTTGCAGAGATTTTTTTTTTTTTCCCCCCCCTTAAATATTTAATAACCCAGGAAGCATCCTGAGTATGTCACCAGCAGGCAGATCCCCTTCATTCTAAGCACCAGAAAGGAACTTGGGGACACCAAGGAGAACCAGAGTCCCAACTTTCCCTACCCAAAGCCTCTTGGGGTTGGGCAACTTGTTTACGATGGCAAATTTTGGCAGCCAGCACAAGGAGCTGGGGATGGGATTCCAGTTGAGCTCGAACTGCCTCTCAACAAGTCCCAACAGAAACCTTCCCCTTTCTCATCTTTGCCACGCCAGGTTCAGGCTCCCTCCTGGCTCCGGCGCCGCGCGCGGGGGACGCTCTCACCGCTGCCTACGCCGCCACCTTCCTCCCTGCTGAGTCTCTCCATCCAAACCCTGGAGATCCCTTTGGGCAAGGAGCAGGGAAGTACAAAGCTGAGGTGGCCTTTCACCCTCCCAAGACCCACCAAGATTGAGCTTTCAGCCCAGTCTAGTGATGGCAGCACTGGTGAGGAAGGGCAAGCAACAGTTGACCGTAAGTCAAGGGGTATGAGAGGAAAGGTTTCCTGCTCCAGCTCCCTGGATCCCTCAAAGTGGATCACAGAATCACAGAATGTTTAGGTTGGAAGAGACCTCCAAGATCATCAAGATCAGTCCAACCTTTGACCAACAGCATAATCTAACCACTAAACCACGTCCTTAAGGACCACGTCCAAACCCCTTTTTAATGCCTCCAGGAGTGGTGACTCCACCTCTGTCCTGGGCCATTCCAATGCCTGAAATCTCTGTGATCTGACCAGTCCTCTACTAACTCCTCCTTCTGTTACTGGTGACAAAGAAGTGGCACCTGCCTGCCAGTGTGGTGTATTTCTCTACAAATATCCCATTTTTCATAAAGTCCATTCATTACCACGGAGCCAGCTACATTTCCCAGCACAAAAGTTTAAAAATAAAATAATTCACAAAAAGTTTGTTGCATGTGGAATAATTTCTTGGGGTGTGGGGATTATTATTTCCTCCTCCCCCCCCAAAAGCAGAAGGTTTCCTTAGCCATTGAACCATGGCATTGTGGTGCATTAAGTTGAAGCAGCCAACCTTAACTGGTTACCTGATTGTAAGGCAGGTGGAGAGGAAAATCTGCACTGTCTTTTCTAAAGAAACATGAAATAAAACCCAAAGGTTTTGTTTCAGATTAGACCAAAATGTTTTGAACCATTTAGGTCACACTTTGGGTTGATGTAAACAAGTTTTCCCTCTTATTTTCTGGCCTAGTCAAACTGAAGAGTTTCAGGGTCCTGTCCATCACTCATTGTGTAGATATTTCCCCATCTCTTGGGTCTGGTCACATAAATGTTGGTCTTCTTTGAAGGCAGAAAGCAAAGCAGTTGTCCACAAACTCCAAGCAGAAATCCATAAGTAATGGAAAAGAGCAGATTACAGGTGTGCAAAGAGGGAAGTTTTTAGCTCCCCATTTTCCCAGTGTGTTAATATGGAATACTGAGTGCTGATCAAATCCTCAGCTCATGCTGAGGCCATTCACTGCTCAGGAAGAACTGTCCCAGCAGCATCACCAGACTCAGCATCTAAACAGTCAGGAAACACAGAGTAAAAATGGGAAGTGGACAAAATACTTTGCCCAAGGTTGGCACAAAGGCCAACACCAGATCAGGGTTAAGAGGCAATACATATCCCACAATATATATCCCAAATATCCCACAAATGCTGTGCTGCCTCCACAGAGAAGACAAGACTGACAGAGAATAACAAGTGAGGTTATTACAGAAGTATTTGCAGAACGAAACAAATCACCCCTTCATATGGCTTTTAAAATCCATCCCTGAAGAAGGTGACTTTCCCCAGACATAATGCCCCAGCTCTTGAAAAGGAAACATGCCAGGAATGTGAAGTGATGGGTATGGTTTCACAGAAACTCTCTCAAAGACCTGCAGCTTAGCCCCAGCCCTTCCAATAAAAGAAAAAAAAAAAATACATCTATGGAAGGGGAGAAGTCTTCAGAGCATTAAGTCATTTAACTTTCTTGTTCATCAGCAGAGAAGCGGGGAAAAGGAATGTGAAGCATCTACTAGCAGGGCAGGAATCATTCAGAAATGGAGTGAGTCCATTAATTACAGAAGTAAATACAATTAACACAGCCTCCAAAGAGTTTACATAAGCGTCTTAAAAAAAAAAAAAAAAACAAAAAACCAAACACATTTAAAAATATCCCCTTCTACCATGCAAGAGTGTCTAATTTAGAAGGGAAATGAGGAAGCTGGCTGGAGATCAAAGGAGCAAGGAGACGCTTTCAAAATAAAGTTCCTCACTTGTGCTGGAGAAGAGAAATGCCATGAAGCCACCAAGGCCGTTAGCACACTGAGCAAACCACTGAGTGCCTGGGAGAAGCTGTAAAGTAATAGAAGATGAAAGCCAAAAAACCCAATAAATAGGTGTGTGAGGGGAGAGACACCATTTTTCCCAAGATACTGGTACAGTAAGGTAAGGAGAAGCACAGAAGGCACTAAACTGGTAACTACTGTTGAAGGACATGTCCATGTCTACTTTGGGGTTGTCCACATTTGAGTTTGAAGGGTCCAGTTGAACTGATCTCCCTCTTCTAGTACAGCTATGAAGCTTTTCTTGAATCAGTTCAAATGCTGAACTCGAATACAGAAGAAATTCAAAGCCTTTCACCTGAAAGCCACGTCCCAACAGCTTGTGCTGCACATACAGCATTAGGAAACCATGGAAATGTAGGTGGTGCTGACTCTTCACAGCTTTAGAATTATTTTGAGAGTCTGGAATGTGTAAAGAAAAGCTTTGGGCAGGTGTACAGAATCACCTGAGGGGATTCACAACACCTTCACTAAAACCTGCCAGTGCCTCCAGGGAAAACACTGGTCACTAACATCACACCTCCTTCCAGCAAAGGGAGGCTGAGCTGCTTGAAGTCACAGCCAGGCCTGGGATGTGGTAAAACAGATTCAGAACGAGGAGAAACATTTGTTAGCTTGGGCAATCCCTGCCCCCAGGAAGAGTCTGCAGCCCTGGACGTGTCTTGCTGGGTGACAGTGGCCGGGCAGAAGGGTGGAGGCTCTGGCTCCAAGCATGTGGTTACAGGAGCACAGGTTGGGACCAGCCTTGGGGATTTCCCCTTCCACAGAAGAGTGCAGCTGAAGTTTCTCCTCTGCTGGTGAAAGGACAAGGCAGGACACCAGCAAACCCTGCTGCATGTCCCACTGAGGCTGTGCTTCTAATGTCTAGGAAAGCAATCCCAGACAGGTTTGGCTTGGAAAGGACCTTAAAGATCATCTAATTCCAGCCCTCTGCCATGGGCAGGGACACCTCCCACCAGCCCAGGGTGCTCCAAGCCCCATCCAACCTTCAACACTGCCAGGGATGGGGCAGCCACAGCTTCTCTGGGCAGCCCATGCCAGTGTCTCACCACCCTCACAGTGAAAAAGTTCTTCCTAATACCTAACCTAAACCTCTCCCAGTTTAAATCCTTTCCCTCTTGTCCTATCACTCCGTGTCCTCGCCAAAAGGCCCTCCCTCAATGCTTTGCACCTTTATGACAAAATTTTGGAGTCAGCTTCTCTCCTGAGGAGCTACTTGGCTCCTACACCAGACCTCCAAGCCTTTCACTCCTTCCTAACAGAGAAATCCCAGCCTGACAAGGTCCCACCCCCCAAGGCTGCGTGGTGCTCACTCAGGATGGGGTAGGATTTTGAGCAGATTTCTCCAGCCTCAGGTGAAGCACTGCAGGGACCCAGCAGGGACTGTTAAGCCCAACTCCAGGGTAACCCATCCAGACGTGGCACAACACACCCAATGCTCCTAACCCAAGGCTCACACAAGAGAAGAGGCAGTTCTGGTCTGCCTACACCAGGCTAGACATGCCCTTTGGCTATCAGTTTTGTAGGTGTGGGGCTGCACCCTCTGAAGGAACCTTTGCACTCTGCTTGCCCGACAACCATGACAAGAGGCAAAAAAAAAAAAAAAAAAATATCCGGCTCTTCTAAAGGATGAAAGGCAGTCACTCAAAGGATTAAGTCACTAACTTCTTCCCTTCCTTTCAGAGCTGGTGAACCATGCAAGGATGCATGTCAGCTGTGTTGGTTTTGAGTCGGGAGCCAGAACAATGCAGCTTGTCTTTCCTGGTCTGCACCTCCAGGGAGGATTCCCGCCAGCGTCTTCCCAACAGGGTAACGTAGGTGGCAAAACAAAAGAGAAAAGCCCTTCAACTTTTGACCCTCCTGGAGTTTACAAATTGCAAAGAGCTCGTGTCATGGTGAATGAGTCAAGAGGCATCTCGGGGAGACCTTGGGCCCACGCTGCACGTGCCTCTTGACTTTCTCACCTCCCGCCAGCATTCGCCGCGTTCCCACCACGGAGCAGGGGGATGGGGGCAGAGGGTTGTTCCCGGGATGTTTTGCCTATGGATGTGCCTGGCTGTGGTGGCACCCAATAACTGAAAGCCCTCGGGTCCAAAGCCACATCTGTGAGCAGATGCTCAGTGTTGATTCACAGCAGATGACAGCAGCTTTAATAAACCTGGAGAGATGTATTCCTCTCGTCTGCTTGTCTCCAAGAAACTCAGACACACCTCACACCTGGCACTGGGGTGGCCCAAGGGAATCCATTCCCAAAGCAAAAACTGCCTGGAAGCAGGGAGGGACACCGGACCTCATGCTTTTGCAGGTGGGGAAAACCAAGCACAGGACAGAAATTTGTTCCAGATTACTCTGGGAGCCTATGGCAGGGTGAAGAATTGGCACAGCTACCCCACAGTCCCACCCCAAAACTGCTGTAGCAATGTCTGTCCTGTTAAGGAGAAGCAAAAAGACAGAGTAGCACATGCCTGTATGGACAAACTGAGGAGGTCCCAACAGAAAGGGACTTCCACATGCAGTCAGGACTACACTCTCTGCAGCCCAGTATAGGTTTTCATTTCTTTGGGGTTTTCTTTAAGCCAGTCTTTCCACTACACACTTTGCTGGGTGTTAGTCTGATACACCCAAAGGAACAAGAGCAAAACCTAGAGCTCATATGACTGGTGCAAGCCTCACCCCCCCCTCTCTCAGAGAAAGCTTCTGCCAAACCTATTGCACCTACAGAGCATCCCCATGAGCTTCTGACAAGTCCATTACAAAGCGTGAAATGCTCCAGAAAGTCAACACCCATGTTTTCACACATGGAGGAAAGTCAAACAGCTTTGTCATGGCAACAGGACTGCCAGCACTTGCCACCGGATGTGGGCTAGAAAATAATAAAATTAAATCTATGTGGAGAGAGGTAGGTGAGTAGAGAGCTGGGTGGGTGGGTAGATGGGTAGAGAGGTGGGTAGATGGGTGGGTATGGAAGCAACCAGGACAACAGAAGCAAAGGAACAAGCATCCACATTTTGGTACAAGCACTAAAGTCAAACTTCCCCTGAGTCAGTCAGGTCTGGAGGCACACTGTCACACTAGCCCAAAGGCAGGATATAACTCCACACAGCACTGAGCTCTTAGGGGCTGGCACACCACCAGCTCGGGGTAGGAACGTGGATCTGCATCTCTCTGCATTTTCCTGAGCTGTGGTGGAGAACGAGGGCTCCTCAAGGAACAAGAAGAGAATCAGAAGCAGGAATCTCTCCTCTGCAGATGGACCATCCTGCCACAAGCATTTCCCAAGGCTCGTTTTGCAGGACCTTTTGGACCTTCAGCTGCTGCCATCACACTTCCTTACAAGCAAGCATGAGCCAGGAGGGACGGTGTAAAATATAAACCTTCATTAAAGGTTTTGTAAGCAGCCAATGAGGCCAAAATAACAGAGGATGTAATAGAGCCATAAATATCTCCCACAGCCATAAACACTTCTACCTGCTGCAGCCTGGGCACTTTAGAAGTGCTTCAGGCTTTCAGGTTCGTGTTCACACTTATTCCAACATTTACCATCCAAGGAGCCAGAGGTAGGAGATGTGGTGTCATGCACAGACTGTTTTTTGGTTTGTTTTTTTTTTTAATACCAGCTCAGGTACCTTTCCTGTGCTCTCCTTTCCATGGCTTAGGGCTCCTACTTCAACTAAGGGGTGTTCAGAAGTTCTGGCTTAGCTCAGCACCCATTACATTCAGATGAAGAGAGACTCCAAAGTGTCTCAGAGGAGACTTTCTCTAAGCAAACGGGTTAGAGGGGAGAAGAACATTCTGAACAGCAGGTTAAAAATAACAAACCAAACATCAGGATTTCCCCTGAGCAAGACTGGTGTTACAAAACCCACCTTCCCAGCATGTCTTTTCTTGATTGTTCCAGCAGTGCCAAAACAATTCTAGAAAGTGGAGAACACTTCTCAGGTCACTGAAGAAGGAGAAGCAAATCCCCAGGAACACCAACCCACAGCATCATCTCCTCCAGTAACATGGGGAAGTGGTCTTTGGCTACACCAAGAAAATTCCTTACTCTGCCTTCAGAGCACCAGCTGTATAGACCTTAAATCCTCAGGGCCAGCCAACTTTTTGGCACAAGTCTTCAGGCTCCCATCCTCCTTCCTAAGCCTGGAGTTTCCAAGTAATGACCAACATCATTGCCTGCACATCCCACCACTTCCCAGAGACACAGGACAAGAGATGAAGTGGTTTAGCAATAGGCAGATGGGTTGATGAGTCTGGGTGGTCAAGGGGTCTCCAAACTACAATATCCATTCCCACCAGTCACAGGTGCACTTTTTTATATTACCCAAAACCCCACGTCTTCCCCTAAAAACAAAACAAACAAACAAAACCAAACCAAAGAAAAACCCATGAAACCTCAGAGCATCCCCAGTTACAGAATCACAGAAGAGTTTGGGTTGAAAGGGGCTCTTAAAGCTCATCTAGTCCAACCCCTCTACAGTTAGCAAGGACATCTTCACCTAGATCAGGTTGCTCTGAGCCTCATCCAACCTGACCTGGAATGTTTCAAGGGTTGGGGAATCCACCACCTTTCTGGGCAAGCTGGGCCAGGGTATCCCCCTGTGTCCTATCAGCACAGGTCCTGCTAATATTGCCAACTATTTCAGAATCCTCCTCAGATATTCTACAGCCTTCCCCATCTCACATCATCATGTTTCCAGAATTTCCAAGGCTCAGAGGAGATCTCCAGCTACCTCAGTTCCCTTCACTACATTCCCAAGTTGCTCCAGCAATGACCACACGTGGTGGTTGGAGCCATGGCAAGAGGTGGAGAAGAGGTCCCTTGTGTCTGAGCAATGGAGCACCTCTTGAATATTCTATACAAGAGACACAGAAACAGGCCTAAAGTTTTCTGGCACGGAGTCTGAAGGCTGTTGTACTTTGCTGAGATCTCCTGAGATCACAACTCACCTGGAGGCTGAGGGCCAGGTCAGCAGTGGGACATCTGCCAAGTGCCCTGGAGTCACCTTCCTGAAAGCTGCACATTTGGGTATGGACAACCCCAGGTGTATGCTATCTGCTCCTTTAAGGCTTCACAAGCCCTTGGCACAGCTATCTTTGAAGCCAGGTTACAGACAAGAGGAGATGATTCACCTCCAGGGGGACCTCAAGGTAAGTGACATTTGCAAGGCTTAATCGTGACCTGGTGAACAATGGGTGAATCAGAAAGCTGAACTTTGCATCACTCACCCAGATTAATGTGGCCTTGGACACCTCCTTCAAGATCCCAGGCCAAACATTAGTTAGTTCCTCCCCTAGATGATTCAGAACTGAGATTAACAAGAGAGAAAGCACCAAGCCAAGCAGAATTATTTGCAAAGCTTAGTTGAGCAGGAAATGTTTTCCTTTTCCACGACTCAGACCACATTACCCCCCTGGTATGTGTCCTTTGGGGTCTTTTCATAAATATGGTAGGGTTGGAGGAGCAGGAAGGAAGAAGGACAACTAAGTCAGATATTAGAGAGCTCACATGAGGTAGGAGAGCAATTGGAGCCCTCTGCACTGCATCAATCACACACCAAAGCTGAGTCCTAATGACCAGCATGCCAATCCCACCATAAGAACCAGCTTCACCCTGGACCAAGCACATCCTCCTAGGTCCTTTAATTAATTCATCACCAGGATCTCCACAAAGTCCTTGTTTCAACAGATCAATGTTTTGCAGAGAAACGTTAAAAAACAAAACAAGACAAAATATTTTCAGGATGATTTCGAGCTTCTTTTGATTTTACAAGAAACAAAAGGCTCCAGATCTCCAAGCCACAGGGAATCACACTTGCCCAGCGTTCACCTTTGTAGTTTAAGCCATGCCAAAGGACCTGGTGTAACTTATGGCAGATGCTCCAGCTTTACTCAACAGTAAAAGATAAGAACCACTCACCCATCTTGCTAATCCACCACGTGGTGAAAAACAACCAGCACAAAACCTCAGTTCCTACCTTCAGCTGCTGCCATCACACCATTCTCTGGGATCTTCCAGAGGAGAAAACCCTCCCCTCCTCTCCTCTCCTCTCCTCTCCTCTCNNGCTCCAAGCCCCATCCAGCCTGACCTGAGACACTGCCAGGGATGGGGCAGCCACAACTTCCTTGGACAACCTGTTCCAAGGGCTCAGCACCCTCAAATTTAAAAATTTCCCTCCTCATGTCCCCCAGCCAAGCTCGTGGTCCTTGGACACAGAAACAGGGTCTGCTGAGAGGGTCACCTGGGGGTCCAGGACCATCCCCTGCCTGAACTGGGGTGCCCCAAAGGGTTCTGGCAGCCCAGGGTTGGGGGAAGGAGCTCACCCCAGCAGATGCTGCCCTGAGGTTTTAATCTTTGCTAATCAGGCTGTGATAAGCAGGTTGGGACCTCCTGCTGGGGCAGCTCCTGTGTGTCCCCCCCCTTCACCTCCCCCCAGCACATCCCTGAGCTTTGCCTTGGATTTTCCAGCTGGGGAAAAAACTGGTGGGGCCAGATCCTGCTCCTACCCCCCAGCCTGGGCACAATGGGGAGGGTCCCATGGTCATCGAGGGGGTCCTAAAGTCTGGGGCTCAGCTGGGTTGGCTGCTCCTACCCCCAAATTCCAGCCTTGCTTTGGGGGATTTGGTCCCCAGGTTGAAGGATTTGTCCCCACATCGCAGGATACGTCCCCACGTTGAAGGATTTGGGCCCAAATTGCAAGATTGGGGCCCCACATTGAAGGATTTGGTCCCCAGTTTGAAGGATTTGTCCCCAAATCTTAGGATATGTCCCCACGTTGCAGGATTTGGGCCCCAGTTTGAAGGATTTGGGTCCAAACTGCAGGATTTGGCCCCCAGAAAAAGATTTTGGTCTCAATTTGAAGGATTTGCCCCAAATTTGAAGGACTTGGTCCCCAGTTTGAAGGATTTGTCCCCAAACCGTAGGATGTCCCCACACTGAAGAATTAGGAACCCATATTTGAAGGACCCCAAATACCCCAAATTACAGGGTATGTCCCCACACTGAAGGATTTGGGGCCAAATATGAGAATTTGGTGCCCAAACGGAAGCATTTGGGTCCCACATTGAAGGATTTAGGCCCAAATTTGAAGGAATTGTCCCCAGATTGAAGGGTATGGGCCCCACATTGAAGGGTTTAGGCCCAAATTTGAAGGGTTGGTCCCCAAATTGCAGGATATGTCCCTACACTGAAGGATTTGGGCACAGTTATGAAGGATATGGGCCCAAATTTGAAGGATTTGGGTCCAAGTTGCAGGATTTAGCTCCAGTTTGAAGGATTTGGTTCCCAGTTTGAAGGATCTGTGACCAGATTGCAGGATTTGGGCTCCAATTTGAAGGACCTGGGCCCCAAGTTGGGGGATTTGTCCCCAAATTGCAGGATGTGTCCCCATGTTGAAGAATTTGGGACCAAACTGGAAGGATTTGGGCCCAAATTTCAGGATTTAGTTCCGAATTGAAGGATTCAGCCCCAAAAGCCCTGGTGGGTGCTCAGAATGAGTCCAGGTGCTGCAGCTGGGGGGGGTCCTGAGGTGACCCCCAGAAGGATGGAGGATCTGGGAGGGGTCCTGGGAGGGGACAGGGGGTGACTTCAGGTGATTTTGGGGTGGAGCCTTTTGGGGGAGGGGTGGAGCTCCTTGTGTGGCCCGTGGGGAAGGGGGAGATTGGGAGGGATGCTCCAGCCCTGCTCCCCCCTTCCCCCTCGGGGACCAGGACCCCATTGCTGAGCTGGATGGGGCTGGGGGGAGAAAAACCCAGCACTGGGGGTGGTGAGGGAGGGATGGAGGGAGAGATGGAGGGAGAGATGGAGGGAGGGATGGAGAGAGGGAGGTTCACCTGCTCGATGACCACACAGAGGGATAAATGAGCAGACAGACACCTGTCTCTTATAC
>JAAWXA010000057.1:525040-569732 GCA_038090715.1 Florisuga fusca
ACCCCCCCCCCCCCCCCCCGCCTGCTATCTTCTTAAATTTCCTTGGAAAAAGGAAAAAAAAAGCTGATTGGTTGCCTCATTAACTCATTACACCTGAGGTCTTCCCAGCTCCAGGTGAAGGTAATGAGAAATTATCACCTGCTCTGTTGGTTGGGGGTTTTTTTACCCTATACCTTCCAGGGAAGGAGACCTGAAAGCAGAAAGCTCAGCAAAATCCAGCCAGGACCTGCCCATCCAGTTCCACACCACCCCACAGAGAGGAATTTGCCTTGTAGAATTCAGACCTGTGGGGAGCAGAAGTCATTTTTGTTATTGCCTTGGGAATTGTTTGCAAAGGAGGAGAATGGGCCCGGGGTGATGGGGCTGGAGAACTCCTAACAGGCAAGGGCAGCCTGAGAGGGGCTGCTGGCAGTGCCAGGGCTGCAAAGCTCTGTCTCTCCTCTAACAACCATCTTCTTCTGGCCAAGGCACCACTCAGCAGATCACTTGCTGTTCTTTCTGTGCGTCCAAGATCTTTGTAATTAATTTCCCTGAGCATTTCCCTGAGCTGGCGAGGTCCAAGCCAAGCTGGGGACTCGGAGATGCCTTGAGCTCCACACTGCCCTGGGCAGGTTGCTTTTATGACCCTAGTGAGATGATTTGGCACATGGAATGACTATCATAGAATGGGTTGGGTTGGCAGGAACACCCCCCCACCAGCCCAGGGTGCTCCAAGCCCCATCCAACCTTCAACACTGTGGCATCCTCTGGACTTGCTCCAACAGCTCCAGTTTAAAGACGTCTCTGCACTGGGAGACCAAGAGGTACAAGCAACATCTGCTGCACCTTCCTTTTCTTCTAAGTGGGAAAGTTCATGGCAAGAATAAGCAACAATACAAAATGGAGCTGCAGAACAGGCTGGCCAGAAGAAAAGGTGCCACTGAGAGCAACTGCAACCTTCTCTACAAAAAAAAAAAAAAAAAATAAATGGTCAAAGCTCCCCACCAGTTCCAGTGCAGCCCTATGTTAAAATCTCACACAAGCAGCATCCAGAAAGTTGGAAGCTGAAGGAGATGGATCCACCTGTCACCTTTTGTTGTCCCCTTCAGCCTAGACCTTTCTTTTTGCTATACTGCTCTGTGCTATCAGCACTGTGGCCATTGTCCAGATCTCTGCAGGGAGTCAGGTCTCAAAAATGGACTAAGAAGAGGCAGAGGGAGAGCATCACTGTCCTGAAGAACATCCAACCACAGCAGCCTGGTACTCCCCTGCAGAGTCCCCACTTCAAGCCACGGCCCTGCTTAGGCATCACTTAAATTTCACCTCTAAAATGAACAGGAATAGGGATGGAAAAACCTCAGAAGTTCACTGCCCCTTGGCTCAAGGTGCTTTTCATCCCCACTGGCAGGGGGTTGACCAAGCCCACGCACACCTCACGGAGCCACGCGGGAATGTGGCATTTGTTCCCCTCTGAATTTGTGCAGCTTGGGTGAAAATCAGAGCCAAAAAAATAAATCCCTTCCTGCCTGCTTCTTCACTGCCTTCGATTTCATAGCCTGATCTCCAGCTTAGCCTCCACTGAACCACAGAAGAACAAACAGTGGCCACTCGCCTCCCCCCTCCTCCCTCCCCGGCAGCCTTGGCTTCTATTTATGGGTCCCCTGGGGAGAAAACAGTCGTGGCCATTGTATTTGTTTAAGGGTTTTCTGTAATTTCCTTGGGTTTGACTGCAGCCTCTGAGGTTAACCACAGCCAGCTATTGTGGCTGTGTCTTCATCCTCCTCTATTGTTCCGCACTAGGTGGCTCTGCCCGTGTTTTCTTGGAAGGTCGGGAGATTGTTTGTCCTTCCTGGCTGGGTGCTCAGTGAGGAGAGGGTGATGGAAGGAAGGGAAGAGAGAGAGAGAAATAAAAAAAAAGAAAAAAAAAAAAGAAAAAGCTTTTTTAGGACTGTGGGTTTCTGAGAAAGGCCAGTGTCACCGACCAACTAAGGTCAGGCCGAGGTTGCTCAGATGGGATTGTAACAGCAGGAGGCTGAAGCCAGCTCCCTGCTCTGCTAGGATTCCCTTGAGGGGTTTCGAGAAAAATGTCAAGAATCCCCCACTTCTGGCTTCTTCCAGCGGGGTGTTCTGAAAGCCTTGTCTCCTGAGAGAAGCAGGAGAAGGCCATACCATATAAAGCCTTTCCCCTGCTGGGGCAGGATTAGCCACATTTGCACCAAGCCCTGACCTTTGGCTACTGTAATGCTGAATTTCTGTGGCTCTGCCAAGGGGCTGTCCTTTTTCTGGCTTCCAGTTTTGCTCCCTCATGGGAGGACACAGTCATTCTCCAGCCACATAGAGACAAATTCTTCCCAGCTCGTCTCTGGCAGTGCCTAAGACTGGAAACTTACCTCACAGGGGTGAGTCCCAGAGCCAAGGGGTTGGAGTCTGATTCATGCCTAGAGGGAAAGGAAGGAGCAGGAGAGCACGACACAGTTGACTTCACCCAATTACACCAAGCAGCCAACATAGAGATCTGTGTCATCTAATGCACAGGACAGGGAACAAGGAGTAAGGCCACCTGGCCTCTAGCATTAATATCACAACTTCCTCCATTAGTATTGCAAGCCAACTAGCAGAGTTTTTGTTCCCCTTTCCACCCTTTTGCCAATGTCTGCTCCAGGTTGTCACTTGAAACGTTGAGTTGAGTTTGTCATTTAGCTAATTCATGGCTTGGAGAGAAAAAGGCACTGAAGAAATTACCCAGCCTCAGCCCAAAGTTTTTTTTCGTAACAGAGCTCAGAGGAGGTGACATAGATGTCCTCCAATGCCCCTTCCCCACCCTTCTGCTCTTCAGTGGGAAAGGATAAGAAGATCCAATAAGAGGTCTCAGAAGGCAGCAGCTGTCTGAGGATGGGGAGTTTCACACTTGGACTGGAGACCACAACCAACCTGCTACCTGCCACAGCAGAACAACTTCTTCTGATAACCTTGACTGCTGTGGTTTGAACAGAAGCAGCTCCCAGTCTCATATGGTTACAGCACCCAGCCAGGGCTCAGGGAGCATCCCAACAAAGCTCTCAGCCACACAGTTTAGTTTTAGGTAGTCTTGGGAGAAGGGAGTTGGATTGATGATCCTTAAAGGTCCTTAAGGGTCCCTCCCAACTTGAAATACTCTAAGATTCAATGAATTAATCAATAAACTAGTTACATGACAGTTTGCCCCACTACAGATTATGGTTGGATGGACCTCTGAGCAGCCTGATCCAGTTGAGGATGTCCCTGCTCACTGCAGGGGGGTTGGACCAGCAGAGCTTTAAATGTCCCTTCCAACCCAGCTCATTTGTGATCCTGTACTAGAAGCTTTACAGGTTTTTTGTAAGCAGAGGTGAGGCACTTTAACTCCTGTATGACTCTGCCTTGCTGCTGCTGGGTGATGTCTACAGGGGGTTGTCTCACAGCTTTGGGTTTCTTGTGTGACACTCAGGAGCTTGGCAGAAGAGGGGGGGAGACCCTGGCAGGGCAATCTCAGGCAAAGGAAATTGGCTTCGTGTGTCTCACAGGCCACTTCTGAGGTCTCAAAGCAAGGTCAAGGGTGCTTGAGGCAGAGACAAGAGGCTGTTCTTGCCAGCATCCATCTCCCAGTGGTATGTCAACAGCTTGTTACATGGCCAGGGCTGATGACTGCTAAACACTGGGATGGGTGACTCATCTCCTTTGCTTTCATACCCATTCTTATTTAGGATCATGGGGAAGATGGACCCCATGGATTGCTCCTACAAGAAGGAAGAGGACAGAAAGAAAGGGGAGAATGGAGACAGAGCTTGGGAGAACCATTAATGCCACTGCTGAGGAGAGGAGGAGGAAGGGAAATGGAAGAGAACACCTTCCTACCATGGTCCCAAGCCAGCCCCAGCACCCAGCTGGCTGGGAAAAAAAGAGCCTGCCCTACTTCATTGGCTTCCCCTGAAAAACTTCTCTGCTTCTTCCCAGAGAACCCCAGTTGCACCAGTTTGCACCAGCTCCTGGCCTCCAGAAAACCAGCCCTGGGCATTTCAACTGCTGCCTCAATCCAAAGCTGAAAACTATCATTATGTTTGGGCAAGGAACCAGGGCTTGAGCACCCTTGGCCAGGCTGTAGAGGAAACTGGCTGAGGCTCAAGAGTTGTGTCCAAGGAGGTCAGTGCTTGCTGGACTTCAGCTCTGGCTGGAGCTTCACCTGCAGCCCAGCCTGGGGGCAGAAGCATCTCAGACCCCCGAAGGGGCAGCTCCAGCACCAGGGGGGAAAGGATGAGGGGATCAGGATGAGGGACCTCCAGCTCTCCTCATCTGCAGTTATGCTGAGGTTTCTGCATGAGATTCCTGTTTCACAGAATCCCAGACTGGTTTGGGTTAGAAAGGGCCTTAAAGACCATCCAGTTCCACCCACCTGCCACGGGCAGGGACACTTTCCTCTAGACCAAGTTTCTCCAAACCCCATCCATCCTGACCTTCAACACTTCAAGTTTCTCTCCCTCACAGATCGTTGTTTTTATTTGAAAATTTGCCTGGAGGATAAATTTATCCCTGAGGTGTCCAGGAACACCCAGGGTCTTCCTGGGTTTTGCTTCTGGGCAAGTCACCCCCTTCCACAAAACGTTGCCTGAGCAGCTTCCCGTTGCAGCAGAGCTGACACTGGAGCTCAGACACCAGGCAGGGGTCAAGCCCAACTCCAAACTCCATCTGAGAGATGTGGAAAAGCTCTGCCACAGCCCAGCAGGGGCTTGTCACCCCTGAGTGACAAATGGCGTCAGCACATCATTGAGCCCAAGTGCCCTTCATGCCTCTACCCTCAGCATCTGAGCCAGGGAACTGCAGGCACTGAAACAACAACAAAAATAGAACACCAAGAAAAAATGGGAGAAAGAAACATGGAAGGGGAGAGAGAAGAAGAAAAGAAAAAAAAAAAAAAAAGGAGGTGGGGCAGGAAAAATAAAATGCAAAGCAAAAAATCTCTTTAGTGTGAACTGACAGTGACCTGTCAGAAATATGTTGCATTCAAACTTTCCCATAGAGCACTGAAAATTTGTTCCTTATTAAAGGGGGGGGGAAGGCATATCCAGTTCAAAGGAGAAGCTGGAGCAGAGAAGAATTCTGTGGCTACTACTGTGGTGTATTTTTTTCCATTTGCTTTACCCTTCTTCCCCCCCTTCCCCACTCTCTTCCTTTCCAACCCCAGTTCCTGTATGGTCACCCTGCATCTAAGAGTTGCTGTCCAGTGCAGAAAAAAAAAAAAAATTGAAAAGTTGGGGAGGAGGGAGGGAAATCTCCAATTTGTGGGAACTGTTGGTGGTGTTTTAGTGGGAATGCAGAGAGGGGTTTGGATTTTCCCATGCTTTTAGCTTGAAACACTATTTTTGCAGTGCTGTTAGACACAGGAGAAAGGGAGGGGGAGAGATTTAAAGTAGTAAAAGCAGTAAGTAAATTATTGTAAATTTTGCCTCAAGAGGATGTGAAGCATCATGGAGGGATGAAGAATAGCTGAGATCAACCTGCAGCAAGTGTCCTGGACACTGCTCATCTGAGGGGGTAGCTGGAGCCCTGCAAATTTTCTGAAGTGTTTAGAAAGCAGCTGGTGTGTAACAGGAGTTTCCACACAAGCCAAGAAGGACAGGGAGGTTACTGGCAATATTCAGAAGACACCATGCACCCGTGGAGTGGTCCATGTTCTCCTCCAGAGCCCAAACACATCACTTGAATCTTCCTCCAGGACCAGAGGATGGGCTGAGCTTTCCTGCACACCTGGAGCCAGAGCCCCTCTGCAAACCCCTGAGCAGGATTAGACCCCAGGTCCAAGGAACCCCATGCCTTGTCTGCAGACATGAGAAGACATTTAAATGTTTCCCCAGGACACTCACCCAATCTCCAGCCCTCTCCTCTCCTAACCCCCACACCAAATCCCACCCCTCAACTCACCAAGCTCCATTTTTACAGCTCCTTACCCCCACTCCCCCTCTTACTAGAAGGAACTTTGTCATCCTCACAGCCATCTCCCTCCAAAACCCCTCTGGGGCCACTTTATGCCTGACCAAAGCCTCCAAACTGACTTTGGGCACTTCAGAGAGACACAGCAAAGACCCAATAAATAGTCCAGGGGTCTCACATGGGACAGATTTTTCCCTTTGCTCCAAGGAAAGAAGAAAGTTTTCCTTTTCTGGCCCTCAGTCACAGGCTGGAGCAGCTGGATAGCAGCCCCAGGCTCTCATCCTTTCTCTGTCTTTGTCTCCATGGCACAGACATCACCCTCCTCCAGCCCAAAGTGGGGTTGGACTCAGACAAGCACCTTCTCATCACAGCCAGCTTCACACCCAGGAGGGGCAACATGGACAGGTGTGTCTGGGCAAGAAAGAAGCCAAGTTTCCTAGCATGAGTTAAACAAACAAACAAGCAAAAGAAAAAAAAACAAAAAAAACCACCAAACAAACAGCCTCCCCCCCCCCCAAAAAAAAAAAACAACCCAAACCACCAAACCCAAACCACATTTTTTACTCATGAGCACTCCTTGCTCCTTCAGGATCTGCAAGGAGTCCCCACAGAAGCTCAAATCCTTCTGTTCTCCTTTGCTGGAGGAGGAGGAGGATGAATGACAAGAGCTTGGGCACCGGGCAGGAATTTGGGTCCCCATTTTCTTTTGGCAGCAGCATCTACCAGAGGGCCCTGATGTTATCACCCTGCCTTCTGCAGCACAATTATGTCCTCAGCAGAATGGAGGTTTCTGTGGGAAGGTTTCCCACTGTCCCAGAGCTAATTTTCATCCAAGCTTTCCTCTTCTTGAATCCCACTCATTCAGCATTTCACAAGAACCAAGTTTCCACTAACTGGTCCTTACCCAGGAGCCAACTCCTTGGAGGCAGGAGGAGATCAAAATAGAGATGAGATGTGCTACACAAGGCACACAGGAGAAAGGAGAAATGCCCTGGTGAGTCAGGGCCTGAGCAGCCTGCAAAATAAAATAGGGCAGAAATTTAAAAATTAAAAAAAAAAAAAAAAAATTTAAAAGTGGCTGGAAGGGCAAAATTAGAGGTTGTGTTCTAAATCTGAAGAGGAATTTTCTGATGGGTTGACCTACAATAATCTGCAGTGCTGGTACAAAGTGCTTGCAGCTGCAGTGACCTCACCATGATGGGAAGTCCTTCACAACTTGGCACTTGGATGAAATAGAAGTGCCTGGGACGGGGCTGCTGCTGCTGCTGCTGCAGGGAAATGCACTCAGCCCTTCAGCTGCACCAGTGTGGGAAGTATGAAATTTTTTTAAAAAAAATAAATAAATAAATAAATAAAAATTATCACCTATTTCAAGCCACTCACCCTACAACTTGGGGTGTCACAAAAGTGCTCCAGCTGGGACTGAGCTCCTGTGGAAACCTGGCCCAGCTGGGGACACTTTCCCCCCTCACATTGCAGTTCCTTATCACTATAATAAGACAAAAAAAAAATTCCCCTCCTCCTCCTGCCTTGCCTGTTGTGATGGCACAGTCCTTTTTTCACTCCCAGTGTCATTAAACCTCCTGTCAGCTGGGGCAGGCTCTTGTCTGAGGCTGCAGACAAAGCTCTCCTGCAAATAACAGACGCCGACACCGCCAGGAATTCCAATCGGGGCAGGGAATCTCCAGTGGGAATCAGCAGTCTGGGGCAGAGTTTTATGCCACAGGCAAAGGCACTAAGTGCATCACCACAGCATCTCCTCCTCATCACCCCATGGCACCTTGGGCTCTAATTAAGGCCGAGACATTATTGCTGTGCTGGGAGGGATCCAGAGCTTCAAAACCAGCCCTGAGCAACTCAGCCCTTCAGGTTGCTTGGCTGGTCCTGGGAAAGGGTGTGAAGAATTTGAGGGGCTGTGAAAGAAGCTAATCAGGCTCCACAGAGGGATAATCACCATCGTGTCCAGTTCTAGAGACCCCAACAGAAGAGGAACATGGGGATGTTGGAGCAAGTCCAGAGAAGGGTCATGAAGGTTGTGTGAGGACTGCAGGACCCCTCCTAGAAAGACAAGCTGAGAGAGTTGGGGGTGTTCAGCCTGGAGAAGAGAAGAATCCAATGGGGAGACCTTAGAGCAGCTTCCAGTGCCTGAAGGGGCTCCAGGAAAGCTGGGGAGGGACTGGGGACAAGGACAGGGAGGGATGGGATGAGGGGGAAGGGTTTCCAGCTGCAAGAGGGGAGATGGAGAGGAGACCTTGGGGAGGGAGAAATTCTTTATTTTGAGGGTGCTGAGCCCCTGGTTGCCCCCAGAAGCTGTGGCTGCCCCATCCCTGGCAGTGTTGAAGGTTGGATGGGGCTGGGATCCCCCTGGGCTGGTGGGAGGTGTCCCTGCCCATGGCAGGGGGGTGGAACTGGATGAACTTTAAGGTCCCTTCCAACCCAAACCAGTCTGGGGTTCTATAATAATTCCTTTGAAGAGACAAAAGATCCATGGTGGCCCAGGATCATTTACCTTTGCTCCCAACCTGTTCTTCTTAAGCTACTTCTCTCAACTTTTAACGAGGAGATTGGAGAAGTTTGGGGTTTTTTTCTGGCCTGCATTAGCAAACACATATTAATACCCCAAGAAAATGAGGTGAGCATCAGCCTTGGCTCAGGAAACAGAAAACAACTTCCTTGCCTTGGTGTTTAAACAGAAAAAGGATCCTGTGGGAAGTGGAAGGGGAATTCTGGGCTCTTTCTCTGTCATGTCATACCTTGGCTGGGACAAAATCCTTCAGTGCATTTGTCACCACCTTTCCCTGGGCCAACCCTTTCTTCTTGTGTCCTCCCAGCCACCACCTCAGGAGATTACCCAGAGCCTGGATTCAGTGGAATATTTGAACAAAACTGGCAGCTTTTCTCCAGCCAGGTCTCAGGGGTAGCACCAAACCCTTGTTTTCCACCCCAAGACCAAGGAGATGGCTGTAGGGATTTTCTCATAAAAAAGGTTTTCTCTGTCAGCTTCCTCCTTGGGCTGAGGTCACTGGGGGATTGGTTTGCTTCTGGGCACTTCAGCAGTGCTGGAATGCTCCAAACTGGAAAGAAGTCAAAGTGGGACAACTCAGATTAAATGACTGGAAGGATTGACTTATGAGGAAAAAAAAAAAAAAAAAAAGCCAGAAGGAGCTAAATCTGTATAGTTTGGCTGGAGGACAGTGAAGGAGGACAACTGTCTGCTGAAAGGCACAAATGTTGTGGAGGGGGAGGAATTGTTTAGGTTAGCCCAACAGGGGAATAACCAGGAATCACAAGATGGGATTAAGAAATGGAAAATAAGATCTGAATATAGGGGGGGGAACATTCTTAGCAGTGAGATCTAACCTAATGGGGACTGTGGAACATCCTCCCCTGGGACTGTGGTGGAAACCCTCCTCTTCCAGACATTTAAAAATGGACTCAAGCACTGTCTGTGGGGAATAATCCTTTGAGTAGAGATGGAGTAGGTCCAGGCAGGGTGTTCCCTGCAAGAAGCAGATGATGTGATGCTGAGCACGCCTGCACCCTGGGAAGGTGCTCAGAGAACACAGGGCAGCCCTTTGCCCCAATCCAAGAAAATCCAGGCATGAAAATCCACTTTTCATGGCTGGGAAACCCCGTGAGGGTCTGCAAGAAGAGCTGCTCATCTTCAGCCTTCTCTCCCAGGCATTTGAGGGAAAGTCAGGATATAAAGGTGGGGAGTGCTGGGAGGAGCTGACAGCAATAGGACTTTTAGAAGCTTTTCCAAACTATGGAAAGAGCCCCATGGATCATGACCATCAGGGAGGCTCTCACCTCTGTGATTCACAGTGGATTATCATGCCTGTTGGACTGGCCTGAGCTTCAGACTGGCCATAAAAGTTATTTATGACTTAGAAGTTTGTGTCAAGGGAAGGATGCATGTCTGAGCTCATTCTAAACAGAAAAACAAAAACACACACAACCAAAAAAAAAAAAAAAAAAGGACAAAACATTAAAAAAAGATAAATCCCAACAAGCATGCCCACCCCCCAGAAAACAAAACCAAACAAAACCACCACAGAAAAATCAAGAACTCCACTGAGGAGGAGCTGGAGTAAAATGAAAACACACCAAGATGATGCTAAATAACAGCAAGAATCTTAACTTTTCCTGATAATTCTGGAATAACCTCAGCTGCTCCATGCAAAGGCTTAAGCAGCCCAGAACATGGAGGAGAGCAGAAAACCAGGAGGACTTAGGGGTGATGAGGACTGGTCCACTCAGGAGTACCTTGAGAAGGTGACAGGGAGGATCCAGGGAGTGGGCAGCCATGGTACAGCAACACTGGGTACATCCTGAATTCATAAACTTTTGCTCTCATGCCAAGCTGATGTGAGTCTGAACCCAGTTCCAGTCCCAGCTTGGTCCATGTTTGCCTGGGGATCCCTGTGTGAGCCTTCCTGGTGAGGCCAATCCAGCCTGGAGCTCCTGGCTCTCTTCTTCCTTGCCAGCAGAGAAGGGTGAGAGCATGAGAGGTGAAGGGCAGGGGTTTCAGAGACATCTGAGGGCATTCAGACCTGTTGGTCACCTGCATAAAAATCAATATGAAAATGTGGTTATTAAGGCAGAGACATTGGCATCAGCCCCCCCAGTGTGATGCTGCAGGGGCTTAGAGAGCATCTCTGCCCTCAGAAGCAGCAGTGGGGTTTGACAGATGCAGGCAGTGAGCTTTAGAATCCCAGAACCACGGAATAATCTCAGTTGGAAGGGACCTCCCCAGGTCTCCAGTCCATCCTCTTGCTCAAAGCAGCAGCAGCCAGAAGGTCAGAACAGGTTGTTCAGGTCTGATCTTGAAAACCTCCAAAGGTGAACAAACCCCATGATGTCACCCTCTGCCCCCTAGACACTTCTCCAGCCCCTAAACACCTTGGTCACCTTGAATGAACTCCATCTTATGAATGTCTGCACTGGGAGAGCTCCAGAGCTGGGCCACTCTCCAGATGAAGTCTAAGAAATGCTGATTAAAGGAGGATTTTAAGCATTAGATTCAGAAACATCTACAAACACCAACTCCAAGCAGTGAATCCACCCAAAACTGAGAAGAAAGCTGATGATGGGCATGGAGGGAAGGGCTTTACACTCACCAGGGAGTGAATTTTCTTATCTCGTACTTTCCATTTCTTTAGGTACAGACACACTTGTGGGTGAACCTTCCAGCCAGGGAGACTCCCAGGTGACCTGGAGATGTTTGTTCTTCTTGCTCTCCCCAGGCTGGCATCTGCCCTGCAGAGGATTCCTTCACACCACCATTCCTGATCATATCTGCTGCTTTTTCAAGCCAGAAGTTACATCCCATGTTCCCATCTGTAAGAGCACACACCAGAGCAGCAAAATTGGGATCAGAATCCAAACAGCTTCAAACATCCACAAAAAAAAACAAACCAGAAGAGATTTGTGACAGGTTATCTCATCCCCTCTTCTCCCTTACAGGATCACCTCTACCAAAAGACATTTGCTGAACACAAGTGACTTCACCCTTGCAAACCCTCCCCCAAATGCTTTGCTCCTGATTTGGATGGAAACGTGTTGCAGTGGGCTCAGGGAACAGGTTCTTCTCTTCCTTTCCACTGTACCCTTTTACATACTTGTAGGCTCCCAGCAAATCTCTCTGCAGTCATCTCTCCTCCAGACTAAACAATCCAAACTCTTTCAGTCCTTCCTTGGAGGTCATGTTTTCTGGACCTCTGATCATTCTTGCTGTTCTCCCCTGGACTGCATCCAGTTGGCCTTCATCAAGCTCCAAATGCCTCGTGCTGGACACATGGGCTCCAGCTGAAGCCTTTTGGGACTTCCCAGATCAGAGATCTCAGCTCAACCCATTAGAAAGGAAACCTTGAGTTACTAAGTCTGGATATGGTTCCGGATCCACATTTCCTCCATGCTTAGGATGGCTCTGCTGTTCCCACAAGGGACCATCCCTGGAACAAAAATATCTGAAATGCTAAAATATTTGAGAACAAATCCTGGACTCTGAAGGAAGATGGAGTAGGAACTCTTCCTGACTACAGGTCCTCAAAGCACAGCACATCTGGGGACTTCCCAGCTCCAGCTGGAGGTGCAGGACTTGTTGGAGTGGAAAGGAGGGAATAATGTTGTACCCAAATATCACTTTTTTTTCATAACTTTGTCCTTCTTGCTGCCTCACACGGCAGCTGCAGGAGCCAACGTGCCTGCAAGATGGGAAAAGGAGTGAAAGTCAGACCAATACAACTAAAAAGGCATTTCCACTGCCCTTAATCAATAGCAAACATAATTCTTTTAAGAAGAGAAACCAATTCCCATGCACCTGAAATGAGACCTTGGTGTCCAGGGACCACATCTCACACATCTCTTAGAGCCTGCAGCAGGTCAACACTTCCTGGGGGGTGGAAAAAGGGATAAAAAGAGCCTCTGCTCCTGTCCTCAGGGCCTGTTTGTAGAGACAATCATGTAAGGACATCAGGTGTCACCATTACAAGGGGGGAGATGTGAGCTCCTGTTAAACCCACCTGTGCCCAAGTAGGGTGGGCACCCTCCAATAAATCTCCAACCTCTTGCCAGAGTTCCCATGCAGCTGGGAAGGAGGAGAATTCCTGCTCCTTTGTCTGTGTCATTAGCTCCTCTGGAAGCCTTTTACTTGCAGGGGTGCTCAGTCCCATCTTTTTTCTTTCTTTTAATGAGGCAGCAATAGAAAAAAAAGGAAAAGATAATGATTCTTTTTACCCGACTCTTTGGGGTTTTTGCTGTTCTTGTATTGCACCAAACTGGTTCCCTTTTTCCTGGTTTGTCTGAGCAGGGGCCAGACCGTGGTCTATGCCCTCATCCTCCACCAGATGTTGCAGACAAACCTCTCTTGGGCCACAGCACCTCGAGGCCCAGCAGCTGTTCTTGCCAAGATGTACAAGCAGCACTCCCATCGCCACCTCTAGGCTCAGCCCAGCTCAGTGCTAACACTCCAGACCCAACCAGCCTCCTCCTCAGCCTGCTCAGGAGGGAGCTCACCTTTTACTGGTCCCCAGTTCTGCTCATGTGCAGTTGGGACCAGCCCAAAGTGGGCACAGGTGGGCTGAACACCAGCTCACACCTCGGGACACCTGATTGTCCTGTCTAACCCCCAGGGACCCCTACCCCAGCTCTGACCATCCAGCCCACACCTTTTTCCTCCAAGGGAGGGCTGAAGCATCACGTGTGCATTTCCATCCTCATCCCATGACTTTCTCTCAGATTTATCACTTGCTTTCAAGGCAGAAGCTGAGGGAAACACAAGACTTCCATTTCCAGCTGGGATGGTGCACAGAGCTCAGGGAGGAAAGCCTGTGGCTAGCTGGCAAATGGAGCAGTAGCCTTGCAAATCTTGCCTTGGCCCAATCATCTTTCTGCCTGAAGAGAAGGGGGAGGGAGACCATGGATTTGTGTATTGAGGATTCATCCTGCAACTTACCTGAAACTCCCTAGACTGTGAGTCATGAGCATCCCAAGGGGAACGATGCATTTCCCAACATTTGGAGAAAGGCAAAGCTGTGCCAGTGCTTTTCACAGAACTTATTACCTGATTTCACTCAGGTAGCCATGTGCAGCCTCACTCCAAATTAATCCTTGCTCCTTTTCCTCAGTCAATGGAGCCAGGCAGGCACTTCCAACCAGCAATCATCCTGCTGCAAGACAGATGTCTAAGGTAGATTAGATGATTCAGCTGCTGGAGGGCTGATCTCACTGGTTGACTGCTGAACAAACCTTGGCAGCTGGGTTGGATCAGACAGCAAACTGTTATTTGGTTAAAGTCAGGCCAGGTGACACCATTCCACCTTGCAAAATAATTACATTTGCAACGAATGTCAGTCAATGGCTCCTTTTGCCTTTTTTTTTTTATTTCATGGAAAATAGGCCTGATCTCATTTTCTGACAAAATTACGAGTTCTGTTCATCAAAGAGTCTCTTACAGGCACAAACTTTCATGTGGTGCATGACTTCACATTGCACAACCTTTTGCTTGAGAAGTTTCTGCTGCACTCTAGAAATAAAAGGCACATTCAATAGATTGGGACTGGCCAGCTTGAGGCAGCTGGGAGGGATTATTCAGATTATTCACCCGTGGTCATCAGGATCTCCTGCCTTGCCCAGAGGGAGTCAACACTGTCATCAGCTTTCATGAAAGCAAATATCTTGCTTGCAGCTGATGTAAGCCATTGAGGTCACTGATGCTGACAAAGCTGTAGGCAAGGAGCAGGGCAGAGCACACTCTGCTCCATCAGGACTCAGCTTGCTGGCAGGTTGCAGCTCAGATCTGTATTTTAGGTGGCAAAATGCAGTGTGACGAGTAGATGACAAAGAGCATCCCCCATGCCCATGGAGCAGAGAACTGTGACCTGAAGGACAGGGATATTTTTTTTTTATTTTTTTTAAAGGACTTAGAGGTTAAAATGGGCAAAGAAGTCATGTACTCACCTAGAAGGTGATGGCACACAGGAGAAAGGCAGAGTTTCTGTGTCAAACCCAAGACATATACTGAAATCCTGCAGGCAGTTTGCAAGGCATGTTGTAGAATACACTTTAAAACCCAGAGAGAGCTAAAGTAAGAGCCACAGAAATTATCTGAGGGCAAGAGAAAACACTGTGGTTGAAATCTCAATCTAACTAAAAAGGATGAAAATATGAACACTGGGATTCATCCCACCTGCATTTAGCAGTCTCAAAAAGCCAGAGGCAGCCCAGGCTGGACATTTGGCTTCCTTAGGAACCCCCGGGGAGTGAATGGCATTTCCAAAAAGCAGATCAGCTTGGGAGAAGGTGAATGCTCCCAGGGGATTAGTAAACCATGTCTGACCCAAACTCCAAAAAATTTATGACAGAAACAGCAGCTTTAGGACTATCTTAGCATATCCAAGTCCTTTGTAATGAACCATTACCCCAGCTCAACCTCACCTCTCTCCCTTCTCCGGCCAGAGGAGCACCAGAGATCCCAGTAGGAAGACCATGTCTATCTTGTGCCATCCTTCAGTATCTTTGGCCCAAACCCATGCGATTGCCCTTCCAGCCAGCAGTGAGAAATTCTTCTCCTTCACCCAAGATGTTCTTGTTGCCTCACCCCCCACACCCACCTAAAATCTTGCTCATCAGGAGCCCAAGTGTCCCTTTCCAGGCTGGTTTCCAGTCCCAGCAGGTGTCTGCTGGCATCTCAGCCCATCCCAGCTCAGCATTTTGGTTTCATTGACCCGTTCAGCACATTTCTCCCAGGGAGTTGTCCCCAGTGGCATTCCAGCAGAGCTCTTAGCTGTAACTCACAGAGAAGGTTTCATCTTCTGCAGCAGAGCTCTGGATCAGCAGTGCTTCCCACAACCAAGTCCCCAGTGAGAAAAACAGATTTAATGAATCATCTTGACACTTGATGTAATGGTGTCCCCCCTACAAACCCCTCCAGTGGGCCACCAGCCCCCCAGAACACAAATTCTCTTTACTTATGGTGACTCCCCAAGAGAAACAAGGACTTGCCTGGGGGCAATCTAAGTAAAACTGCCCAAAGTGTAGACCTCCTTCACCATGGGAGGAGCAAGGAATTATTTTTCTTCTTCATCCTCTGTCCTACAGGTACTTCTGCATCATTTGCATTGACCAGGAAACCCCTTCTCCCAGAAATCTCCCAAGTCCATCCAACTTGGAGCAAAGCTTTCAGATAATGAGCAGCTCTGCTCTGCCTTGGCAAGGCTGGCTTTGAAGTGGTGATCTCCAGTAATGGAGACCACATGATCCAGCCCCCAGCCCAAACCACCACATTTCAGAGGATCGGGGTGGTTGACCTGAGCTACAACCCAACAAAACAAACAGAGCACTCTGAAAGCTCTGCCAGGGGAAGGCTGCACAACAAGCACGTAGGCACACGTACCCTTGGTGGAACAAGGGACCCACAGCCCAGGAGAAACAGGGAGGGCTCTGGAGACAAACTGAGAACTTGGCTTTTTTTTTTTTTCTCTATTATTTTTTCAGACAGGCTGAGACAACTCAGTGCTTTTCAGTCGGGAGAAAAGAGAGGAGGTGCTCTTGCCCACCATGTGGTATCAATAGGTTGGTGGTAAAAAGCCTCTTGCTGCCAAAGAACACCAGAAATAAGAGTGTCAAACATGTCTTTGCTGAGCAATTACAGTAAATATAAACACACACACTTATTAAAGATGAGAAACAGTAAAATATATATATATATACATATGTATATATATTGGCCTCCTGCTTCTCATCCATTCTTCCCTAGGCTGGGATTAGAAACAGATTGAAGTAGCCCAAGAAAAAAAAAAAACAACATTCATGGGTCCTAATGCTCCCATTAAACAGTAGGTGGATCACTGTGCCATGTGGGACAGCACAGGCTTTGCTGCTCCCCATCTCTTCTGCTGTCTCACTGCTCCCCACCCATCACAAGAGAATTTCCCAGTGGATTTCCCACCTCTGGCCCTGGTTTCCCTTTCTGGAGCAGCACAGAGCTTGCCATGTGCACATCCGTGGGGCTGCAGGGAAAGCCCCATGTCTGGTCCTGCTCACCAAACATCTGCAGGCTCTGAAGGTGAGGCAATTCCAACTGCAAAAAAAAAAAAAAAAAAAAATCAGGAAAATCTGCCCAGCTGGCTGCAGAAGGAGCTGCTGGGCACCTGTAACCATTTTGCTCATCTGTGCAAGGTAACACCAGAATTTTAGTGATGGAACTGGGAATTAAGGGACCAAGGAGAGTTGAAAACCATCTTTCCCTGGCTGCCTTTTCCCAGGAATGTGATTATTCAAAGATTACTCTGATTTCTGCTTGGAGTTTTTCCACCCAGGTCTGAATAAAACTCGGAAGTACAAAAGGAGAATGCAGGAAAACAAAGAAAGTGGACAATTTCAGTCATCTCTGAGGATGATTTCTGGTGCATGACCTCTCTAACTCCTGCTGGCAAAACCTTGTCCTCCTTCTGACCAGCTCAAACCACAATATTTTACAGACATCCCACAGAGCCCTACATAGCTCACAGACTGCCCTGTGCTAACCTCACCCCTCCCAGAGCATATTCCAGGGTAAATCTTCACATGTCTGCGTTCAGAGGAGCAAAACCATGTCTTGTGGGGACCAGTGGAAGGGAAACCAGTAGATCCAAAGCACCCTGGGCTCCTCCTCCCACTCTGGTGAGCAAGCAGCAGCTGGAGCTGTGGCTCTGCTCCCCCCCAGCACCAGCTGAGCCAGCACAAGCCAGAAAATCATCAAGCAATCAGCAGAGATGACCTCTCCTTGACCCACACCAGGGTCAAGACTGATTTAAGGCCCCAGACAGCTGTTTGCTTTGCTCCCTGAGAGCTGCTTGGGGCAGGAGCCCAACCTCCTCACCCATGGGGGGTGAGCACACCTGGGACCATGGACTCAGCAGGATTTGTCCAGATCAGCTCCAGGGGATCAGGCAGCAAACAGGGCAAGGGCTGCACCCTACAGGTCCTCACTGAAACCCAGAATCCATGCCACCTCCCCCCCAAAAAAAAACAAAAACAAAAAAACCAAAACAAAACAAAATTTAAAAACAAACAAACAAAAAAAAACAAACAAACAAACAAACAAAAAAAACCCCACACATCCTTTTGCAAACACAGGGTATAACCTCAAAGCCCCCTAGAGAAACCAAGGCAGTGTCTTTGCTTCAAGGTCCCCCCCTGCAAAGCTCATCCCAGTGGAACAGAGTCAGGAGTATTTCCAGATGAAGCTGATGAGGCTCTGCCCCTCTTCCCCCTGAGCCCTTGGTCCTGTGGTCCTCAAGGCGCTGCCCTCCCCCCCGATGTCCTGAGGTCACTGAGCATCCCTGCAGGCTCTGCTGAGCCCCCCTGGCACAGGAGGGGAGCAGAATCCCCATGGAGCTCTTTTTAAGAGCAACCAAGACCCCTTCTTGTGATACAGTTTGGGAAACCAGGCTTGAATGAACTTCTCCTCCTCCAGCCCTGGCCAAGCCTGTGGTTTTTCCAGTGAGCAGGGAGGAGGGGACACATACCTTCAGAATTGTCTCTGTGGATGGGAATTCATCGGGGTTTATTTTCTCAAGGCTCATGGCTTGTCACAAATCCTTTTAAAGTCATGAGGCCTGGGAGGGGAGGGAGAAAAGAGAACGGTTTGGTGTTATTTTTGTTCAGCTAGGAAGGGTTAGGAAGTCCTGATCCCTTTGAGTAAGCACTTACAAAGCCATAGCCCCTTGGACTGGTTCTCTTGGTGAGGTTTGGAAGAAACCAAGGACAGCAAAGTCTCCCTCTGCTCCCACATCTCCCCCAAGCCCACTGCTCCAACTCCTACCCACCTGCCCTCCTGCAACCTGCAGCATTTGGGAAAAATCTGAGCGGGTTTGCTCTTTCTTTAGCTTGCCTGAACCTTTTTCTCTCTCTTTGACACCAGGCAAGGTGCTTCAGCATCCCAGTCCTCTGTGGTGCTGCTGATACTCCAAAGATGTCCCAGAGACACGTGTCCCCCATCTCAGTCTTTAGTGGTAGCATTTTCCTCTCATTTCCAGCTCAGGACCTCCAGCTCCCAGCATCCTGGTGGAAAGTTTTCAGTGTCTCCTGCTCTTGGGGAAGAGCAAAGAAAGCTCAGCCTCCCAAGAGGACCAATGCAGTAAGAGTGTGATGTGTCCCCTCAGCTGGGAATCCTCTCACCTCCCTCCCAGCCCTCTTGGCCAGTCCCAAGAGCCCTCAGAGGGGGAGTGTCACCTCCCGAGGGGTGACATCCTCCAGTGGTGGGTAAAAACAACACAGGCAGAGACAGGGGGGGATGACCTGGGCTTAAACATTCACTTGGCAGGCACCAGTCAGTGTCAAATCTTACAGCCCTCCCTCACCTCACCCCCCAGGGACACTCACCCTGAGACGGGGACCTCCTCAGACAAGGATGCTCATAAAGGATCAGTCCAGGCTCATTTGCTGCCATCCCCCAAGGTACCATATACCACTGGCTCTTCATTTAATATTCCTCAGCATCATGGTTCCTGAGAGGATCATCTTCCATGACCACACTAATAAATCCTGACTTGAAGACCATCTCCCTCCCAGGTTTCTCCTGTGCCTTACTGAGCTCAGTAGAGCAGCATCCATTGACCCTTTAGACTCTGAAACAGCCCAATAGAGACTGAATAATTTTACTCTCAGACCTCAGCAAGCAGGGGCTGGGACATCTTCCTCCTGATCCACAGCAGCATCTGTCTCCTGGTGAGCAGCTGGTTCTCCAAATATTCATAAACACTTCTCAACAGCCAACAGGGGATGACTTTGCACCTCAGCCTCTCTCCCCCCTGCAGTAAATCAAGGGCATGAAAGCCTCAAGTGATGTCAGAGGGATGCAGGTGACCATCTGACCTCTTGAGGCTGCAAAAATGGCTGTGCAGAAGAGGTCTGCTGAAATTTCTGGGGGCTCTCTGTGGAGCAGAAATAGTGGAGAAGAAAAGAATGAAAAAAAAAGGCCAGAATTTCCAATCTCAGACCATTGGTTTTTTCCCCCTCACCTTTCTTGAAGGTTTATGCACAAAGGTAAATAGCAGAGACTTTCTGGAAAACACCCTCACCATCTCTCTATAGCACGTGAAGAAGCTGATATGAATTGGAGGAGCATGTGGCAGCAAAGGGTGGAAAAAAACCCCAAAGTCCATGTCCCTGATCATAGGAGCATGAAGAATTCTGCATCTTCAAACAGCCTGACCTCCTACAAAAGCAGGCAAGAAAACCTCACTGGGATACTCCTGCTCCCACCATAACTTCCAGGAGATTTATGGCACATGCTTCACAAAGTCTCCCAAACCTGCTTTAAAGACCTCAAGTACTTATGGACCCACCATGACCTTAAGCTTATTGCCTGGGCAGCTCATCAGACAACAGCTCCCCAAGAGAAAACACAGAAGAGACAACTCGTAGACACTCTAATGGATGTCCTGGCAGGAAAGCTGAATGAGAGGTAGAGGTCCTGGCCTCTCTTTTCCATATTCTTTTTTCTTTTTTATTATATTTTTTTCCAAGCCATGGCACTCAGCCTGGGGCAAAGCCCTCTGAACTCAACCAGAGTCTTTCCAGGGTCAACGCTAAGTCCGTTCATCCCACTTCCCGTCCAGAGCTCCCTCTCATTTCTCCATGCCAGCACTTCCCATCACTCTGGAAAAGCTCCTTGCAGCCCCACTTAGCTCCTGAAGGTTCATTCCCCTTTTTTTTTTTTTTTTTTTTTTTTTTTTTAGCCCTTACCTGTGCAAAGGTACCAGCAAGCCCCAGGGCAGGCGCTGCCCACCCGGGTCTCCCCAGAGCTGCTCCTTCCTCTGCCTCTCCTGCCAAGCCCCTGCTTCATCCGAGTTTCAGAGCCATCGGATCCTTTCCATGCCACCCGTCTTTTCTGCACCGTTTATCTCCCCTTTTATCCATCTATATGGAGGGTTTGTTAATTTTGGGGGTCCTTATTTGCTGCCCCGTCCATGACATCCCAGGATGGCACCTGGGTGCTCACCTGCATGAGCTGGAGAAGGGCTCTGACGTCCCTCCTGCAGAGGCAGATGTTGACAGCACCAGCCTTGCCCATCAGCCTGACCACCCCAAAGCCTCCAAGGTAACTGCAAGGTGATCCAGGGAATGGGTGACTTGACCCTGGCAAAAAAATGGGAACCTGGAGACCTGAGAAGGTGCAGGATTCCTCAGCCACCAGCTTCAAGGACCAGATACAACCACACGTGGCCAGCTGTGCAGGGGAGAGTTGAGTGTATCCATCCAGTGATTAATACCCAGCAGAGGAAATGTCCTGCTTTATTAACAGACTCAGTAATCTCTGTCTTAATGAGACTCCTGCAAAAGCAATTCCTGCAAAAGTACTCACGAGCTTCTGGTTTTAAACAAACTTCTGCAGAAGCCAGAGATCAGCTCTGGGGCTGGTTGCTTCTGGGTTCTGCTACTGTATCCAACTCCATGGGTGATGGGAGCTCAGGACACCCACCACATCCTCCACCAGGCTTGGGACAAGGTTCTGGGTTTTGGTGGTCTGCAGCCCAGCCCTAGGAGTCAGCCCAGTTTCACCAGCAGCACCACTGACCATGCTTCATCCTTCCCTCCCCTCCTCCAGATGCTTCAGGAGCCACAACACCAAAGAGCTCAAGATCTGCACTGAGAGCTCCAGAAGAGGACCAGAGAAGCTGATGGAGAGCATCTCCCTGGTGAGCAGGAACTAATCCTGCTGCTCCAGCAGGCCAGGACCTACCACCCCATCTACAGACCTAATTTAATGTTTGGCCAGAAAATAAAGTTCTGTTCACCCCATTTCTTTTAAGCTTTCACTCAATAATGTTACTGGCCATGGTCAGAGACAGGTACATGGTACAAGAGGGTGCAGCTCCTGCTCTTGCATCTCATGAGCAAAGGGGCACAAGTGGCATTATTTGGAGTTGGTGCAATCCACCACCTTCCCAGAGCAAGCCCGAAAATCAACCTTTCCCTGCTGAGCAAAATGAACCTGTGGAGCTATAATTAGACAAATATTGTTCAAGGAAAGAAAGCTCTATGGGAATGTAGACTAAACATGGCTCTTATGCCAGACAAAACTGTGTTCCCTACGCTGAAGGAGCAACAGTTCATGCCATAACAAGTGGTCAAACCTGATACTTCAGAACAAATATACACAGATACTCCATCCGTATTTGCAATGTTGAAGAAGCCTGATCCAGCTTCCAACACAGTCAGAAAATCATGGGGTTTAAATGTCAACTGAGACCAGAGCTAAAGCTCTACTGGGGTTCCTAAAACTGTCTGGGGGAAAGCAATGCCAAGAAGCCACCTATACTACCTGGAAACCCTTTGCTTCCTCCCAACTGTCACTTTTTTGACAGTTCCTGTAGATGTTATTTTATCACAGAAGCCCAGACTGGTTTGGGTTGGAAGAAACCTTCAAGATCATCCAGTCCCACCCCCCTGCCATGGGCAGGGACACCTCCCACCAGCCCAGGGTGCTCCAAGCCCCATCCAACCTTCAACACTGCCAGTGATGGGGCAGCCACAGCTTCTGGGGGCAACCTGGGGCTCAGCACCCTCACCCCAAAGAATTTCTTCCAAAGATCTCATCTCAGTCTCCTCTCTTGCAGCTGGAAACCCTTTCTCTTTGTTCTATCACTCCATGCCCTTGTCCAAAGCTTTCCTGAAGCACTGGAAGGGGCACTAGGGTCTCCCCACAGCCTTTTCTCTTCTCCTTTAGTAAGACTTGAACATTTTGCACTATTCCTTTGAGCTGAAAGCTGCCTCACCACCCCTTTGGAAGGGCTGAGCCTTGAGCTTTGCAGCTCAGAGCCATGGTTCCACCAGAGGGGCACAATCCTGCTCCAGCAGCTCCTTTCAGGCTGCAGGAGGGGGTAGGGGGAAAAAGAGAAAAGAAAATAAAAAATAAAAAATCCCTGTCTGGGTACACACCCGCTCACACACCTTTTCTATGTGCTCACACACATCTTTTAAAAAGAAACTTTCCAAGAGTTCAGCTGCAAGGGGGTAACGTGAGACTCGGGGTGGAACGGAAAGTACACGGAGTCCGCCCGAGCCGCGCTGCCATCCAGCAGCTCCCCAGAGGGGAAAAAAAGAAATGAACCCCCAAATAAATAGATAAATACATAAATAAGAACACTCCCTGCTTCTGCTGGAGGCGGGCGAGCCGCATTATCTCCCTCCAGGGGTGGTGCAGCTCCAAAACCATAAATTAAAATTAATTAATTAACAGATAGAAGCAAAGGGAAAGGAAGGAGGGAGGGGAAAGAAATCCCCAAAAAGGCCACAAGGAAATGACCTCCCCTGCTATTAAATAGGTGACTAGAGGGGTATTATGAACACATCATGGGTTGGAAGGGTGAGGAGGTGACACCTCGGTCCAAGCAGAGGCTGGGATGGGGACAGGAGCATGGATGAGCCCAACTGCAGAGTGAGTGTTTGGTGACAGCCAGGACTGCTGCTGGCAGGACACAACCCAGGAAAAGAGAGGCCACAAAGCACTAAAGGGAAGGAAAGGAGCCACAGAGCCTCTGGCTGCACCAAAGGGACACAGGCTTGGGTTGCATGGTCAGATTTTCCAGCCCACTGCCAAAAAAAAAATAAAAAAATATATATAATGCCCTATTAAGTCCTCCAGCCTTCACCTGCCTTTGGATGGGTTTGCAGAGCAGCAATATCCCATTCTCCAATGCTCCACCACAGGCAGGGCACCATCAGGGATGGTTTTTATGGGGAGAAGAACAAGGAGACAGAAGTTAATTACTTAAATAACAATTTAATTACTCTAAGCACTCCCAGCCCATCCTGTCTCCACTCTGCCATGGGTGCAACTGGAACTCCCACCTGTAGCTTCTCCTCTCACATCTCATGCAAAGCACCTGGCCACACCACCCAAGGCCAGAAGTTCCCACAGCTTTTGGGGCTGGAAAAGCTCAAGGCAAGCCCTGCTCACAGAAAAGTCCAGGACACAGGTCTGCTGAGGAGATGATTGCTGGAGAAGTCAACCTCTCAGTAGCCTCATCAAGAAGATGATGGGAGGGCTGAGGTCTGCTCCCACCCAACCCACAGCTGCTCATCACATGGTCCTTTATCCCTGGTCTACCCTTGGGAAGTGTTTCCTGTCTCTTCTAATCCCCCACAGCCATCCTGTCAATGCAAGTGGTAGCTGGGTGCATGTTCTCCAAGCCCTGGTGATGTTCTGTGCTGCCCCTGAGAGGGCCAGGAGCAAAGGGGGGACACACACAGCTGGGGACAGGAGCCTTTCCCTTCCCTCCTGCTTGTTTTGTCCAACCTCTGCCTCTTGCTGGGCAGGGGTTGGGGCAAAAATTGGGTATTCCTGGAGCTCCCCAAACCCTCAGGGTGGGGTGGACCTCAGAGTGGGTCAGGCTGAGCAGGACCATGTCCAGCCAAGTTCTGAATAGCTCCAGGGGTGGAGGTTCCACAACATCTCTGGGCAACTTGGTGGAGTTTGGCCATCCACCCATAAAAAAGTTTTTTCTTATGTTTAAGTGGAATTTCCCTGTAGTTCATCCCATGCCCACTCACCCTGGCCATGGACACCAACAGGTCCCCAGGTGGGTGCAAAAAATCCCACTTGATGGGTGCTCCAGCTCCCAGGAGGCCCTTGTTTACCCTGAGACCCCAACCCAGGAGGCCCCAAACCCTTTGAGAGGAGATGGAGATGAGTAGGAGACAAAAAAAGAAAAAAAAAAAAGATTTGGATATGGAAGTCTATAAAATAGCCACATGGATTACTTTTGTTTGTTTGGTTGTTTTTAAGATCACAAAATACACAACATTCATTTTAATATGCAACACAGAATATTATATACATATTAAAAACCACATGACTGAAACACGTGTTCACACGGCACCAACTTCAGAATGAAAAAAACCCACAAGTGCTTTTTTCTTTTTTTTTTTAATATTAAAAACAACTGTGATAAAACATATTAATATTTCTTCCAGACGATGTTTACAATAAAGAGGGGGAAAAAATCATATTTTACTAAATAACAAATATTTAACAGCAAAAAAACCTTTATACTAAATATCTATTTTGAATTATAACAAAAATAGTACTTATAATAGTTTATAAAGACAGACCAAAAAAAAAAAATTTGTGTATAAAATAATATTATAGCAAATTGGACTGTGCTAAGGAAAAAACCAAACCAAACAAAAAAACAAACGATTCTGAGATTCAAAGTGCTTTATTCTGCAAAACCACTGCAGCAACTTTTTTTTTTAGTCAAGTTACATTAGTTAGGAATGGAAAAAAAACAAACAAACAAAAAAAAAAACCACCCCGAAACAAAACAAAAAGAAAAGCATGGCTGACTGGTGCCTAGATTAAATACTCACACACACAAACATTATATATACAGATGACAGGAGCAGATATATATAATGGATGTATGCACCTCGTGTCACTGCTCTCCAGGCAACCACTCACTCCAAAGCATGTTTGGTTTTCACTTTGTCATGACATTGGAAGTTAAAAAAACAAAAAGAAATTCAGCAAAACCCTTCACTGATCTCCCGTGGGACTGAGCCCGTTTGGAAAATGGGATCCCAAAGGGATTTTGCTGGCCCCAGAGAGGCACAAAGCCACCTGTGAGCTTTAGCCAGAGCTTTTAACCTTGGTGTCTGCTCCCTTCTCCAGCTTCCCCCTTTTTCAGCCTCCACTCCCCCAGGCACGTTGTTATTCCCCTGATGGGTCTGGGGTGGAAAGAAGAGCTCCTGAAAAGCACCCACTGGTGGCTTTCTGATGTTTTGGGTTTTTTTATCCTGTCGACCATCCACCTCTTGTCCCCATCCACATGTCCCAAGGAGTTCAGCATCCACAAAGCCCATGGACACCCTCCCATTCCTCTCCCCTTTCCCCAGATGTTTGCCCCTGGGAGACTCACCCCTTCCCTTTGCATTCAGGTTTAAGTTCTCCTTGGGATTCTGATTGCAATTAAGCTCCTTCTATCACCCAGGAAGTCTTCTCTCCATCATGGACAAGGACAATACCCAAAATCTCCACAGTGTCTCAGCTACTGGTGTTTCACTCAACATTTCCAGCAGATCCTTTGCTTCAGGAACGTGGTGCACACAGTCAGAACCTCCCGAGTCCTTGCTTTTGGGTTTGGCACCTTGTTTACCAACCAGAAGTCAAGGTTTGAACCTGAATGGCACCTCCTAGAAGACTGAGAGTTTTCTTTCAGGTTTTATCAACCTGAAAATCAAGTTATGCACCCCAGTTGGATGGCTGGGGGGGACCATCCGCTGGGATGTTCCTGGGTGGGGGGGTTTCTGGCAGCTTGGCTGACAGCAATCCAACCTCAAGAGCTTCCCTTGGCTAAAAAAAAAAATAAATCTGCCTCCCTTCTCCTTGTCCCCACCAGACGATGGGCTGGCAAAGGCAGCCACCACCATCACTCCCTTCACACTTCCTTCAGCCTTCCAAAGAGGCACCCACTCCTCAAAAGCACAACCTGCAAAGCAACCTGGTAAACCACACCTGCCCCTTCCACCCTTCCTTATTGCAACCCCTCCGACTTATCTGGACACCTTTAAAGCTGAAAGCCAAGCTGCCCACCCCAAGCACAAGATCTTTTCCCATGGTGGTTAAGAGAGGGCTCAGCCATGGGCCTTGGGGTGTTCTTTCCATCTTGGAGGGCAGGAGATGGGAGAGGAGTGGGGCTGGGTAGAGATGCCTGAGGACAAAGAGAAGGATCACCCAACCTGGTGGTTGGCTCTGGTCTGAACCAAACTCCTGCTGGGGAGTTCAGGGGAGAAGGGGGGTGGAGGAGGTTGGCTTTTGCTCTGCACCCATGGGCATGGCCATGTCTGCTTTCAGCACAACCAGCCCGCTCCACACTCAGCCCAGAAGCTTCTTGCATGAAAAAGAAAAAAAAAAAAAAAAAAAAGAAAAAATCAAATCAAATGAATCTACCCAGCAAATGGCATGCAAGATACCTCGATGGCCACTTGTTTGTGCTGGAGAAGTGTGGGGCAGGACCCTTCTCTCCTGGGTTAGTGGTGGGATGGGGGGGACAGCTTGCAAGGAGCCTGCCTGCTCCCTCTCCTGCTTGCCAGGCTCTCTCTGTCACCAAACAAAACCCAAAGACAGACAAAGGATGTGCATGTTGGCTTCTTTATGGAGATCACCTTTAATGCAAATCAGCTCCCAGGGATGGGGTGCACCAGGATGAGCAGCTCCAAGCAGGATGGGCTCAGAGCTGTGGTGGGTCGGTGGGGCCACGGGGGTGGGAGGCTGGTGCCTGCACCTTGAGAGAGAGAGAGCAAAGGCACCAAAATGCCCCCCCCCTCCCAAAAAAACCCAACAGGTGCCTCTGCAGAGGGGAGGGGTGCAGACAGGCCATGTAGCAGCAGCAGGAAACTCAATGAGGAAAAAAAAATTAAAACAAAATAATAATTATTTAAAAAAAAGGACATCCCACCGCCACCTAGATCCCCAAATGCATTTTGCAGAATGCAAATATGCACTTGCCCAAGGCCTCAGAGGGACAGCTCAGCCCAGGACAAGACACCACAGGGTTTTTCAGTCCCGCAGCAGAGGTGAAACAGCAGCCCCGACCCCCCCAGTCTGCCCCGGCACCAGCGGGAGAGGGGATGGGAACAGGCACCACTCATCTCCTCCCTCACCAAGGAAAGCCTCCAATGCCCCAAAACAAAAAAAACCCAACCAAACAGATGAAAAAAAAACAAAACAAACCCAATGACAACAACAAAAAAAAGAACAACCCAAACCCCCAAAGCAACAACAACAACAAAAAAAGAAAAACAAAACAACCCCCCAAACACTGTTACCACCAGCTAATTTAACACTGTTAAAAAATAAAAAAAAAAAAGACCAGAGGCCACCCAAGAGCCACCCTGGGACACCAGACCTCGGATGGCGGCTGATTTCCAAAGCCTTTCCCCCAGTCGGGCCCTTTGCAGCGCTCCTCCTGGCAGCAGAAGTGTTTCATAGATATTTATATATATATATATTTATAATATTTAGATACTGTGTATGGTCAGGCATCATTTCCCAGCTTGACTCGGGTTCTGTGACTCCTCCTCCACGTCCGAACGAAACACGTAGACGCGCGACGCCGCCCCCGACCTTCTCCGCGCCCCGTGGGAAGAGCGAAACCGTTTTGGCAGCTTCACCGGTGGAGAAAGCAGTCCCGACCCGGAGGCTCTGCGAAGCCAGCGCCGTGGAGAAGCTTCTCATCCCTTTCTCCTCCCCTCCTGTTCATCCCCATTGCCCCCAACCCCACCCCTCCGTCCCCCGGCCGCCCGTCCCTCGCGCCCACCGAGCCATCGGGCTTTACACCGTCGCCCCCAGCATGGCGTCTGTCCCCGTCAGGATCTCGTTCTGGTTGGAATCCAGTCCAAAAAATTTGACCTTCAGTCCGTCGACCGGGTGGACCACGGGCACCAGGGTGATTTTGGGGAAAGTCCTGGTGGCGAGCTCGAAGCGGCTGGTGCTGGCCAACTCGATGGCCAAGGCCTTGAGGAAGAGCTTGGCCAGGTGTTTGCCCAGACAGGTCCGTACGCCCCCGCCGAAGGGGAGGTAGTGGAACCTGCCCTCCTTGTCTTCGCTTCGACCTTGCCCAAAGCGGTCGGGGTCGAAGACGTCCACATCCTTGAAGACAGGGGCGGTGTCGTGGGTGTCCCTGATGCTGTACATCACACTCCAGCCTTTGGGGATTTGGAAGCCCTGGAGAGAAGAGGGAAGAGGTGGAGGGAAAACCAGAGAGAAAGTCAAGCCCACTGGAGAGGAAACCAGAGCGAGCCAACCCGCTGCAAAGGGAGCAGGAGAACACACGAAAGACATTTTGCTCCATCTGCTTTTTTCCCATTTTCTTACAACCACAGAATCCCAGAAGGGTTTGGTTTGGAAAAGGCCTCAAAGATCAAGATCCAAACCCCCTGCACGGGCAGGGACAACTCTCACTAGACCAAGCTGCTGCAAGCCCCATCCCACCTGGCCTTCACACTTCCAGGGATGGGGCATCAACAACTTCCCTAGGCAACCTATTCCAGTCTCTTACTACCCTAACAATGAAGAATATCTTCCTAATACCTAACCCAAAATCTCCCCTCTTTCAGTTTAAAACCATCACACCTTGTCCTGTCACTATCCTCTTGGGTGAAAAGCTCCACCCCAGCTTTCCTGTAGGCTCCCTTCATATACTGGAAGGTCTCCTCAGAGCCTTCTCCTCTCCAGGATGAAGAGCCCCAACTCTCTCAGCCTGGCTTCACATCCCATTACCCTCCTCTGAGATCCTCAGCAGGACCTCCCCGAGGTCTCACCTAAGCCAGGCTGGAACAAACTTTGCAACCACCCCAAAAAGGCTGTTTGGGGGGAGCTCAGGGAGAGAGATGGCAATACTCACATCCAATTCAAAGGTTTGCAGCACCGTCCGGTACCCCCCGGAGATGGGGGTGAAGAGGCGAAGCACCTCCTTGATGACACAGTCCAGGTAGTGGAGGCTGTTGATGTTGTCGAGCCGCAGGGAGCCCTCGCAGATGCAGCCGTTGTGGAGGATTCCCTTGCTCCGCAGCTCCTCCCGCAGCTTCTCCAGGACCCGGGGGTGTTTGAGGAGCTGCATGATCAGAGAGGTGCTGGCGCTGGCAGTGGTGGCGTAGGCAGCAAAGATGAGCTCCAGGGTGCCATCCTGGAAGGCAAGAGCAAAGCCAGGGTAAGACCCAGGGGGGGGACAGACAGACAGACAAGCCAGCAGCTGTGGAACATCCAGGGATGTATATTTTTTTCCCAACAGCCTGGTCATGCCTAACTCCAAGGTTTCTCCTTGTGCAGGCACAGGTCTTGGACACCCACCATGGGGAGCTTCTCACTGAGCCTTGGAGGATGCTGAGGGCCAGGCAGGTGGAACTGAAAAGCTGTGGATGGCTCTTGATAGCACATGAAAGACAAGTTATGCCACTGCTGCAGGTAACAACCAGCCAAGGGCTTACAATCCCTGCAGAGGAGCCACCATAAAACTGGATGGGTGAGGGGATGAAGCTGAGCAAGGCTGAAAGCTTCAGCAAACTTATATGGACTTTTGGTCTTCGCTGGAAATTTTAGAAAGGGTTGAACACAAGCTGCAAAGAAATATGGCCCTTAGGAGAGCAACTGGCTTGTTGGCACCATAATCCACCAGCCCAGGATTCACCTGCAGCTCCAACAACACATTATGGTGACCCTCAGCTCTCACTGGCCATCTCAGGTCAACCCCAAAAAATCCTCCTTACAGCAGCTCACACTTTGCCTTTTGAAGAGCCTCTGCCCAGCACGGCCAAGGTGACCATGGGGGAGATCTTTACCTTCAGCTCCTGCATGGTGAGCTCCTTGCCATGCTCCTTGCCACTCTCTATCAAGATGTCCAATGCGTCAGCGTAGTCCTTGCCCTGAGTGTTCTGCAGTTTCTCCTGGATGGCTTTCTCCAGCCCCTTCTGCAGTGTCTCACGTGCCCGGATGCCCTGTGGAGCAGGAAGCCATCAGACCATGTAGGACACAATCACAGAATGTCTTAGGTTGGAAGAGACCTCCAAGATCATCCAGTCCAACCGTCGACCAACACTGTAAAGCTCAAAGATCTGTAAGACACAAGCACCACCCCCAGCCCAGCATCCCCAGGAGCTGGAGAAGTGCTCAGGGCAACGTTTCCAAGCAATCCAACTGCAATTGCAGATGCTCAAAGAGAAGAAAAAAGATGCTGAAGCTGTTCCCTGGGCAGGAGGAGCAAACCTCGAGCGGGTGAGATTACAGGCAGGAGTAATCAGCACCTACGTGCAAATGACGGGGCTGCTGTGGGAGCCCCAGGACTGCATCAGTTCACAGGCCTCCAGCTTGCCCTGGGATGGACAGGAGGCCCTGGGAAACTTGTTCCTCAAAGGAAAGTCAATTGATCAGCAAGGATCCTCTTCCTCCGATCCATTTTATCACCTGGGCTCACTAAAGCAATTCCCATCCCAGTGCAGCTGCAAACGCTTCAGGACTGCAAATGATAGGGCTCAAGCACGGGGTCAAAGAACAAGAACGAAACTGGCAGCAAGGAGGAAAAAAAAAAATAAAATCCCAACCTCCCTCCTTGCTCCCACCTCCAAATTTCTGTTGCCAAAATTCTGAGCCCCCCCCCAAGAAAAAGATAAATTTTTGCCTATGTTTTTCTATTGCATTTTTGGCCTGCGTCATTCATGGAAAAAGGAGAGTAGCTCATGGAATGAGAAGGTCCAGTGTCCTGTTTCACCATGGGGACAGCAGGGTATTAATAAAAAAAACCAACAAAACAACCCAACAAAAAACACACACAAAAAAAAACCCCAAAACCAACCAAACAAAAAAAACCCCAAAACCCAGCAAAATTGCCAGTTACAAGTGCAGAAAAATTAACAATTTAATCTGGGCAAGTCCTGACTGCAATTCTCCCTTCCATCAAACCACACAGTCCCCAGCACTCCAAAACCCTAGGAATGGATCCCCACCTCCACTCCTCCAAAACTGGACTTCGTAGCCTGAAACAAACCTGCTTCTAGAGGGCAGAGGGTGCGAAGCCATCACACCAAGAATCTATAGAGACAGGTGTCAGCCACAGCCCCATTAATCCAAATAATTTGGTGGTTCTCAGCTGGTGGATGACTCTTACCCTCCTGTAGCCACTGAAGGGCAGATCCACAGGCAAGGAGAAGACGTTCTCCACGAACTGTTGGTAGACCTCGAAGAGGCGGTTGAGTTCCTCGTCGGGGATGCGGAAGCCCAGCAGGACACGGATGGCCATGCGGAAGGTGAGCTTCTGGGTCTCATGGTAGACATTGATGGACTCGGGGTTGCTGCTCCAGGCCCGAAGGGTGTCTTTGATTACCAGTTGGATCTTGGGGAGATAGCTCTCCAGGGCCTCGTGGCTGAAGATTTTAGAGAAAACCTACAAAGAAAAGAGTGAGTTGAGATTTCTGCGCAGCCCCAACACGCCGCTCTTTGCCTTCTCTGGTAACTGTCCATGAAGATGGACATCACGGGTCTCCTTGTCATCACCAAGAATGCACCATCCAGAATCACCAGTTCCTAAAATAGGTGCCAAAAAGGGGTCGGTGGAGAACTACGAGCTGACAGACCCTCCCCAGGCTGATCCCCACCACGACCACCACAAACGACAGACAGGAACAGGGAGTAAAACAGGGGTGGGAGGAAAAACTTCACCCTGTGCACACCACGATGGATGGAATCAACACATCCCCACAGCTCCATGTCTTGTGGCCTCCGTTTACATTCACCCCATGGTTCGGAGGTTGTCAACACCCCTCTTCCACAGGGATTCTCTAGTGTCTAACATTAGGGTTGGGCACATACGCGGACAGATGCAAGCTTTTCCCTCAGTGGCAGTTCCTCCCCCTACCAACCACATTTCTTTTTACTATATACCAAAAAATTTAAGTAAAATTATTAATTTAAGGCCTTTGGGATCTCTGTGAAATCTGGCTGAACTTCGACAGGGATTCAGGTGGGGAAGAGCAGCACACACATACACAGTGGCTGTGATTGCACATGGCTCAATTCATTGGGAAACTGAGAAGAAAAGAAAAAGAAAAAAAAAACACAGCTCAAAAAAATCTCCCTGATGTCAGCAGACAGTATTAATTTAAGCTCTGGGAGTAAACACTGTGTGGGCCTGGGCCTCCCCAGGTCCCCAATGCTAAGGACTCCCTGCTCCAATCTGGGTCAGGGCCTGCGCGTTGCCCGAGGAGCTCAGCAATGCCAGGAATGTCCCCTCAGCCCTCCCCAGCACAGCCCACAAGTGCAGGCTTTCATTCAGCACCCCTGGCTGCATCCCTCCCAGAGTGCACCCGAGGAAAGAAAAATTAAAAAAGAAAAAAAGAAAAAAAAAGAAAGAAAAAAAAAAAGTGCTGTTTGTTGATTTTTTTTTTTTTATTACCCTACACACAAGCACGTACGGGGCAGCACGCACACAGGCAGCACCCCTGGGAAAATCAAATTAAAAAGAGGGAGCTGCAAGTCTGCAGAGCCACCACTGGTGGCCGGGTTCCTGGTGGGGGGGCTTGGAAGTTATCAACCCAAGGAGGAGAGAACTCAAAGCCACCCCCTCTTTCCATGAGCGCCGGACTCGCTGGAGCTGTAAATGTGAGAATTTCCTCCGCAGTCAGCACTCAAAAGGGAAAGGTAATATTTTCCTGGCTGCGACCCCTCGTTGCTAATGCACATCGTTCACCAGGATTTTGTTTGGTGAAATAACAGCCCTGTCCCCTCACAGCCCCGGGGTGGGAAGCTCGACAAGAGCTTACTCAAAACTCATCACATGCGACGGGGTCGGGCAGAGCTCAGGGGTTTCTTCCCCTCACGGAAATACCCACTGCAAATCCTGACAAATCCTATGGTATGGGCAAGAAAAAATGCAAGCAGAGCAAGGGAGAGATCTGCCTGCAGACAGACAGACAGACAGCCCCAGATGGCTCCATGGAGTGGAGGCATGAATGAACGGAGCAGAGGAATGAATGAATGAATCAATGACTGAATGAATGAACAGCGGGGTGGCGAGAGGACGGCGAGGAGATTTCTGCTGCCTCCCTGCACTTCCCCATCTATTTTTAAGCCTGGAAAGGGCAGCGACACTTGGGCAGAGCTGCCTGTGTTGAGGGGTGAAAAAGCTTGGAAAAGGAAAGCTGGAGGTGCTCAGCTGCCCCCGGGAAGGTAGGAAGGGAGCTGGGGAAATGCTGGTTCCTGGTGGCCGGGAGCAGGACACCAGCCTGTGACACAGTGTGGGTTGAAGGAGAGCTGGCAGGCATCAGCTGCTCCACAGGGATGGGACAGGACCTCCTGAGTGGGGCCAGCAAAGGGACACCAATGTCTTCCCATTCCTTCCAATATCCACACAATTCTTACCCCAAACCCTTCAGCATGGATCCAGCCGGATCCCTTCATTCATGTCTCAGTTTCTCCAGCTGAGAGCAGGGCTGGTGAGGGGACAGCCTCTGCTATAAGGATCTTGCCCTACTGGGAGCCACCACCCCTTTGGAGGTGACACCTGGAGCTCCCAACCTGGGACAAACACACCCATCCTCCCCTAGCTCTGCCCAGCACCTCCCTGGGGAAAGAAGCTCAGGTGTCCCCTGCAAGAAACAAAGCAACCCAAAACATTCCTCTGGTCCTGCTGTGCAAAATTCCTGCTGTACTACAGAGAACCAGCCCTGGGGCCTGATCCATGCCCTGCAGACCAAGCCAGACTCTGAAGAGCTGAGTGCCCACCCCCAGGAGAGATGCTCAGCCACAGAGCAGAGAAGGAAGAGAAGTGTGAGTGAGCCTCTACAGCGGCCAACACACCACCAGCCCAGCCTGAAAAAGGGGGAACATTTATAGAATCGTAGAATAATTTGGGTTGGAAGGGACTTCTAAAGGTCATCTAGTCCAAACCCCCCTCCCTGCAGGGACATCCTCAGATCAGGTTGCTCAGAGCCTCATCAAGCCTCACCTTGAACCTCTCCAGGGATTTAGCACTGGAGGGCAGGGGGAGATTTTTTTTTCTTTCTTTCTTTCTTGGCCCTTTTTTTTTTGAGCTGTCCTTTTGCTATTGGGCTCTTCCAGCCCCATACAGCTGCACCCTACAACTACCAGAGCCTGAAGGTCCTGAGCACAGAGCTGGCCAACATCACGAGCCCCCTGCCACGCTCCCGGCTCCTTGCAATGTCCCATCCACACTGCTTAATCCCAGATGTCAGCAGATCCTTCCCCAGCCAGACACAAGTCTGGATCCCCTTCCAGTCACCTCCAGTTCAACCCTGCATCTTTCCAGTTGATTAAAAAGGAGGAGAATGCAGCCAACTTTCCCCGACGAATCTCCGCCAGTTTCTAGCCTAAAATTCCTGCGCCCTCTAGTGAAGCCGAACCGAACATCTCAGCCACTCACCGGAGCCAGACCAGGAAAAACCATGAAGCATTAAAAAAAAAAAAAAAAAAATAAAAAAAAATAAAAAAAAAAAGTTGCTCCAGAGCTGCCAAAGGACAAAAATCAGCCCTAAGAGGATGCCCAGCTCTGCTAACACCGAGATGCAGCAGCCCCATCGTGGTGGGGGTCTGCCCAATGGTCTCAGTGGCAATGCTGGGGCAGCAGTCAGGACTTTTGGGGGATGCTGGAAAAAGCCTCTGATTATTATTATTATTCACATTTTGGTAAGTCCCAAAAGACCCAAGTCTGGGAATTTGCTCCATCCAGGGGCATTCATTCAGACCTGCATGCATCCTCTCACCCTACACCAAGGAAGACACCACCACCCAGCAAGCCCAGATGGAAACTTCCAAATCTGTCTCATAGTGGAAAAAAAGATATTTAAAGACTTATGGTTTTCCTAAGGCAGAAAATTCCTCCACAGCTCTGGGCTCTCCTGGAGAGGTCCAGCTCCATGTGATAGCAAAGCACCTCCAGCCCCAGCTGAAGAATACCTCATCCCTGTCCTTAAACCACGCCAAGGAGGAGAGAACAATCAAGCAAAGAACCCTGAACTTCAACCCCCAGGGATTCCATTTGTAGCAAAGGCTTCATTTGGTGTCTGAGGTGGGGAAGAGTTAGCAGGGATGATGCTTTTCATGGTGTCACCCCTCCTGGGTGCTGGCCAAGCTACCCCATGCCAAGCACCAGCTTCAACCTCTGCCTTTTGCTGACTGTGATCTCCCCTACTCCCACCCAGCACATCAGCATGGCAAAGAGGGAACAGAGCTTTCCCTCCCTCCTCTCCTGGAGGAAAAGTTACACTTTGGGATCAGACACCTGCATCCCATCCAGCCTGCACCACCAGGAGCTGTGGCCCAACCAGCCCAAGGCACAGTCAGCACTGAGATGTTTTCACAAACCAATCTGGCCCCCAGCAGTGGTTTGGCCAACAGGATGTGTCAGGAAGCATCCAAAGCAGCATCTCAACCTGGAGATGTCCTGTTTGTTCCTCTCTTTCAAAAGACCAGGCAGTGTTTGTCCTAGCCCTGTCCTGTCCTCACAGTATAATGAGTGTCTGCTTCTCACTGGGGCTCCCAGATGCAGAGCCCACCACCATGCTCCAGAGGGCTTGGAAACCCTGATATTTTTGAAGTGAGAGGAGAAGGCTCACAGGCAAGAGGCTGCCCTGGCATCAGAAGCACAGGCAAAGTGAAAACACAGAAGAAAAAAAAAGGAAAAAAAAAAAAGTTGTGAAGACTATGGAAGCCACCACCAAGAGGAGAGGACTTCTCTAATGTGTTGCCCATTAAAGCAAAATGCTGCAGGTGGGGTGAAGGTGAGGAGCAGGGGTGTCCTGGGGGAGCTGAGGGCAGCAACCTCTCCCAGGGAGAAACACAAGAGCCTCACAAATAGTGCAACCTATCTCCAAAAGGTATTTTTTACTTAAGTTAAAATTATTCTCAAAAAAATGTGCTGGAAAAGAAAAATAAAATAGTAATAATAAAAAAGCAGCCTTCCTACAAACCATCCACACACTTGGCTTTCAATCCAAACCCCTCTAAAAGGCCATCAGGTCACAGGGGCTGGGATGCAGAGGATGGAGAGGAGAGCAGGGAACCAGAAGGACACCCTCCATCTGCCTGAGCACCTCCTCTGCCAAACTGCCTGGGATCTTATGAGGAACCAAGGGCAGCACCAGCAGGATGCAACCAGCTACACTCAGCAATCCAGGCTGCTTAGCACACCCTTCATGGGGACACCTGAACACACTGCTCTTCATAGAATCATCAGATTGGTTTGGTCAGAAATGACTTTTAAGGTCATCAAGTCCAACTGCTAACCCAGCACTGCCCAGGCCACCCCCTGCCCCTGTCCCTCAGCACCACATCTCCAGGTCTGAAACCCCTCCAGGGATGATGGGGACTCCAGCCCTGCCCTGGGCAGCCTGGGCCAGGCCCTGACAACCCTTTCCAGGCATTGAGAAATTATTCCCAAGCTCCAACCTAAACCTCCCCTGGCACAACTTGAGGCCGTTCCCTCTTGTCCTCTTTACCACCTACATGCCTACACCACCTCTGGAGTTCTTGTCCATGTGCCTTTCCCCTCCAATTTATTCAGGAGGAACCAGGGCATCCGAGGAGAGCCAGATTCACCTCCCATATTGTCACCACTCTTCAAGGAGGGAACCAAATAGAGGATGGGAAAGAGAATGAGGATGGCACCTCAACACACAGTGTGGCAATGAAAGGGGACCTGTGTCTAGCCAGAAGGGCTTAGAAAGATGGGACCCAAGAAGAGGTCCAACAGGGCAAGGACACAATGCCTGTGGTTGGTGTCTTTGGCTGGAGCTGTGGGGAAGCAGCATCCTGCAGAGCCAACAGGCAGCATGGGCAGAGCAGCCATTCCCATTTGATTTTGGCCCACATACTAAATCCCAGCCCCGTGATGTGGAGATGAGAGTTTAGTAAAGAGGAGGAGAGCAGTTTGCCCAGGCAGCAGGGACAGTGTACTGTCTGCTACTGTGGAGCCAGTGGAGGAGAAATATTACCCAAAAGAGTCCCCTTTTTGCTGACCTCCCACATCTTCCTGGAGCATGGAGGTGGGAACCCCACAGAGGGAAGAAACCCCACAAATTAAAGTAACCCAGAGCATGGAGTCTCCTAGAGCCAAAGCCAGACTGTGTCCAGAGAAAAGCACACACCAGATGGTGCAGATGTCCCTACTCCAGACCACGGGAGTCCTGCTGACTATCAGAGGCCTCTTCTGAGCTTTAAACTAAACCCAGGGCTGAGGTGACAAAGGCTGAGATGACTCAAGGCCACCTTACAAAATTAAGGAGAAGACAGACTAAGGCCAAGCTGGCTGGCAGAGGGATATCTGTGCTGGTAGAAGTGCCACCTGAGAAGAAATGGAGAGCAGAGTTAATCCCAAACAAAGCACCCTGTCCCCAGAGGGACAAGTGGGATATTACAAACCACAGCTCTGCAGGTTGCTCATATTGCTTGGAAGGATGGAGCACAGAATCATGGAACAGTTTGGGTTGGAAGGGACCTTCAAGATAACCTAATTCTAAACCCCCTGCCAAGGGCAGGGACACTTCCCCCTGGAGCAGGTTGCTCCAGGACCTATCCAACCTGGCCTTCAACAATTCCAAGTGGAATTTTGGCTCCAGACTGGGGAAGAGCTTCATCTTCTCCACATCCCAGGACATCCAGCAGCTTCCAGCTCAGATGACAGAGGAAGAGCAGCCCAGGTGACAGAGGTTCAGCTCCAGGGGATCCATATCCCTCCTGGGCTGTAACCATGCTGGGACACAGCACAGCTCCTCCATGCATTTTGGGGTGGAAGGTGCTATGAACAGGCAGGAAATCTTTCTTTCAGCCAGGAGAGCCTACACTTTGCCTTTTTGTAGATTTTTTTTTTTTTTTTTAATAATCCATCGGAATTGCTCTGGATTTACACCATGGTAGATGACAGAGCTCTTTGGTCTAAAGTCAATGAGCCAACCCAGCTGACAAATTCTTCCCCAAGACCACGAAGGAGAGCTTTCCCCCATCAATGGAAGCCTTTTCTCCAGCTCCAGAGGCTTTTGCCCCTGGGTTAGAGCTCCCAGGGCAGAAGCTCCACATGGACATGCCAAGAAGGGGCTGGCAGCTGGAATCCTTGAGCCAACTTACATGATTTGGGGTGTCAGAGGGGGGGTGGCTCAGATGGAAGGGGATGGTTTCTTTTTCAGAGGGTGGTGGGATTGGGTAGAAATGCCAAAAAAAAAAAAAAAANCATAGGTGCTGGGGTGGGGTGGGGGCAGTGTTTGTGGTGGTTCCCGGGGGCTGTAGTTGGCAAGTCTAGAACCACCGGATCCTGCTACTGCACCAGTGTGAGTTCTACCATTGCCAAAAGCAGCCCCAGGGTTGGGCACCTCTGGCACCACCAGCACGGGGACAGGAGGAGACCCATGGCCAGGAAAGCTGGAAAAAAAAACCCAGAAAAACCCAAAAACCAACCCAAAAAACATATAATTTCACTCACTCAGCCAGAAACCCACCCAGTGCTGTTGGCTCAACCTTGGGGAGATGCCACCACCACGGTCCAGGAAGCCACAAGGACCAGGAGGTCCTGGTGATGGCCACCACGAGCCTGGCCAAGATGCCCCCATCCACCACGTTGGGGTGGCCAACCCCTCGTTGACACCCATGGGTGGGGGTCTGACAGCCATTCCCCCATCACCCCAGCAATGTTGGGATGGTTCCCACCCCCCTCCTCCTCCTCTGGACCCACCTCCCCACCTTTCCTCCCCCGCTGCTGCTCTCTCCACCTTCTCCCATATTGGCACTACACATAATTGCTCAAAAGCTACAAATCAAAGCAAAAATGTGCTAGTGCCAAAACGGGCCAGGGGACATTGGCCGGGGGCCAGGGGCCATCGCTGGGCTCGCGGGGTCTTTCTCTGCTCTGTTTATGGCCCTATGGTAATTCACTGACCGCGGGGTTGCACAGTGAATTCTACCAGTGCCATACACAGAACAGGAGTAGCGAGCTCACACCTTGCCCTTTTTGCCTTAATTTCCCTTCCCCACCCCCCCAAAAAAAAAAAAAAAAAAAATCATCCTCCAGAAGCAGGAGCTGGAAGCTCAGACTCCAACCATAATTAAAAAAATTAATAAATAAGAGAATAAATAATCAACCGGTGGAAAAAAAACAAAAAAACAGGTTCAGAAACCACCCTGTACAGGGAGATGCTCACCCTGATGGTGGGAAAACAAAAAATCCAGTCCCCAGGGTGGGATTTTTCCAAGATGAGGCTGATGGATCTTCCTGGGTCTTGGCTCCAGGTCTTCAGGGAGCAAAAAAAAAAAAAACCACCAAAAAACCCCCCACCAACCCACCCCAGATGGCTGCAAACCCCTCCAAAAGGTTGCAAATGTCCCCAAAAGTTGAAAATATCTTAGATGGATACAACCAAACCTTTCCCCACCCCAAAAAAAAAAAAAAAAAAAAAAATCAACCATTAAAAAAAAAACCCTCTAAACAACTTCAGTCAGAATTTTTTGTAGGGTGAAAGGTATGTTCCCACCACCTCCTATCCCTCCTTTCTCCTCACGCCTCTCTCTCCCCTCTCCCTCCTTCCCTCTCACCCCCCCCAGCCCCAGTCCAGCCCACAGCAGCTGGTTTATATTTGGTTGTAAATTTATGGCCCCTTTTGTGTTCTTAATCCTCTTGCAAACTATATTAAAGCCTCAGACCTTTCTACTTGGTGCTAATAAGCTCAACACTTGTATGCCTCCGAGGCAGAACATTAATTGTGGTGTGTTAATGAATGATGTAGTTTTGGACAGTGAGACAAACCAGGCCATTTCTCTGCACCACTGTCTGCTTCCTCCTGCAGTCGCCGGGTCTAGGATGTCTACCCAGCCCATGGACTGCTTTTATTTTATTCTCTTTCTTTCTTTTTTTCTTTTTTTCTTTTTCCTTTTTTAAGCCAGCGGTGCCTATTTTGGGATTACTATGCTGGAAGACAGAACAGACCCAGCAAGTCCAGCTCTCCTGCCAAGGCTGGATGCTTCCGAGGAAAGTCTGAGTCCCACCTTCCTCGTAGCACCAACTGTGTGTATCCTGCATGGGGAAACTCCTTCCTGGCCCCAGGCACTGCTCAGGCTCGACCTAAAACCTAAAGGCCATGTGTCCTGCTCGTTTCCAGTTCCCATTTCCTTCTCCACTGGGATTCTGGGGTCCCTCACAGGCACAAGAGGGAATCCCAGACTGGTTTGGGTTGGAAGGGACCTTCAAGACCATCCAATTCCATCCCCCTGCCATGGGCAGGGACACCTCCCACCAGCCCAGGGTGCTCCCAGCCCCATCCAACCTTCAACACTGCCAGGGATGGGGCAGCCACAGCTTCTGGGGGCAGCCAGGGGCTCAGCACCCTCACCCCAAACAATTTCTTCCTAATATGTCAGCTCAACCCCCTCCCTCTTCCAGTTTAAAGCCAGCTCCCCTTGTCCTATCACTCCATGTCCTTCTTAAAAGTCCCTCCCCAGCTTTTCTGAAGATACATACAAGCTCTAGGATGAGATGGGAAAAGGATTGAGTGAAGAGCCAGGTGTGGACAGGGTATGGTGCAGCTGCCACCAAAACAAGGTCAGGATGGGGAGAGGCAGAGGACCCTCAGCCAGGCACCATCCCCACTAACCCCTTCCCCATGAGTTCCTGCAGGAGAGCAGGAGGTCCCCTCTGTCACGACATGTCATGTCACGACATACATCCTTCATGAGCAGGAGGGAGATCTGCCACCAAGAAGTCAGGGCAAAAACTTCCCCGTGCTCAGCCAGGTGCAAGCAGAACGTGGCTGCTCCTGCCAGTAACCTGCAAGGTAGGGTGACAAAAATGCCACTGCAGAGGAACAAGCTGCCCACACCACAGCAGGGGTGGCCCAGGTCCTTCTCTGACACCACCATAAACTCCATGACCCAAGGGCAGTCACAGCCTCTCAGCAGATACTGATCTCAGGAGGGAGGTTGAGGAGCTTTGAGTTGCTTTTGTTGACTACTTGTAAACTGTTCTTATCAACCAGCTTCATCTCAGGCCAAGGACAGAGCCAAGGCTGATGACATCTGCAATAAACTGATAACCTGCTGCGGGCAAGCCCTGCTCCCAGCCCTGTCACCCACGCTGTCACAGCCCCAGGAAAAGCTGACTTTATAACCAGAGACTTCCTCTCAAATATTGGAGAGTTCATTTCCCAAAAAAAGAGGAAGTTTTCTCCAACTGATATTAACTTTGACAGCTTCCCACAGGGGAAAATTAGTAACTATGGGATGGGAAAGAAGAAAGCTGCCGTAGCTATCAGCTCCCCACCTTTCCAACATGCACCTTGGAGGCCATGGGACTAAAGCCTCTGGGATGGAGAAGAGGGAAATCACCTGCTTTATGGAAAGGCATATGGATTCCACACAAGATCCTGAAGAGAAGCTGAGATAGGAAAAAAGAGGCAAGAGCTCCAGAGACTGAGTTGCCCAACCTGGCTCTGATCCCATCACCATCACAGTCAACGTGTCCTTCTGCAAGACACAGTAATAGCTGTGATTTGCTGACCTTGAAGTTATGTTGAAGAGCTAAAACTCTTTGGAAAGCTTCACATCATGCAAAAGAGCCAATGGCAATGGCAAGCCATCAGAAATATTGTGCAAGAACATGTTGGGTTGAAAGCTCTTTGCTGGAGTTTGTCTTCACCTCTCGGTGGCAATCTGTCTCACCAAGAGGAGACCACAGCTCAGTTGCCAGAGAATGAGAAAAGATTCAGTGCTGCTGCAAACAAAAGCAACTCCCCTGCCTCTTAGAAAGACAACAAGGACTTACCACAGGTGGTGACCATGTAAGGGTTGGTGGAACAAGAGCTTGAGATGACCCCAATGGTTGGAGCTGCAGCAGAAGGTGAGCCCATGGGTTTCATGCTCCCCCTTTCCTTGGGCTGGCCAGCACCCTACACCACAAGCAGCCTCACAAGAAATCATCTCAGGTACAACTTCTGGCAAGACTGGAGGAGGAGAAACCACTTAAAAGCAAGTGAAGCCTCAAGCTCAGAGATGAGGTAGAAAACAGAGATGGATGGAGCTAACGCTCCAGAAAGCCCTGCGGTGCTTTAAACTCAATTGTCAACAAGCTAGAAGGTTTCCCAGGAAATACTACTGCTCATTTCCATGGAGCTTGCAGACTGCTCCAGTTTTTCCATATTTTTATTAATACAAGCACCCTTACTACAAGTTAGTCAAGCCTGTGAAGAAGGTGGCCTTCTGCCAAGAGCTTCTTTGCTCAGTACCCCAGAGGAAAGCACAGAAGGTACCAGAGAGAAAAAACTACTGAGAAGGAGCAAATTTAAATCTTAGATCTAGTGCTTCCACCTCAGACCTCTCACAGTCTCAGGGTGGGCAGAGTTAAAAGTCAACATCATTCCACAGCAACAGAAGCTCAGGGCTAATCAACTCAAAAGACACCGGCGACTTCTGCCAGCAGAAGGCACCTGGCATGGAAAAAGCTTTAATCTGGTCATCGCAAACCTGCCAAGAACAAAACAGTTTCTTTTCTTCCTGCTAGCAGCAGGTTCACCTTATCTCCACGTGCACAACTCACCGGGTTCAAGGCGAGGGGTGGTTTGCACAGGGGAGAAGGTGATTGAAGCTGCTGCGGGGCTCAGGGAGCACCCATGGGTGCCTGAGGCATGAGATGCTCACCTCCACCAGAACAGCAATTAAGAGGAGACCAAGGGGAGGAATCATAGAATAGTTTGGGTTGGAAAAGTCCTTAAAGATCATCCAGTTCCAACCTCCCTGCCATGATCAGGGACACTTCCCACCAGCCCAGGGTGCTCCAAGCCCCATCCAACCTTCAACACTGCCAGGGATGGGGCAGCCACAGCTTCTGGGGGAAACCTGGGGCTCAGCACCCTCACACCAGAGAATTCCTTCCTGATGCCTAACCTACATCTCCCCTCTTCAGGTTTTATCAGGACAACCTCCTGGTTTATCAGCAATCAGGACAACCTCCTGTTTGCCAAGGGAAGGGAAGGAGCTGAGCCCAGTGTACCCAACCCAATGCCACTGAAACTGAAAGCTGAAAAAATAATTAACTCCATTCACATTCCCTGTCCCAGTGATCCAGGGAAAGCGTTTGCTCTGGGGAATGTCAGAGCTCAAAGCAGAGGTGAAGTATGCAAGCAGGAGCAGGCATGAGTGGCCAGGGTCATCCCAGGATGGTACCTTTTCTCAGAAGGCTTTAGCCATCCCCTAGGGAGGAATCAGGAGCCTCGCCAGCTGGGGATTGTGCATGATGCCAAAAATCAGGAAGGCAAAAGGCTTTTGAGGAGAATGGAGATCCAAGCCAGGCTTTAGGCTCGGAAAAATCCCAAAGCATTTGGATTCACAGTCCGAGGTGGGACATACATTTCTCACTTGGTTAAAACACAAAAGTGAGACCATCAAGTATAAATACTGAAGGAGAAAGTCTTTCCCCTTTCCACACTGCTGGCGTTGCTCCTTGCTGGCACTGGCACTCCCCATCTGAGCTGTGGTGCAAATTACAAGTCCATCAGGATACCACAGAGGTCGGGCCTCCCTTTTCCATGACCCCATTCCCATAACCCACGCTCTCCTCGCCTCCCCCAGCATCTGCTCCCGAAGGCTGAATTCCGCGGTTTTATCACGGCATTCACAACCAAAGGGCCTTCAGTCACCTACTTCCAGTAGCAAAAAAAAACATTATCTTGCCAGGCAGAAGGTAAAAGCAGCAGAGAAGGAGAGTAGAGGCATCTTCAAATTGCTGCTTTAACCCTCCCCTTAAAAATAGGGAAATAAATAAATAGGAGGAAAACGCATCACTCCCCATTAGGGCAAATCCTGCTCTGCAGTGGAGGGAGCCCCAAGAACTGTCACCCTTTCTTTTTGACAGCAAGGTCAGGAATAAATATTCACCTTCCTTAAGAACACCAACTCCGAGTAGCCTGGGTGTAGCTGCAAATGCTGAGTTTGCCCAGGTGGGACTGACAAGGTGCTTCTTGTGGTATCCCCCCAGCCCCTGCCACCGGTGCTGGGTGACTAATGGGTGTCAGGGGATGTTTGTTTTCTTCTCTTCCCCCCCTCCCCAGGAGAAAAGAGAGAGTGACTTGGTTTGGTGGGGATTTTTGTAGAAATGCAGATGCCAAAACAGAAAATCCTGCTGGACCAGAGAGAGGACCTGGCCTCGGGGCAGGACTGGGACAGCCCCTTGGCTCTGGGTACCAGCTCGCTGTGCCAGCAACGCCATCCCCACACCACAGAGAGGGGGGGGACAGACACAGTGCCTCCACCCCAGACCCACTGCCTGCCCCAATCCAGCTGGGAAAGCTCCTGGCCTGGGGAGGAGAGGATGCCAAAGCCAACACCCACGTCACTACGCCAGCCCCTGTGGGCTGTCACCTCTGCCACCACCTTTGCTGATGGGGAGGGGGACATGCGGGTGATCCCCGGCAGCTGCTTGGCCCCAAAAGCCCCATCCCCCCAGGCAGGCTGCCCCGAGCTACCCCCTGCCTTAGGGCCTGTGCAGAGGGTCTCACCCAGACACCACCATGGGGGTTAAGCAAGGCAAGACCACACGAGGGTCTCAGCCCCCTCCCCACCAGCTCAGGCCCCCCTACATTTCATCCCTGCCCCCCCCAGCAGTGCCCCAATTTCCCTGAAATCCACCACAATGCTCAGAACCTTCAGACCCCCGCCCCAAGAGTAAAAACCCCACAGGTCTCCCTGCAACACCCCCCTGGAAGAGCCTGGAAATGGGGGGAAAGGGGTCCACTTCTTCCC